>OY992876.1:518977276-519392276 GCA_963921405.1 Cepaea hortensis
TAACACATACCTCCACACACACTCACTCACTTTTACACTCACTCAGGCACACGCGCATGCATACTCTCTCACTCTCTCTGTCTCATACTAATTCTTCCACTCACACTCTTTCTCACTCACTCTCTCACCCACTCTCTCGCTCACACATATGCAGTGAAGAATGATAGTGAGAAAATGATACCAGTAGGTGACTTATGGAGGCACATAGTCGGTATGAAGTAAGTATTGAAAGAGTTTTCGGTTGAATGTGTAGGGAGTCATTGGAGTTTTCAGATCTGGTGGAAGGCTATTCCACAAGTGAGCACCAGAATATGCGAAACAAGTTTTGTATAAGTCCAATGTAGGCTTAGGAAGCTGTAATAAATTTAAGCGCTTACAGTTCATTGCATTAGATTGAATTAACGGTAGAAGATACTCTGGGGTATTTTAAGATATAATTGTATTCACTAATTTGGCTTTGTTAACAATGAAGCGCTTTCGAAGTGGTAGAAATCTAAGATGGCTGTATAATTTATTACTTTCAACGTGCTTTATGCTAGAAACTAGACGTATAGCGCGGTTTTGAAGCGAACACACTCGTTTCATGTTTAAATGTTCGGAACAAGTTCGGATGTTCAAATCAAGCATTATTCAAATGTTCGGAAAAAGTTCGGATGTTCAAATCAAGCCACACCTCCATCGACCAAATATTCCCCACCCACGCACACATCGCACATACACTCACACATCCCCAAAAAATATACACACACATCCCCACCAACTGACATCTCCTTACCCACACACACACACACATCTCCCTAACCACCTATACATCCCCAATACACTCACACACACCCCACCACCCACACATACATCCTCCATCCACCCACACATGCCTTAACCCAATCCCCCACCACACACTCCCCACCCGCACATGACATAATCCCCTACCACGCAATATTCCCAAATCACGTACCACACACACATATCCCTCACCAACACATCCCAAACCAATATACCACCACACATCCCCACCTACACACCACACAAATATATCCCTCACCCACATACCACACAGTATCCCCACCCACACTCACACAGATACCCTCACCCACCCACCCCACATAACCACCCACACACCACACAATTCCCCCACCCACACACACATACCCCATCCACACACAACCCACATATCCCCAACCAACACACCACAGAACTCTCCCCACCCATACACACACATCCCCCACCCATCCACCAACACACACTCACCCACCCACACATCATCAACTACGCAACCACACACCTCCACTCACCCACCCCAACCAAACATCTCTCGATCGCAATTCCCCTATCCACACACATCCTCCACCCACTCACGCATCCCACCCCAACACATACACACCCCTCACCCACCTATACATCCCTAAGCCACTCACACATTCCACCCACGTATTCCCAATCCACGCACACATCCCCTTCCCACACACCCCCACCACACAATACTTTCCCCAACCACCACACATCCCTTACTCACCAACACATATCCACCACAAATACACACATTCCCCACACCCATCACAACATCCCCCACACCACACACTATCCCCCATCCACACACATATCCTCACCCATACCACCACTAACATACCCCCACCCACACACCATGCACACATCCCCCAAAACACCACAAACATATCCCAAACCCACACCATACACTTTTCCCCACCCACCTGTCAAAGAGCTGCATGTAGGCAGATAGAGAAGAGAGGAGTAAAAACTAAGGAAGAGGACTATGACAGGGTAGAGATAACATCCCTATCTAGGAAATAGGGATTAGAAGGGACAGAAGCAGCAGGGAGAACTGTGAGCAGTTCTCCGACTGGACACACACGTGTCCTAAAAAGTGAAATAGCAGGACATGATCAGGAGTTACCCAGATTAGAGTGGGGAAATCATTACCACGAGGAGTATACATTAATAGTGGTAACTCTAGAAGAGTAAGCACGCAAACCCGCTGACGCACGAAGGGTCACCGGCTCGTGGCTGGATACGCCACGAAAGTCAAGCAGACGGGGACATGACAGCGTAGAGGACGGATCGTAGTTAGTTAGTTAGTTAGTTAGTCTCAGTTCCAACTTCACAGCATCGGGTCCTCCCCATTATGCTCCGTTCCTGTGCCAGTGAATATCGTAGTATTCGCTCTGAATACTTTGTTGTTCATAAGACAGTAGAAATAGTGATGACGTAGGCTTAGATTAATACAGTAGATATTACCATAGATAACGTCATAACGTAATATTGTCATGATATATATGATCCATATGATTATCAGCTCTCAGAGCTATTGTGTAACTAGTCCAGAATAAATTTATATCCTTTTGTACGACGTACGAGTTATCATTCGTGTGGTGCAAAAGAAGAATCCATGTGTGCCTGTCAAAGCTAGGTTGCTGACAGGCAGGATTATATTTGGTGTCAGAAGTGGGATCTGAACCCACGCCCACAACAGTGAATGAGTGAAAGTGAATGAGTGAATGAAATAAATACAGAGGAATGAGACATTTTGCGTATTGTTCGCCGCACGACATGGGTTTTTGTGGTTCGTCCATGTCAATTTGTGTAACACAATGTGTTGTTCGTTTTTTATCCGTGTTGTTGCCATACTTTCATTATAGTGATAGGAAACATATTTTAAGCTTCCTAAACCGGCCAAGTAGTCACACATCAGCCTTACACACTCGTTTGTGACTACAGTAAACCGTTTTATGGCGCTTGAAAGATAACATACATTTAAATTATAGACATACACACATGTTGGTAATTTAAGCACACATTAGTTAAATACAAACACGCAACCAAACAGGAAAACTAACAGATAAAGATGCATACATCATTACTTGCAAAGGGGCATAATAAACAGGGGACACTACAAACTTTCGAAACCCTAGTTTAACACTGAAAGATTTCTTCACGGGCGGAAGCTAGATAGGTGAACATTAGCGAGCAAAACATGCATACAAGTTAGAGTAAATATTATATGGGAGCATGAATATAATTCATGTATTGTACCCATAATAGGGACAATTTGTTTGGGTTGTCAGTTAAATTGACAATGGGACGAGTAGGTCTATAAAGGCAACGGCTCCGGTTCACACAACTCCCAAGAAGTATAATGTTAGAATGAGCAAGGGCTCTAGCCAAATGTACGAGTGTGGTGTGATAATCAATAGCCAATTGAAGTGATACAACAGTGTGACATTGGAAAGTAGAGGTCTTGTGCTATACCCAGAACATAGTTAGCAAGCTCATGCAGCCTTTGACAAAATTAGACAGCCCTAATTTTCTTTTAGATATCCATTTGCGTTACACCCATAAGCTAAAAGCTTGTAACGCAGCACAGACGGAGGGAGAGCCTGTCAAAGAGCTGCATGTAGGCAGATAGAGAAGAGAGGAGTAAAAACTAAGGAAGAGGACTAAGACAGGATAGAGATAACATCCCTATCTAGGAAATAGAGATTAGAAGGGACAGAAGCAGCAGGGAGAACTCTGAGCAGTTCTCCGACTGGACACACACGTGTCCTAAAAGGGGACATGGCAGGACATGATCAGGAGTTACCCAGATTAGAGTGGGGAAATCATTACCACGAGGAGTATACATTAATAGTGGTAACTCTAGAAGAGTAAGCTATTGACAAGTCACTAAACGCGTGCTGGAATACCGAGCACGCAAACCTGCTGACGCACGAAGGGTCATCGGCTCGTGGCTGGACACGCCACGAAAGTCCAGCAGACGGGGACATGACAGCGTAGAGGACGGATCGTAGTATTCGCTCTGAATACTGTGTTGTTTATAAGACAGTAGAAATAGTGATGACTTAGGCTTAGATTAATACAGTAGATATTACCATAGATAACGTCATAAAGTAATATTGTCATGATGTATATGATCCATATGATTATCAGCTCTCAGAGCTATTGTGTAACTAGTCCAGAATAAATTTATATCCTTTTGTACGACGTTCGAGTTATCATTCGTGTGGTGCAAAAGAAGAATCCATGTGTGCCTGTCAAAGCTAGGTTGCTGACACCACCCTTACATTCCCAATCCACCCATACACGTCCCCTAGCCACACAACCCCACCACCCACACATACATACCAAACCATTCACACATCTCCCCCACCCACACATATCCCCCACCCAAACACACATCCCCCGCACTCGTCCCATACACACATCCTTCACCCATACACACAACCCCCACACCCATTTCCACACCCATACTTTCACCCCAAACATCTATTAACACATCCCACCAACACCCACAAATATCACTACCCACCAACACCCACATACCCCAACCCATCCAAACGAATACCCCCCCACACCCACACACCCACACATCCCCCCACACACATATCCCCACACTCACACATATCCCCCACACACACTCACACATCCTCACATCTAGACACATACAAAATGCCGCATGTGAGCATTGAAACTAGTATGAACAAATTCCCAAACTTTACTCACACAAACACACTGACAATTATCGTGAGAAATCTTATAAAAATGTTAAACATGGAGAAAAATGGGCACATATACAGTGTGTGACGTAAATAATAGTGATGCTCCCACACACAGAGATACACACAGAGAAAGCACACACACACACACACACACACACACACACACACACACACACACACACACACACACACACACATTCACTCATTCTGTCTCTCATTCACACTCACTGACTCTCTCACTCAAACTACAGTAATGTACATAAGATTATATTATACATGATAAAATCAAATGGTATTCAACTGATAATATGACAGATGAGAATACACAAACATATGGATTCTCGTGTTGCATAACATGCGTGTTACATGACATGCATCTGCTCAACTCTCTCTCTCTCTCTCTCTCTCTCTCTCTCTCTCTCTCTCTCTCTCTCTCTCTCTCTCTCTCTCTCTCTCTCTCTCTCTCTCACACACTCTGTAATCTTTCATATACATATGTCGCGAAAAATAAACTTGCTAGTTTCGATCGATGACAAAAGGAGACATTCGTCTGCACAAACGGGCAACCCTTTGATGTGTATAGACGGAGGAACAAAAATACGCGCGTCAAACTGTCTGCCTACGGTAGGCATTTCTGTATGATGTGGGTTGTTCGAGGAACAAAATAGGTCGCGTTACAATGTCTACACCGGTAGGGATTTTGTTAAAAAATTGTTGCTCGAGACGAACAATGGCGCCATCCGTCTATAAGGCGGTAGTTAGCCTTTGAAGTGTAGACGGAATGTCTGGACAGACGTCGGAGAGGATTCTATGATGTGGGGAATTCTCTGGTTCACAGACAGACAGACCTATTGTTGTACGAGACAAAGGATTTCTTCAGATGAAAGCAAACTTGACAGCGGATTGACTCCAGTTAGTGTCAAACAAGAGGAGAAAACCAGACTCTGGACTGATCAGCGTCTAGTCAATTTGGTGACGTCACTGAAGCCCGATATAAAACCCATTGCGGTGAACAAGTGGAGTTAGTCGACCAAGATTTCTGAAGTTTGAAGGATCGGTGCAGTATTCCGAGTTGTGTTCAATGAAAGAAACTATAATGTCAAATTGTTGATATTTATCGGCGGACATAGCTCCAGTCTGTGATTGCATAGTTTCAATCAGCAACCGGAATAGGCATATGGTAGGCTATTAATCATATCTAACTTAGAGTATGATTAGGAATAGAGTACAGTACTGTGCGGTGATATAATGTATTATAGGTGTGGTGATATAGTGTATTATAGGTGTGGTGATAGAATGTTCTTTCTATAAGCTAGAAAGTATCATAGGAGCGTCGGCACTAGTATCCTATTGTGTGGCTTTAACTAGCTTGTGTGATATATCATTTTACTCAGGGAGTTGAGGACAATGTAGTGGGATAATAATTAGAGAGATTGAGGATGGTTGGGAGGGAGGAGGGGAATGTGAAATGGTAGGATCTTCCAGTAGGGCATCTGCTGGTTTTCTACCCTTTCCTTTATTCTTTCCTGGTGTTGCCATGTCTCAGACCATGTGATGAGTTATTTGGCCGTATGACAGAGATCGGATCTCTGTTGTAGATCTGAGTGCTGCTATTGGCCTACACTCACCTAATTCGGGCTAGGATTGAGTTGCTCTCACCATAGTATTCTCTACTCAACAGGTTCCACGTAGGTGTGCTATGATATTCAACAGTGAAGCTAGAAAACAGTTTAGAAAATGGTGGCTCAGGATTTGAAGACAGAAGTTGATGAGAGGCCTCTACATTGGGCTTATACCCAAGTTGGTCTGCGGGAACCTGGCTTCTGCGGAGCAGGACAGGCTGATGATACTTATGTTTAGCAAGTGATAGTTGTATCACTGAACAGTCAGAACATTATATCTATATACAACACTGACACAAGGAACATTTATATAAAGTTATAGAAATACATGGAACATTCAGATTGTGGTGTTAATATGGGGAATCTTTACAACCAGTGACACTAGATCAATTAAGATTCCCTAAGTAACAGTGACAATAGTGTTAGAATTCTCTGAGTAACAAACAGTTAATAACAGAGGAAATTCATAGTGTGAATTAGATTGTAGACTCTCATTAGACAGTGTTTGTCATGGATGTCCAAACATCTGGATGCCTCGAGAGATACCGGAGAAACTCTTCACGTGACCGGAGAAGCATCACCTCAGTGAGGTTGTTTGTCTGGAATACATGGTGCTGGTGTGTTCTCAGCACAGTGATGAGAATGACTATACTCCTGAACACTGATCTGAGTCTATATACACTTTAGAATATACGTCACACATTCTACACATTATATACACACACCCACTTCTCCTACATATACTCTTTGCTTTAATAAATTACTTGTGTTTATTTGTTGAAGCTAGAGTTGTCACGTATGTTATATTGGGGAAGAATGAGAGGGGGCATGATCCAGGGGTGAGTAAGAGTGAGAAGAAGGTGTCTTCAGACTGAGGGAGTGTTGTGGACGGAGTCTGCTGGATATCTCCAGGATAGTGATATTGAATAAAAATAAATGTGGGTGTTGATTCACCTCACTCCAGGGACGACACTAAAGTAGTAAAGAAAAACAAATAACTACTACGACATTCTTTACTTACGACAACACACTCTCACACGCATGCACGCGCGCACGCACACACACTAACACATCAACTCTCCTACTGTCTCACTCTCTCTCTCTCTCTCTCTCTCTCTCTCTCTCTCTCTCTCGCTCTCTCTCTCTCTCACTTACTATTTCCCTCATTCATTCACTCTGTCCATCTTAATTCACTTTATCTCTAACTCTCTTACTCTCTTTTTCTCTCTCCCCCTCTCTCTCTCTCTCTCTCTCTCTCTCTCTCTCTCTCTCTCTCTCTCTCTCTCTCTCTCTCTCTCTCATACACAAGATAAAACGAGTAGCGCAAGATGTGGATATACACTCCGACGAAACTGAGGGCCCTCTGGGCCCAGAAACATTTATTGCATCCATCTTCTAGATAGATCCACCGATCGTTCCAGCTGTCCATAACACACTCAACCGGAAGTGATCCACACACTGCTACATCCACTATGAAATTACCCTTATGTCACGTGATATCACGGGAACTCCCGGAATTCCTTTGTTTGCTGTGATTTAAAAATTTAGTTTTGAAGATTGAGCACAACCCGCTACAGGCAACGCCAATGATCAGAGTTCGATCCCGGGTCCAGTCTGGGATATGCACTACTGACGTGCTAAAACTAGATCTAAACTCGAGTCTAGGGCTTCCAATCTGACGTGGACAAGGCCTTATGTTCGTACCGGAATACGATCAGCTTTGCCAGTAGTGGGTTTCCTCAATCTCCAAATCTGAAATCTCGAAAATAAATACATAAATAAATAAAAATGAAGTACCGATAATAATATTGATTCTGATGATGATGAATATGATGATATTTAACATAAAAAAAATTAATGTTAAAAAAAAAGACATAAATAAAAGAAATCAGGAAGGATTGATAGACATAGCGAACGACTAAATATACTTCATGTCCCTAAACCTAGGATAGACTTATATAAAACAAGCTTAGCATACTCTGCCGCTCACTTGTGGAATAATCTTCCACAAGAAATCAAAGATACCACCAATAATTATGCATACATTCGCAACCTGTTTGAACACTACCTCAGTACAGACTACATGCCCCATAAAAAAAAAGACAATAATAATGGTAAATTATCTCAAACGACAACTAGCCACAAAACATTCCCATATAAATGGCACGTTAAATCATCCTTAGGTATTTATAATGCCCATGTTAAACATTGCCTCAGAGTCATTTGTTATTGATTATTTTTCATGCGTTTTAATGCTATTGTTCTTTTGTTGTCAAAGATTTGCTTCATAAGTGATGTTGAATGAAAGAATGTATGAGAGGAAATAGAGAAGAAGGGCAGAATGTCAGACGGGCCTGCGTGCCCAATTCTTAACCCTTTGAAAATAAAGTTTTTCGTTCGTTTCGTTTTCGTACGTACAAATCCATGTCGAGGCTAGGATGTTGTCCCTACATATCCGTGATCCCATGTCAGTCCGGCCTTATATGGGTACGAGGGAATGTCATGGAACTACAGTCGACCGACGTTATAATAACCGCGTGATGTTGACTACGTGATACTTCGAGTTACGATTGGTATACAAAATAGCAGTTATCGATGTTCGTCCATCATGAATGACGAGGAAAATTCATTACACTGCATCTTTTGATGAGGAACGAATGACTTGCGCTTTGGTTTTATATAGCGAGGTAGTGGTCGCGCAACTCCGTCGTCCCCGCTCTCTCGTCTGTGTCCATCTGGCTCCAATGACGAGCATGGCAAGACGGCTGGAAGATGGACACAGATGCAGTGGACGTGAGGCTGCCACGGCCAGTTATCCCTGTATATATTGGCTCTCGAGAGCCTCGTGCAAACGGCCCTTACGTCAATTCCTTTAATTTTCAGTTTTAAGACAAGCGAAGCGACAAGCAATGAGCGTATGATTACTGATAGGATCCACCAGGTTTCCTTCGCCGAAGACGGACTGACCGCCAGAACAGACCACACGCATATGAGGCGAGAAGCTGCCCACAGAAGATATTGCTCGTCTAAGTTGCGAACAGATCTCCCAATTTACGGTTGAGCCTCACCAGCGCACAAGTGCACATGGCGACTGACAGGACAGACGTTCACGCACACGCAAGCCAAGAGTAGCATCGCTAAAGTGCGCCCTCCCGGTACAAGGTGATACATAGCAGTTATCACCATATACGCGATACACCTAGTGGGGAGAAGTAAGTCATGTACTGACTAGCCTTGGAAAGGGGGGGGGGGCTAGGTTGGGTTCCTTCTCGTTGACTTCTACATATAACAGGATGTCTGGATGATGAAGTGAGACGGGATCCTTCGATAACTACACAACGCACATACTATAAGAATTAGACAACATATATCCTCTAAGATCTACACAGCAGACATTCTCAAAGAACTAGACAGTAGACATCATCTAAGAAATTGTTAGTTGGCATTCTCTAACAACTAGGACAACGGACATCTGGTAAGAACTAGAAAATAGACATATACCACATTGGCACCTTGCCGTCTTGACAGACGATAGTTTGTGCTTTAAAAAGGCATAATAACTTTTAACTATGGCGGTAGCGAGTGTGACTGATAAGGCCAATTTGCGCTGTAAATGTCCGTTCACAGTGGGTGCATCTGAACACGTGGTCATTTCCACCATCATGCACCATCTTACGTCTCAAACGCTTGGTGTGTGACTTTTCTGCAATAATTTTCTCCTTTGACTTTATTCCATTTCTGATATTTGCCCTCCATGCAACACGTTCAGCGGCGACTTGCTCCCAATGTGCATTATCAATGCCTGTATCAATCATGTCCCGCTTACACACATCTTTGTATCGTAGTAGAGGCCGACCCTGAGATCTCTTACCCATCTGTAATTCACCAAAAAAGATATCCTTTGGTATTCTACCATCATCCATCCCCCTAAGATGTCCTATCCATCTAAGTCTACGAAGACTGAGCATGGAATAAACTGTCACACAACCTGATCTTTCCAATACTTCAGTATTTGTGATTTTGTCTTGCCACTTAATACCAAGAATTCTTCACAGACACCGCATATGAAAGCTGTTTAAATTGTTCTCTTGGTGTGAGTAAGTTGTCCAGGTTTCACTGCCATAGAGAAGAGTACTAAGGACACAGGCTTGATAGACAAGGACTTTTGTTTTGGCAGTAAGCTTCCTGTTCTCCCAGACTCTTTTTCTTAACCTGTTCATTGTTGTTGCTGCCTTACCAATCCGGATGTTGATTTCCTGATCTAGGGATAATTTGCTATTTACCACTGATCCTAGATATGTAAAATGGTCTACTATCTCTAGTTCGGCGTCGTCAATAAAGATTGATGGTACCCCATGTGCACCTTGTGACATAATCTGTGTCTTCTTTTTGCTAATTGTTAAACCAAATTCAGAACAAGCATTGGAGAATGCAGATAGTAGACATTGCAATTCTTCCTCAGAGTGGGTCGTAACTGCAGCATCATCTGCAAAAAGCAACTCTCTGATCAGTACCCTCCTAATTTTGGTCTTAGCCTTCAATCTCTGAGCATTGTAGAGGCCGCCATCTGAGCGTGAGTGAATGTATATACCACCATCCTGATCACGAAATGCATATTTCAGTAGAAGTGAAAAGTATATTCCAAAGAGGGTGGGAGCTAGTACACAACCTTGCTTAACTCCACTCTTGATTTCAAATTCTTCAGAAGTTGCACCATCAAACTTGATTATACCCTTCATGCCTGTGTGGAACGATTCCACAATGGACAGAAGAGTTGGTGGGCAGCCAATCTTCTTTAGTGCCTTGAACAGACCCTCACGACTGACCAAATCAAATGCCTTTGTGAGGTCGATGAAGGCAATAAACAGTGGTTGATTCTGTTCACGGCATTTTTCTTGCATTTGTCGCAATGAGAATATCATATCAGTGGTAGACCGGTTCTGTCGAAAGCCACACTGTGATTCGGGGTAGACTTGATCTCCTAGGACTTGAAGTCTGCGCAGAACAATTCTGGCAAATACTTTTCCAACAATACACAGAAGTGAAATACCCCTATAGTTGTTGCAGTCGCTCCGATCGCCCTTGTTCTTGTACAGTGTTATGATGCTTGAATCTTTGAAATCCTGTGGGACTTGTCCTTCACGCCAGCATAGCTCTATTAGCTGGTGGATCTGTATAGTGAGTGTGTCTTGCCCACTCCTGATAACCTCTATTGGAATCCCATCCTTACCTGGAGCCTTGCCAGATGCAAGTTCATTTATAGCACACTTAACTTCTGTTATGGTGGGAAGTGTGTCCAGGTGGTCAAGAGTTGGTAGAGCCTCTATGGCGTCGAGGGCATCATCCGCTAGTTTGGTCTCACTGGAGTAAAGCTCCAAATAGTGCTCTACCCATCTGTCCATCTGCCGTTTCTTGTCAGTGATGATTACTCCAGTCAAGGTTTTCAATGGTGCACTTCTTTTGATCACTGGACCACAGGCTTTCTTTATTCCTTCATACATGCTTCTTATGTCTGCCTTATCACTTGCGATTTGAATGGTCTCACATAATTTGATCCAATAATCATTTGCACACTGCCTGGCAGCCTTTTGCACATCCTTCCTAGCTTGCCTTAGCTCACTCAGAGTGTTACGCGTTGGTCTTTCCTTGTTTCTTAAGAGAGCTTTCTTCTTCTTATCAATCAAGGGCTGCAGAGTCTCGCTGTTTGCCGCAAACCAGTCCTGCCTCTTATGATCCACAGTGCCGTAAACCCCCACGGCAGTTTTATAAAGAGTTTCCTTAATTTGACCCCACTTTTCATTTACTGTACAATTTTCTGGTGTATCAGTGAAAGCGTCTTCAAGTTGCTGTTGAAACTGAAAGCACTTTTCAGGATCGTGGATGTTAATAATATTAATCCTGGGGCTAGATTTGTGTTTAGCTGTGTAGATTCTCTTTGGTCTCAGTCTAACCCTTGCAACAACCAAAGAATGATCCGTATCACAGTCAGCACTGTGGTAACTACGAGTCAATGATATATGGTTCAGATGTTGTCTCCGTGTGATGATGAAGTCCAGCTGGTGCCAATGGCCGGATCTTGGATGTTTCCATGTGACCTTATGCAACTCTTTTGTTTTAAAAAAAGAGTTTGTAATACATAGGTCATTACTGGTGCAACGCTCCAGCAGCCTTTGCCCATTTTCATTCATGCGACCGATGTTGTATTTTCCAAGGCACACTGGCCATGAACTCTAGTCCTTGCCCACACGAGCATTGAAATCACCGAGCATATAAATGTAGTCAGATTTTGGAACTGCCTTGATCACGGAGTCTAACTCCTCATAGAACAAATCCTTCACATCATCAGAGGAATCGAGTGTCGGTGCATATGCAGTAATAATGGTGGCAAACCCACAAGAGGTTGCCAAGCGCAGGGACAATAGTCTTTAATTTCCTCCTGCTGGAATTTCAATCATTCCCAGTAGCGAATTCTTCACTGCAAAGCCCACACCGTGTTGCCTTTTTTCTGCCTGCCCTCTACCCTTCCAGAAAAAGGTGTAGTTGTTTTCCCTGAGTGACCCTTCCTCAGCGAGGCGAGTCTCCTGCAGGCCAGCAATATCAATGTTAATACGATTGAGTTCGGCATCAATCACAGCCGTTTTTCTCACATCGTCAATATTGGTCAAGTCAGTGGAAAATCCTGGACACATGGTTCTCACGTTCCAGGTTGCAAGCCGTAGCTTGAGGTTTCTATTTTTATTTTTGTTTGTACCTGGTGCATTGGTTTTACAGCCTGCGATTCAGATTTTGTCCTAGCCCCAAGCACCCATTGAAGCAGGCAGGCTGTGGCGGATCAGCACCCAATTGGCTGGGGGCTGCCCAGCTTGAGGCGGGCGGTAGCTGATCAGTGACACCTATAGGTGTCTCCCACCGTCAGAGGCAACGCGTGGCGCCCCATGTCTACGCCAACTGACAAGGACTTATAACCCGTAACAGTTGCCTCTCGCTTTGATTCCGAGACCAGTTAAGACCAGGGATGGAGTTATTGCCTCTCCATAGCACAAAGCCTGGGCTAAAATATAGAGATCATGTGTTGCCCATGCAGCATGATCCCTCTCTCGGCCTGCCTAGTTCACTCCAGAGGAAAGGTAACACCCCTACATCTGGAACAAGACAAGCTGCAGAAGCTGCCGGATCAGCAAAGCAATGCTCTAACTGTCCGCCTGTTGGAGCTTCGATCCTAGACCAGTCGCCAACCAAGGCTTAGGGCCTGGTCTGCCCTGCCATGACAATTTTGTCTTTAGCTTGCATTTCCTCGCACCAGGGTAAGGCTTGTACCCTCCCAATTGCGCTCTTCCGCCCGAAGCCGTTGGCACAATGTGGGGTGTCGGGTTTGGTAAGCGCCGCCCAACGTTCGGCGCTAACAGAAACCAGGTAGTACCGTCTACTGTTATACGGTAGCTCAGTCATATCTGATTAAGACCTGACTAAGACCTGACATTGTCAAAGATTTAAACACTAGAAATCCTCAAAGAACTAGAAAATCGATATTCTATAAGAACTAGATAACAGACATACAACAAGAAATAGAAAATTCACATTCTTAAAGAATTAGACAATTGACATTCGCAAAGAACTAGACATCAGACATCTACAAAGGATCAGACAGTAGATTTATTTCTAAGAGCTAGAGAAATGTCGATTATAAAGGGCTAGAAAATAAACACGCTCTAAGTATTAGGCAATATTAAACCACAAAGAATTAGCAACAGACATCCATAATGAATTGAATAAAAGACGTCCACAAAGAGTTAGACAATAAACATGCATAAAGTAGTACACAATAGATAACCACAAAGGACAAGACAACATACAAGCACCAAGGACTGGACATTAAACGATCATAACAAACAACTGTTACCATCAGCTGGTAGCAGGGAATTTAGCAATGCTAAACCTGATCTCCACGGGTATGTGTCTGCATTCCAACTTCCAAACTTCTTTATATTCCTGACTATACATCGTGCTTACTATTGCCTTGGCTTGTTTGTCCTGGTTTTTGCACCAGCTTGCATTAATTTCTGACCTGTGAATTTTTTTTTTTTTTTTTTTCTGCAATCCAATTTGAATATTACACTAAAATGTTAATGAGAAAGACATAACAACTAACATAAGGTAGTAGTAAACAGGAAGAGCTGAAGTTGAGAGACACGTTTTAGGAAACATTGGATTGGGAAAATAAAGATGCAGGTTTCAAATTAATTTAATGTTACACAGAAAATGAGCGAACGATAGCCAACACACTTTTAGAATAACACCAAGAAGACTCTACACATGGGAGTCCCCAGTACTACCAAAAATCAGATAGATTATATTTTATTACAAAGAAGATGGAGATCAAACATAACATTGGCAAAAACCCTAGGAAGTGCACGCAGACTGTGATATAGATCATCAGTTATTAGAAGCAGATGTGAAAGTAAAACTCAAAAGCTTTCCTGATGACCAAGGTCACTTTATCTCACACAAATAACAGATAATGCAACGTAGAAGTGAAGAATCGTTTTGGGGACTGATGTTTATACAGGAGGAAATGACACCTGACGAAATGGAAGTACAAGCTAGAGACATCTTTATAACAGCAGCCACAGATTTAATTCAGACCAAGACTAAGCAAAATAAGCCATTGATTACGTCATACGCGTTAGAATTAATAAAACAAAGAAGGAAACTGAAAGAGAATGGAGGAGAAACTGATAACAGTGGGATGAATTATAGATATCTAATATGAGAAATACGAAAGAACACAAGAAAGAACCAAAACCAATATATACACTACTGTTGTATTAATGTGGCCAATCGCCACACGGCACTACACAATGAGGCTGGAGCATATCAATGATGCGTTGGTAAAACACGCGTTGGTAAAACACGCGTTGGTAAAACACGCGTTGGTAAAACACGCGTTGGTAAAACACGCGTTGGTAAAACACGCGTTGGTAAAACACGCGTTGGTAAAACACGCGTTGGTAAAACACGCGTTGGATCATGGGATGTTGTGTTGGCGTGAGTATATAACCCAGGTGCACTATTTTCCCGCTCTTTTTGATTGTCATAACGGCAGTCGAAGTGGCAGTTATGATCATACCAGCAAAAGGAGGTTTGAACTAGTCTTCCTTAGCCACCATATTTGAGCAGGATGGTACGAATGTCCCTAAATTTGAAAGAAAAAAAAATAACTAAACTGACTTGTGTGTTACTCGGAGCAGTCAATGGGGTGAACAAGACCTAGAAAGATTGAGGAGATAATGAAAGTTTGATTGGCAGTTGCGTGAGCCCGCTCTTGGTGAGTGGTAAACGTATTTAGATAGTTTAAACAAAAGTAGGATAGTTGTGCCTCAGCTAGTCCCTAACTGGAAGTCCAAAACTGATAATACCCTCAGAATTAAGTAACATTAAATTAGAATTGGGTGCGGGTAGCTTGATGGAATTACAGAAGGCGCGCGCAGGTCAGCCCCTAAATTTAAACTGACCACTGCCATACATCAGCAGACAGCAAGAGAGTGCCTCAGTGTAGCATACACTACTGTCGTCCCCGAAATGTGCAACTCATGTGTATTTTTACACTTGTGTTTTTATGGTAGTTTCTATTAACATTCTTTGGTAACCATGTTCTTGTTGGTTCAGCGTACTAGTATCATGTTACATGTGGGTATAACCCACAATTGGTATACCTGATGTTATATGACAGTTACCTTCGCTGCTGTATGTTGGTACTAGATGTTGACTATTCCTGAATCATGATATTTGGTCACTACAACATCTAGTTTGTTGTTCTAGTGTGTTATGTTTAATCTTTGTTATTTTGTTTATTGTTCATTTTTCATTCATTGGCTCTGATACAGTCCTACCTCAGTCTGTTGCTAGGAAGCAGAGATAATATTCTGATTACCTGCCAAAGAACCTGAGTTTCTGTTGATCTGTTTTCCTTTACTTTTCTTCTGAACCGAGGAGATGAGGTGGGATTTCCTTTATCTTCTTTTTACACAGTTCTTCTACTCTGGCATACGGACAGTCAGTCAGAGTTGCGTTATATTCTACCCCATATAGGTGTAACTAGGGTTTCCCTTTGATGTATCCAGAGAGTATAATAACTTGTCAAACTGTAAATTGGTTGTTACCTATCTCTAGAGTATAATAACTTGTCAACCTGTTAGTTGGTTGTTACCTATTTCTAGAGTATAATAACTTGTCAACCTGTTAGTTGGTTGTTACCTATCTCTGGAGTATAATAACATGTCAACCTGTTAGTCGGTTGTTACTTATCTCTTGAGTATAATAACTTGTCAACCTGTTAGTTGGTTGTTACCTATCTCTGTAATATAATAACTTGTCAACCTGTTAGTTGGTTGTTACCTATCTCTGTAGTATAATAACTTGTCAACCTGTTAGTTGGTTGTTACCTATTCCTAGAATATAATAACTTGTCAACCTGTTAGTCGTTTGTTACCTATCTCTGTAGTATAATAACTTGTCAATCTGTTAGTTTATTGTTACTTATCTCTGGAGTATAATAACTTGTCAACCTGTCAGGTTCTTACATTTGACAGTACTTAAGGCGCATGTGACCTAACACATGTGAGACAAACACAGTCACGGAATGACTTGACGTGACACACTGCAACACTAAGTTAACACTTTTTTAACACTTCACACGCAACACAATCAGATCAGGCATCTCGCCATTACAATGTCGATACAACAATACAATTAGACAATGAATCAATACAATAGATGCACTCACAGACCTATACCACAACCGCACAGTCTCCTATCCTCTCACAAGGTTTACAAGCAATCGGCATTCAGACACATCAGTCATACGAGCTTCTCTCAGACCCGCCCGTACTGTCCGACAATCCCAAGCCTGTCTGGCGTATCTCGCTGTGAGCACTTGCCAAGCGGGATCGTGTCCCTGCGTGGAATTCCTGCGTCACGCATGTACCGCTGCCTGGTTAGTCCCGCTCACCGGCGAACCTGTGGACAGGTGGATGGTATTCGCCTGGCGTCGATAACGACGCCGCGGCACAACTACAGGGGATATTATAACACTCTCCCCGCCTTCCATTCATGAAAGGTGAAATCTTTCACGTGTGCTCTCTGTAAATTCGGGTTAATATCTTAACCCTGTCAGAATCTTCCTATTAGTTTTCATGTGACTTGACTTAGGTTTCATTGAAATATGTAGGTATTGCAAGTTATATCCACACACTTTCACATGATGTCAAGAAGTAAAACCTCCCAAGTACAATCCTCTCGATAGATTATCTCGTCAGTTGTAATATGACACAGTCAGACCGGTAGCAACAGCACACACGCAACTACCTCGAAACCGATAAACAAAAATTACAAACACGTCCGAAAACGTCAGGTTAGACTGCGAGCCGTCCCGATATGAGGCGACTCCAACATTTAAGTCCCACCCAGGCTTGGTATGAACATCTCATGTTGGTCTACAACTTCGGTAATTTCTTCCATACCTAGCTGACGTCATCTTGGAGTGTTGACAATCTGGCAACATGAAGGTGGTTTTTATCTCGTACATATTATTACCTATTACAATTGTTTCCCTTTGATGTAATCTGTGAAACAATTCAAAATTCATGGTAGATCATTTTCAACATACTTTCAAAATAATAAATTACATTTGTTACTTTATTTCTAAGCGTCATAAATTGATGCTTCTTTACAATAGTGAACTAGATGTCGCTATTGTGAACAAGTTAATCAAGTTATGATTCTAAGATCACAATAATGAAAAATCCTCACACAACATTCGTGTATTATAAATTTGCGTTCACAAAGTGTCTTACATTAGTCATTTGTTTGTGAACATTTGTTTGTCGTCTGCTAACTTTTTGAATAAATTTCTAACTACCGGAAGTACACACACAGCTGATGTGGTCGAATGTTACTAACACAGTGTTGTTCCGCATTGATGTTGTAACAATGATCAGAATACCAGTTCTTAGACATAGCTGGTGAGTTCACTATTTCGTTGGAACATATGGATTAAGTGTTCTGTAGAAATTTAAATGTCACAGTTTCTTTCACACGGATTAAGATATATCGGAACATCTCCGGTTGGCCGGTACCACGGATAAATCAGATCGTTCAACTGAAGTAAGTTTTGAATTCATGTGGCACTGTTTGTTATTGTTCATAATATTTACAATAAATAATGGTTCCTTTCTAAAACATTCTACACATGTATATACTACAATTATCACACTAATTTCTAAAATATTAACTATATTTACAATGGGACCACGCTCCCTATCACACATTTCGCACAGCTTATCTGAAACACTTTCATTAATGGCTGTGTGATTTGAGTGCTCTGACACATTGCACTCAGACGTAGTTAGGCTACTGGGTGTCGTCAGGACAACGGGATAGAAGATCAGCTAACGTATTCTGATTTTCCGGAATATGTCTGACCTCGAAACTGTAATCTTGGAGCAACAGTGACCAACGTGCAATCATGTGGTTGGTCGGAGCTCCCGATGTGACAATAGTTAACGGACTATTGTCGGTTTCAACTATAAAGTGCCTCCCAAGGAGGAATCTGGACAATTTCGTAATTGCATATACAAGAGCAAGTGCCTCAATTTGAGGAGTGGACCAATTTCGTTATCTCTGTTTTAGTTTGCGGCTTAGGTAGTATTGTCAACAACTCAATTGCGACAGGCATACAAGGATTTCCTTCTTTTGTACCACACGAAAATGACACCTCGTACGGTGTACAAAAGGATACATTTTATTTGGAGCTGATAGTACACGAGCTCCGCGAGCGGAATACCACACCGGTATTAAACATCATAGTATGTTATAAAGATGTAATGAGACGATGAGGTTGATGGTAATAATTAATGAAGCTAAGCTTAAGTCCTAACTATTGATACTGTCCTTCTTAGCAACAAAGTATTCACAGCGGATATACAGTCCGTCGCCTACGCCGTCGAGTCCAAGTCTGACGAATCTCTCAGTGGCGTGTTCAGCCACGAGTAATTCGCTCTTCGTGTATTCGCTGCTTTGCGTGCTTGGAGTTCCAGCACGCTGGTCACTTGGTTAAAGTAATCACTGTTGCATGATCACTTCTCGTGATGCGGGTTTCCCAGTCTCTTGGGTAACCCCAGCTCACTTACACCGAATAACCTCCTTGTTGACACAAGTGTGTCCAGTTAGAGAACTATTTATAGTTCTCACTCGTGCTTGTGTCCCTTCTGTTTGGTTTCCTAGATTGCTATGTTACTTTCCTCTTCTCAACTCTATCATCATTTTTATGTGTGTGAGAGAGACAGTGGCTGAGAGAGTGAGTGAGAAAGAGTGTGAGTGGAAGAATTAGTATGAGTGAGAGTGAGAGAGTATGCATGCGCGTGTGCCTGAGTGAGTGTAAAAGTGAGTGAGTGTGTGGACATATGTGTGAGAGATTTAGTTAGAGAATGAGTGAATCTGAGAGAGTGGGTGTGTTGTGTGTCTGCCTGTCTGTGTGATAGAGTGTGAAAGTTAGTGAGTGAGTGTGAGTTAGATAGTCATCGAGTAAAAGAGTGAGTAAGGGAGCGTGAGTGAGTGAGAGAGAATTTGTGGGTATGCGTGTATGTGCGCGAATGAGTGAGTGTGAGAGCGAGTGAGTGTAAAAGAGAGAGCGTGGATGAATGAGAGAGTGCATGAGAAAGTGTGATGTATCTGTGTGCATGTCTGGATGTGTGTATGGGTGTATATGTGTGTACATGTGTGTATCTGTGTGTGCCTCTGTGTGTATGTCTGTACGTGTCTTAAGGTGTGCGTTCATGTGTTTATATGCGTTTATATGCATGTGTATGTGTGTATGGATGTGTGTGTGTGTGTGTGTGTGTGTGTGTGCTCGTGTATGTATTGTATATCTTTGTATGTGTAAGTGTACATGCATGCAGTGTATGCGAGGGAGTGTATATTCGGGTGTAATGTGAGTACGTGTGAGTAAGTATATGGATGTGTGCAGGTGTGTGTATTGCGTGGGTATGATGTGTGTGGGTGTGTATATGTACATGTGTGTGTGTGTGTGTGTGTGTGTGTGTGTGTGTGTGAGAGAGAGAGAGAGAGAGAGAGAGAGAGAGAGAGAGAGAGAGAGAGAGTTGAGCGCACGCATGTCATCTAACATGCTGATCCATATGTTTTGTGTATTCTCATTTTTTTCATATTATCATTTCGATGCACTTGATTTTAACATGCATACCATGAATTCATGTAAATTACTGTAAAGCAATTGAGAGAGTTAGTGAGTGTAAGTGAGTGAGAGAGAGAGAGAGAGAGAGAGAGAGAGAGAGAGAGAGAGAGAGAGAGAGAGAGAGAGAGAATGAGTGTGAGAGTGTGTGTATGTAAAGAGAGAGAGAGAGAGAGAGAGAGAGAGAGAGAGAGAGAGAGAGAGAGAGAGAGAGAGAGAGTTGAGCCCACGCATGTCATGTAACATGCTATTCCATATTTTTTATGTATTCCCATCTTTCATATTACGAGGCATCGTTTAATGCCACCTGATTGTCCTGTAACATGCCATTCCATATTTTTTTTTAAAATTCTCATCTTATCATTTTGTATGCCACTTGATTTTATCATGTATAATATAACATTACTGTGATGTGAGTGAGAGAGTTAGGGAGAGAGAGAGAGAGAGAGAGAGAGAGAGAGAGAGAGAGAGAGAGAGAGAGAGAGAGAGAAAGAGAGCGCAAGAGAGAGAGAGAGAGAGAGAGAGAGAGAGAGAGAGAGAGAGAGAGAGAGCAAGAGAGAGAGGGAGAGAGAGAAAAAAGAGAGAGTTGAATTGCATCACTAATTTTTACGCTACATAATGTATATGTACAATTTTTTCTCCACTACTTGCAATTGCGAGAATTCTCACGACAATCGTCAGTGTCTCAATTGTGTGTAAAGTGTGGGAGTTTGTTCTTATTAGTTTCAGTGATCATGTGAGGCATCATGTATTTGTCTAGATGTGAGGATGTATGTATGGGTGTGTATGTGAGGGATATGTGTGTGTGTGGGGGGATGTGTGTGCGCGTGTGTAATAGAGAGAGAGAGAGAGAGAGAGAGAGAGAGAGAGAGAGAGAATTGAGTGCTCGCATGTCCTGTAACATGCCATTCCATATTTTTTGTGTATTTTCATCGTTCACATTATCATTTTGTATGTATGGCACTTAATTTTATCATGTATAATACAACATTACTGTAATGTGAGTGATATATATATATATATATATATATATATATATATATATATATATATATATATATATATATATATATAGAGAGAGAGAGAGAGAGAGAGGAGGGGGAGAGAGAGAGAGAGTTGAATTGCATCACTAATTTTTAAGTTACAAAATGTATATGTACAATTTTTCTCCATTTTCTTTACAATTTTGCGACAATGCTCACGACAATCGTCACTGTATGTGTGTGTAAAGTGTGGGAGTTTGATCATAATAGTAGGTTGGGGGATGGGGGTATGTGTGTGTGTGTGTGAGTGGATTCGTGATGTGTGTGGGTGGGCTCAGGATGTGTGGGTGGGCGGGGTGGGATTATGTGGGTGGGGGATTTGTGTGTGGGTGCGTGCGAGATGTATGGGTTGGCGGGGAGATGTGTTTGTGGGTGGGGATGTGTGTTTGTCTAGGTGGTTGTGGGTGAGTGGGTGGAGGAGGATATGTTGGTGGATGATTGATGGTGGGTTATGGGATGGGTGGGGGTATATATGTGGGTGGGGAGATGTGGGTGTGGGGATATGTGGTGTGTGCGAGATGGTTGTAGGTGGGGGTGGTTGTGGGTTTGGGGATGTGTGTGTGGGTAAGGGATGTGTATGGGTGTGGGATGTTTGGGTGGATGGATGGGCAGTGTGTGTGGGTGAGAGATGTGTGGGTGAATGTGTGTGGGGGATGTGTGGGTTGGGGAAGGGGTGCGTGATGGGTGTGGGTGATGGATTTGGAGATGTGTGTGTGGGTGGGCGATATGTCTGGCTGGGTGGGGGTGTGTGTGGCTGGATGGAGGATGTATGTGTGGGTAGTGAGGGTGATTGTAGTTGGGGGATGTGTGGATGGGTAGGAGATGTGTGGATAGATGTGTGTGTGGGTGAGGGATGTGTCTTTGGGGTGTGGATGTGGTGTTGTGTGGGAGGGGAGCTGGATGTGGATAACTGATGTTTGTGTGGGTGGGTGAAGGTGTGGTTGGGTTTGCGGGTGGGTGAAGGATGTGTGTGAGGGTGGGGGATGTGTGCTTAGATGGGTGGTTGGGGTGTGTGAGTGTGCGTGGGTAGATAGGAGATGTATGTGTTGATGAGTGGATAAGGGATGTGTGGGTGTTAGTGGTTGAGGGATAAGTGCGTGTGTCTAGGGATGTGTGAGGGGATGAATGTATGGGTTGGGGATGTGTGTATGGGTTGTGTGTGCGTGGATGGGAGGTGTGTGTTTGTGAATGGGGAATGTGTTGGTAGGTGGGGATGTATGTGAGGGATGTTTGTATTGGTGGGGAGATTGTGCGTGGGTGGGGATGTGTGTGTATATGGGTAGGGGTGTGTGGTTAAGGGATGTGTTGCTGAGGGAATGGGTAGATGGAGGATGTGTGGTTGGGTAGAGGATGTGTGGGTGGGTGATTGTATATGAGTAAGGTTGTGTGGTTAAGGGATGTTTGGTTGGGGGATGGGTGGGTAGAAGATGTGTGGGTGGGTAGAGGATATGTGGTTGGGTGAGTGTGTGCAGGTTAGGAGATGGTGGGGGATGTTTGTAGATGTGGGCTCGGGATCTGTGAGTGGGCTGGGGGAGATGGGAGTTTATGTGGGTGAGTGCGGAATTTGTGTGTGGGTATGTGCGGAATATGTGAGTTGACGGGGAGATGTGTGTGTGGGGCTGAGGAATGTGTGTTTGGCTGTGTGGTTGGAGGTGTGTGGGTGGAGGAGGATATTGGGTGAGTGATTGTTGGTGGTAAATGGGACGGGTAGAGGATATGTGAGTGGGTGGGGAGATGTGTGTAGGTGGGGGATGTGTGGGTTATAGAATGTATGTGTGCTTGGGGTGTGGGTGGATGGGATGTGTGGTGGGTGAGAGGTGTGTGTGGGTGGGGAGATGTGTAGGTGTAGGGATGTAGTGGATGGGTGGGGAATGTATTGAATGTGTGTGTGGTTGGGTGGGGGAGTTGGAGTGAATGGGGGATGTGTGGGTGGGTGGTGGATGTGTTTCAGAACATAGTAATATGCATTGTTTATGTTTACAAAATTCATGTGACATTTTTCCTATGCACTGTTGATGAAAGAAAGATGAGTGATTGGAAGGGCCGAATGTAAGACGGGCCTGCGTGCCCAATTTGTTACCCTTTGAAAATAAAGTCTGTTCGTTCGTTCGTTCGTTCGTTCTATTTATCTATTACTTAGCTCTAAGCTCTCACGTAGCTCTTTGACAGACTCTCCTTCCCTCCGTGTTGTGTTACAAACTTTTAAGTTGTGGGTGTAACACAAGTCGTAATCTCAAAAAAAATTGGATGTCTAATTTTGTCAAAGACTGTATAAATTCACTATTTCTCTTCTGGGGATAGGACAAGATCTCTCCTTTCCCTCGTCACACTGTTGTATTACTTCACTTGGCTAATTGAGTAGCCCACCACACTAGTACAGTTGGCTATAGACTTTCATTATATTTCTGGGAATTGTGTGAACCGGAAACCAATGCCATAAGACCTGTCCTCTAATTGTCTCATAATTGACAACCCATACAACTTGCCCCTGTTACGAGTACAATACATGAATAATGAATATTCATGCTCCCATATAATATTTGCTCCAACTAGTATACATGCTTTATGTGCCACTCTTCACCTTTTCAGCTTCCGCTTGTGAAGAAATATTTAAGTGTTAAAGTAAGGTTTTCGAGATGTTATTGTGTCCCCTGTTAGAGTAGTTATCATTCTTTGTATATAATGATGTATGCAAGTTTATGTCTTAGTTTTACTGTTTGGTTGCGTGTTTTCTATTAAACTAAAGTGTATTTAACTTACTAATATGTGTATGCGTTTATAAGTTAAGTATGTGTAATATTTCGAGCGCTGTAACGCGGTTTATTGTAGCCATAAACGAGTGTGTTAATCTGATTCATGACTACACTCCCGGTTTAAGATGCTCAAAATATATTTCCTATCTCTATCACTAAAGTATAGCAACTACACAGATAAAAATAGTCTCAACAACATATTGTTTACACAGACCGACACAGACGAATCACAACAAGTCATATTGTGCGGCAAAATAAAAAAAAATACCGCTAAATCTCTCACTCTCCTTATTTCATTTGCTCTCTCTCTCTCTCTCTCTCATTCACACATCTTTCGTTCATCTTTCATTCAACAATGGTTTTAAAATACTTAATTCAGTTATTAAAATATGGTTCAAGAAAAAATAATAGATGAACAATAAATATATACATAACTAGTTGGCTGAAATTAAACAGGTTTTCAAGCCAAATGACTGTGCTGTATTTCTGCACTCGTCATATCTATACAAAAATATACATGGTTGCGAGGATTGTTTGCTACCAATCCTGTGGTAATTACTGACATATCTAATCTATTGTAAGTTGGTGTACTGTTATAAATTAATCTAAGGGAACTAATCTAACTAAATAATCAAAATGGGAAAAGTGGGTTAGTTACCTTAAAGTGTTATTAATACATGGCAATGATATAAATTCCTAAATGATGGGGTTAATTTGTGAGTAATGTTTCAATTAACTAAATACATAAATAAATGTGTTTAAATGGTGGTAAACTAAAGTAATGTTTCATAATTGAAAAGTATGATGTAAATCTTAAACTAAATGAGTCTCTAACTAAATGTAGGTGAATGTTAACTCTGAAATGTCATAAATAAAGTTATATAGGTAATTTTACATTATATATTCTATTATCACTACAGAAATATGAAATTATACGCCACTGTTATAAAAACATGTTATATACATATCACATTTAATTTCTATGTAACTAAACTAACTAATTACATCCAGGTGTGATGTTGGAGCAGCGTCCTCTGTAGAATGTCCTATAACAACAGAGTTCAGCTAGACAAAGTCTGATTTACGCTCTCATCCTGGGTAACGTTCATACTTCGATCTACTCACGGGTTGCATATATGGTGGTGGTGTAGACAACTAATAAAGTGTCTGTTCATTTCACTTATACTGACACAGTTAATATTACACAAGTTTAGACGACTGACGATGGTAACGAACTACAGTGTTCATCATCACCACATAGGGCACTAGGTAATTACAGTGTCAATGTTTTTGGTGATGTCAGATCGCTCTATTCTCGTATTTAAGGTATCTCAATGTGAGAAGGTCGGCTCAATGTGTCAGCCAGACAGTTCATGCTTCCCTTCAAATGCGTAATAGTGAAAGCATAATTTTGCAGTATTAAGGACCACATGTAGATCCTGTTATTGCGATGGACTCCAGACTGCATTACAGTCAGCGGCGAATTATCGGTTTCAATGACAAACACCGTACCCGCTAAGAATCTATGAAGCTTCCTGATACAATAGATGACGCTTAAAGCTTCCAATTCAGAAGCTGGGTATCTTGATTCAGCAGTGGTGATTTTCAGGCGTACATACATTATTTGGTGGAAAATTCCTTCCTAGAACTGGCCTAAGACGCCAGAGATGGAAATAGCACTTGCGTCTGTACAGAGAAAATACGTAAGATTTTGGTTAGGCAAGCGCAAAATAGGTGGAACGCTAAACATACGTTTCAATTTTGATAATGCACCAATTAACTGTGCATCTTGTACATTTAATTTCACAGATGCTTCAAAACATTAGAAAAAACGCTGGTGATTTCAGCCAAATTGGGTATAAATTTGCTGTAGTAATTAACCAAACCCAGCAAACTTCGGACCTGTTTCTTGGTCGTTGGCATAGTTAAATTGAGAATTTTCGTGACAATTCTGTCATCTGTCCTAAGTTGGCCTCTGCTGATCGTATGGCCTAGGAAATCAATTTCTTCCATTCCCAACTCCACTTTGGTTGGTTTTACTGTAAGACCGAATAATGGCAATCTATCAAAGACATGTCGCAGTTTCTGTAAGTGTGATGTCCAGTATCCCATCAATATAAGTCGATGTATTCGTAACTCCATGCAAAAGGTCCCTAGTGAGTCGGACAAAAGTGGCTGGAGCATTACGAAGACCAAAAGGAAGGAATCGCCACTCATATAGACCTAGAGGTGTTGATAATGCTGTTAAAGGGATAGACAATGAATGCATCGGAACTTGCCAGTATCTCTTCGTAAGGTCAAGTTTAGAAAAGATATGTGATGTTGACAAATCAAGGATAAGATCTTCACATGATGGGATAGGCTCTGCATCGACCTTGGCCACGCTATTTAACCGGCGATAATCGACACAGAGGCGGATAGTCGAGTCCTTTTTCTTGACAAGGACGATAGGAAAAGAGTATTCTGACTGTGATTTTTGGATTATTCCACTCGACTCAAGATTTAAAAGTTCCTTGTCGAGACCTTCCCTGTAATTTAATGGGATGGAATAAGGTCAGCATTTGATAGGGGTGTTATCAGTCAAAATAATGGAGTGTTCTATCCTGTCCGTCCTACCTGGGATGTCGGAAAAATGTCCCTGTACTCCGTTACTAGCTCTATGATTTGTCGTCGTTGCTCGTCTGTTAGTTTCGGTTCTAACCGTATGCTATCAATTGTCCCAGTCGTGTCTACTCTCGGAACTGGTAATTCTATTTCATCGTCATCTGACTGATTAAGTACTGTTGTTGTACTACCTGTGTGTTCTGTTTCCTGACTAGGTGTGTTTGCGATGTCGTCGTCACCTGTCGCCCTACCTAGTGTAGTTGTGTTGTGTACGTCTGTTGTCCGGTTGCTTGGTGTAGGTGCATTCTGTTCGTGTGTCAACAGTTCTTGTCATGAGAAATAAGGCTTCAGCATGTTGATATGAAATATCTTTAATTTTCGGTTTATCGATATTTCATAATCGACATCTGATATCTTTCGTACCACTCTGAATGGCCCTTGCCATGACGTTAATAACAAGTTACGTTTATCTGGTAGTAAAAGCAGCACCTCTTGATTGGGTTCAAGGTGTAGGGTTTTGGCACCCTTATTAGCATAATCGCGGTAAATCTGGCCTTTTCTCTCCAAAGATGATTTGGCTACTACACACGCCTTCATAATTTTATCGCGTGTATCTGCTACCATCTCGTATGGTGTTACTGAGGTTGGACTCTCTACTGAGCTAGTGACTAGCTGATGGTAAATCGTTAGGGGTCCACGAGGGTTCGCCCCATAAACTAACTCAAAAGGTGAGAAATTCGTACTTGAGTGCGGAATTTCTCGATAGGCAAACAGCACCGCTGGTAATAGAGTATCACAATCAGATGGGTTCTCTGCTGTTACCTTTGCCTGCATGTGTTTTAGATCCCCGTTAATCTTCTCTATTATTCCATTGCTGGCAGGGTGGTAGGGGCTAGTGAAATGTTGTTCTATTCCTAGCAATCTTGTTAGGGCTTGCGTAGCAGCCGAAATAAACTGAGTTCCTCGGTCGGATAAAATGGTTCGAGGAAATCCAAATCGACAAAATAGGTGTAAAAATACATTTGCCACATCTTTGGAGGTGATGTATTTTAGTGGCACCGCTTCGATCCACCTTGTACAGAGATCCACGAGGGTTAGTATGAAACGGTTTCCTTTGCTCGACACCTGATTCAGGGGTCCAACAATATCCACCGCTACACTTTCGAATGGTCTAGAGGCCAATATTGAAAGTTGGACCTCGGCTGTTACATGCTTTCCCTTTCTCACTAAATGTTGACAAATGGTACATGACCGACAAAAAGATTTAAAAGCGTTACAACACTTAGGCCAATAGAAATGTGACAAAATTCTGGCTCTCGTTTTGTCATAAGCCAAATGTCCAGCAAACGGTGAATCATGCGCAATCTTTAGCACATTTTGTCGGTGTTTTAAAGGTAACACCGTCTGCTGAATTTCATGGTTATTGGTGGTATAATAACGCATGAGAATTCCATTATGCATTTTGAAATACCAAGATGCATTTTTAGTTACTTTCGCTCGCTCACATAACAATTTAAAATAAGGTGCGATAGTTTGATCGGTGCGTTGTGCCTCGATAAACTCTTGTCGAATGGTATTGTCACTAGCACCATTGGGTGTTAACAACTGTAACATTTCATTTTGTAGTTCAGTATAATGTGTTTGGGTCTCTGACCTAGTTACAACATTAGCCGTGTTTGTTTGTTTCCAGGCTAATATCTCGTCATCAGTACAGTGTTTTAATGATGGCAAGAAACCCAAAATCAAGTCAGTTCAGGGATTCTGCAAAATCGTGCACGTAAATGTGCCGGAAAGGAACGGGGTGTTTATACGGACTTTTGCCAGCGGGTATTCCTCAATGTTACCAGAGAAAGTGCGGCATTTGACAAACTCTCCCGTATAATCCTCTGGGTTAACTAGCTCTCTCCTTACCCCGAGTAAAGTGCTTCCGCTATCAAGTAAACACTGGCATGGTTGTTCGTTGACCAGTGCATCGTGGAACTTTAGGTTACCTCTGGAGGCTAAAGCTGAATTAGCATCTTCGTTGGAACATGGTACAACATGACCACATTTGAGTTTCCCGTCCGCATGAAACTGGTGACAAGTGTCACATTTATTAAAGTCTAACATATCAGTAACTACAACCACACTCTCACACTCATTGAATGGTAATACATTTTCTAGCTCAGAATCAACTACACTATCATCGTCAGATGATGTATCTATGAGCACAGCATTGCTAGCCTTCATTCTTGGCCTGCCCAAACACTTAGAAGAATAGTGGCCATAAGAAGAACAGAAGAAGCATTTAACCGCACGTTTGTATGAGTTTCGTTTGTTTTCCTGCTTTTTCATCATCATTTCAAGATGAGGGACTTTTATCACACATCGAGTACTGCGGATGGAATAACTTACAGTATCCACACTGTGGTGGCTTTTGATAAGGTTTGTCTTTCTTCTGATACCCTTTTTGGTTGTAAGACCTGCTTGGTAAGTTCTTAGCGAAAGCAGTGATATCAGTATCATGTAATGATGTTTTAAATATATCGCGGTTTGAAGAAAAATAAGCTGAACCACGTTTTTCAAGTTGTTCAATAGATTCAATGTCTGCTTGTTGAAGGAACTTAGCAAAGGGAGTAGGAACTGTGGATATGACTTTATCCATCACCATTAAGTCCTGTAATCTATCAAAATTCTTCCCTACTTTTGCCGCCTTAATCCATTTACTGAATATACTTTGAACATTTGATACATAGTCTAAGAACGTTTCGGTCGGCTTTGGTTTGATTTGTGAGTACTGGATCTGATATCCAGGAGCAACGAGTAGAAAATGCTGAATAATCCTATCATGGATATATTGATTGTTATTTCTTAGTTCTGTTGGTATCGACTCGATAACCTTTAAGGGCTCCCCACTGAGATTTCTCATATAGATCATAGCCCAGTCTTCTAATGGTATTTTCTGAATTTTGAGCTGGAACTCTATATTTTCAATCCATGCTGAGATCGAATCCCCTTGACTATAGGGCTTGATGATCCCCTTATATTTAGAGAATTTATTTTGTTCTTCCTGACTCTTCTGTTTAGTAGAGGCTATCTGGATGTTTGAGTCAATTTCCATCTCTTTCATTTTTAACTTAGTTTGTGACTCTACCTCTATTTGCTTCTGCTTTATTTCCAGTTCTTTCTGTTTAGTGGCTTCCTCTAACTCTTTCATCTCTTTCTGATGCTGTATTTCCAATGCTCTTTCATCTCTCTCTAGAGCAGCTTTTCTTTCTGTTTCTTCTCTGTATTTTTGTTCTTCCCATTTCTCTAATTTCTCTCCAGTATGGCCTAGTTCTTTGCCAGCCTGGATGCAGTCATTTAATGATGACATTAAATGGCTTTATGTATTACACACTGACGTCAATATAATTTTACAGTTAATATGTGTTAGATATTTATAATCTTCACGGAAATAGAAGATGCATGGTTAATGGTGGTTATCAAAATTAGTGGGAAATATACTCATCTAATCTGCTGAAAAATACGGCACTCGGGATGTTACACCGCTGTCTTTCGTACACACAACTGATAGACTTGCATGTATAACTGATGTCTCTGTTTAATAGAGCATCAACAGTTTAGAAAAATGCATGTAATATACAATACATAGTTATTCTCAATTTAAACAATATAGTTTATGCGTTTGGTAACTTGCAAATGTGATATAAATAATGATGAATGATGTAAATGATATGAATGTTATGATAGTATAAATGATCGTCAATGAATTGTAGGATGAATCGTCAAATGAATGTCAATGTCGTCTTGTCTTCACTTTCTATCGTCTCTGACTGAGCTGCGCTGTATGACTTTCGCTTAACCTCTAATTTATTTCCCTTGTGCACAAAGAATTTGCTTTTGCACAAGTACATACGTGAATGTGATGAATGTTGACATTATGACTGTATCACACGAAATGTTTCACAAATGATAGTTAAATTCGTAATTTCGATACATTTTGCAATCTGCACACAATCACAGTTTATATTTCATCAATTTCCATCAAAAGAATACACACAAATAACATAATTAACAATTTGTAGAATTTCCGAATTTATGTGGGAAAAATTGTAATTTACAGTGCTTGAAGGTGGTTCAAGCTCCACTCAAATGAAATCCGTGTAGGTTCAAAAACACTTCTCACACCAAATGAAATCCTGCCTGTCAACAACTCAATTGCGACAGGCATACAAGGATTCCCTTCTTTTGTACCACACGAAAATGACACCTCGTACGGTGTACAAAAGGATACATTTTATTTGGAGCTGATAGTACATGAGCTCCGCGAGCGGAATACCACACCGGTATTAAACATCATAGTATGTTATAAAGATGTAATGAGACGATGTGGTTGATGGTAATAATTAATGAAGCTAAGCTTAAGTCCTAACTATTGATACTGTCCTTCTTAGCAACAAAGTATTCACAGCGGATATACAGTCCGTCGCCTACGCCGTCGAGTCCAAGTCTGACGAATCTCTCAGTGGCGTGTTCAGCCACGAGTAATTCGCTCTTCGTGTATTCGCTGCTTTGCGTGCTTGGAGTTCCAGCACGCTGGTCACTTGGTTAAAGTAATCACTGTTGCATGATCACTTCTCGTGATGCGGGTTTCCCAGTCTCTTGGGTAACCCCAGCTCACTTACACCGAATAACCTCCTTGTTGACACAAGTGTGTCCAGTTAGAGAACTATTTATAGTTCTCTTTCGTGCTTGTGTCCCTTCTGTCTGGTTTCCTAGATTGCTATGTTACTTTCCTCTTCTCAACTCTATTTATCTATTACTTAGCTCTAACCTCTTACGTAGCTCTTTGACAAGTATACAGGATGAAGAATATGGTCATATTCCTGTAGTAATACTGCCCCAATCGCCACGGAGCTCGCATTTGTACGTAATCTGAAAATAATATCCAAATTTGGCAACTTAAGAATGGGATTAGCAGAAAAATAAGATAATACTTTTGCAAATGCAGGTCTTAGGCATTCGCTGTTCAAAATTTTATTTGGTTGGTCTTTGGTTAATAGGTTTGTAAAACATTCTGTCAGCTCCGCAAAATTTGGTATGAACTGTATGTAGTAGTTGAACAGACCTAGGACACTTTGGACTTCTTTCTTTGTAGTCGGAAGTGATAGTTTTAGAATTTTTGACACGATGTTGTCGTCGGTCGTGACAAAGCCGTTAGAGATTTTATAGCCAAAAAGATTTCTTGGTAGGCTATGTCACCTTTAGAAGGTTTAACTGTCAGTCCGCGCTGTCTGATGCGGTCAAATGTCTGCTGTAATGTCGTTATATGGTCTGTCATTGTCTTTGTGTGTACACAAATGTCGTCCATGTACGAGATACTATTAGATATGTCTGTCAACAGAAGTCTTGTCATACGTACGAATGTTACGGGCGCATTTACTAGCCCGAATGGTAGTTTGCACCATTCGTACAGCCCCCAAGGTGTGGCAAATGCTGTCAGGTGTCTGCTCTGTTTGTCTACCGGTATTTGCCAGTAACCTTTTGTCGTGTCCAGTTTCATAAAGTATCTAGAGTCTGTCAGTTCAGTCAGTATGTCTTCACAGATGGTCATTGGTTCTAAATCCAACTTTGTGATTTTGTTCAGTTTCCTATAGTCAACACAGAGTCTTATTGTGTTGTCCTTTTTTCTCACCATTACTATAGGAGAACAAAAATGTGACTGTGATCGTCTGATGATGTGGTTCTTTTCTAAGTCTATAATTTCTTGGTGTAGTTTTTCTTTGTAATGTATGGGAATGGAGTATGGTCTGCATTTTATTGGTGTGTTGGATGTTAAAGTAATGTGATGATGCACTAAGTCTGTTTGTCCTGGGTGGTTAGAGAAGGTGGTCCTGTAGTCTTGTACCAGTTGTCTGCAACTGTCGGTCTCTGTTGTAATATGGTTTTAGCATGTTAATGTGGAATATTTTATGTTTGACTTTGACTGCAATCTCAGAGTCAACAATCGAGATCTGTCTGAGTACCTTGAATGGTCCTTGCCATGAGTCTGTCAGTAGATGTCGGTCGCTAGGTAGAAGAAGTAGAACGTCTTCTCCAGGTGTCAGTGTTATTGTCCTATTTCCTCTGTTTACAATTTGGTGGAACTGCGGTAAAGCTGTGAAAGTGTAAACAATATAAAATGACATATAGTAGTGCAGCTTTACATAACAGAGTTAAGACACATACAGAACGTTGCGGCGATTAGCCTTCATCCGCAAACAAACACAATCACAAACACAACATACAGTCAAGGAGAACTCCTGTGACTACATTGGAAGGTGATGACAGGACGAGAAGAACAAAAGCGTGGACAAATTTATGGGGTTTTGGTTAGTAACACCTTCAATTTTACATGCCTCCTACCCCGCCCCCTTCTTTCTATGTGCTCACTGAACCGTAACACCCAGCACCGAGTATAACAACACACCCGAGAGTTTCTTAGTTACTTACAGATCCGAACGGTGAGGTGAGTATGCAGTTTTTTTTCTCCATTAAAATTTTTTTAATTAAACATTTTCTTCAACTAACATTCTTTTCAATTAACATTTTGTTCAATTCTCATTTTCTCTTCATTGCTTCCATTTTCCCACGCTTTTGTTCTTCTCGTCCTGTCACACCTTCTAATGTAGTCACAGGAGTTCTCATTGACTGTATGTTGTGTTTATGATTGTATTTGTTTGCAGATGAAGGCTAATCGCCGCAACGTTCTGTATGTGTCTTAACTCTGTTATGTAAAGCTGCACTACTATATGTCATTTTATATTATTTCCTCTGTTTGCGTACTGTCTGTAAATAGCACCAGATTGTTTAAGTGCTTCTTTAGCTATGATACAAAATCTCATTATCCTTTCACGCAATGATGTTACATGTTCAATAAATATACTCAATTATATATACAAGTTCAAATGGTGAGAAACCTGTGCTGGAATGAGGTACTTCACGATATGCGAATAATATGGCTGGCAAATACGTATCCCAGTCTTCAGGATGTTCCTGGGTAACTTTACCAAGCATATGCTTGAGATCCCCATTTATGTTTTCTATAATTCCCGTCGAGTGAGGGTGATACGAGCTGTTGAAACATTGCTTTACACTTAACATTCTGGTAAAGGCTTGAGTGGCTGCAGCTATAAATTGACTTCCTCGATCTGAGAGTATGGTATCAGGAAACCCTACTCTAGCAAATATGTGGAAGAAAACTTCCATCACGTCTTTGGCAGTTATATTCTTAAGTGGAATAGCTTCAGGACAGCGGCTACAGAGATCAATGTTAGTTATTATGAACTTATATCCTCTTAATGTTACATGGTTTAGAGGGCCTACAATGTCGACAGAGATCTTTTCAAAGGGTCTACTAGCTAAATCTGTGACCTGTAATTCAGCTTGTGGGTGTTTGCCCTTTTTGACCAGTTTTTGGCAGATGTCACAAGTTCTGCAATATTGTTTGGTATAATTACAGAATTTTGGCCAATAAAACTGGCTCAACAATCTAGATATAGTTTTCGCATAAGCCATATGCCCTGCGAAAGGTATATCGTGTGCCAGATGTAAGGCTTGTTTGCGGTATTCGATTGGCAACACCGTTTGCTCTGTGGTGCGGGTACCTTTGGTATATTACCTTGTAAGGATACCATCTCTTAGAGCAAAATGCCGTCTCGCATTCTTTGTCAACCTTGGCTTTTGGCCTATAAGATTAAAATATTTGTGCAATGATGAATCAGCCTTTTGGGCTGTTATAAAGTTCTCCCTCATGGTTTTCGGAGGTAATATGACTGGGCTTAGCATTTCTAGTGCCTCAGTTTGATTGATTTGCTTTAGGACTTTCGCAGCAGATCTAGTTACTGCATTAACATTTTCAATATCATGACATGGTGGTGAAACATTTAGATCAATGGAATCATGTGATGATATTACTGAATTAGCAAACATACATTCACTCGATGATACAACCTTCTCAACAATACCGTTGGTTAGAGATGATGTTACATTATCATCAGTACATTTGGCAACAGATGTTATGGTGTTATGAGGCACATCATTTACCTCAGGAAGGTAACCAACAATAATGTCGCAACATGGATTGGATAATGCTGCACATTTAACCTTTCCTGTGAGGAATGTGGTGTCAATATATGCCCATGCAAGTGGGTATTTCTCGATGTTACCTGAGAAAGTTCTGCATGTTTTATGTTTGCCTGTATAATCTGTAGGCAATATGAAGTCTCTTTTTAAACCGATAAGAGTGCTTCCGCTATCTCGTAAGACTGTAGCAGACTTGCCATTCATATATCCTTGGTGGATGTTAATATTGCCTTTGGAGTCTATCACCAAATTAGCTTCTTCATTGGCAATAGGTATCGAGTGGCCGCATGTTAATAGGCCATCTTCACGGAAACGATCAGAAGATTGTTCACTTTTCACGATTAAACACATCAATAGCCTGTGCTGAATTTACAGGGTGATTTTCAACTTGTTCCTCATCTGAGGAAGAGCTATCAAACAAGGCTGCATTAGCCTTTCTGGTCATCTGTTTCCCTTTACAAGAATGACGCCAGTGGCCGTACGCTTTACAAAGGAAGCATTTTGTTAACCGTTTATAGCTCCTTCGCTCGTTATCTTGCTTGTCTATATAATTTTGCAAGTAAGTGAGGTACCCTGGGTTCTTATCACACATATCAGATTCATTGTGTGGCAGCCGGCAATATCTGCATTGGGGGATCTCAGCAGATTCTCTAAATGGTTTTTGCTTATTGTAGGGGCCTGATCTTGATCTGTCATAGGTAGCGGCTTCTACAAAGTTAATATCAGTCAACCCGCTAGAAAAACATTGTTTGTTGGCTGTAAAGTAAGCCAAACCACGTTTCTCTATCTGTTGCACACTTTCGCACTCACACTTTTGCAGAAACTTAGAAAATGGTGGTGGTAGAGATGAGATGATTTTATCTCTAAGAATGAGATCTTTAAGTTTATCAACATTGTTGTTTACTTTGGCTGCTGACAGCCATTTACTAAAAATATCCTGTACTACAGAAATGTAGTCAGAGAACGTTTGTGTAGGTTTTGGAGCTACTTTACTGAATTGTTCTCTGTAGTCTGCTTCATCTAACAGGAAATGTGACATAATTTTGGATTTAATGTAATGATAATCTTTCCTAAGATCTTTGGGGATGGTCTCTATCACTTTCAGAGGTTCCCCTGAAAGACTTCTCATATGTATGATGTTCCATTCAGTCTCTGGGATCTGATAATGCTCTATTAAGGTTTCAAAGTTCTGGGTGAAGGCTGCTATGCAGTCACCCGTGGTGAAATTTCTCACTATCCCTTGGTACTTTTTGTACTGATTCTCTTTTTCAAGTCTTTCTGACTTCTTAGAATCTTTGTTTGCAGATGACTCCGCTTCTAGCTGTTTAATTTTCAGCTGTATTTCGAGTTCTTCTCGCTTACTCTGAGCTAAGATCTCAGCTTTTTTCAACTCAGCATCTGTTTCTGCCTGCTTTGCTTTTGCAGGCAATTCTAATTCTGCCTGTTTGGTTTTTGCAGTCAATTCTAATTCTGACTGTTTCATAGCCGCATCTGCTTTTCTAGCCTCGGCCTCTACTTCTGCCTTTTTCAGCTCTCTTTCAACTGCTCTGTCTTCGCGTTCATTAGCTTTTTCCTGTGTTAGGAGGTGTTCTGAATATTTTGCCTCACTACATTTCCTCAATTCCTCACCAGTTAAATTTAGCTTTAAACCCATATCGATGCACTCATTCAAAGTAGACATGATGGACTATTACAATGATAATGAATGTTCACACAACAAATTTCGTTATAAGTTGTTAGTAAATTGAACAATTTATACAGTACTTTTGAAATTACAGCGCGTGCCTAAAATTGCATACAAAAGTATATGAAAAAGATAATACTTAAGTGCTCTGGAGAACTGGAGAATGGTGGCAAACTGGACCAGAGACTGTAGGGTCGTTACTGCCCGGAAAAATGACATCTACTGCTAAAGGTTTCGGGTGATACGCAAAAACCTGTTACTTTTGGAGGAAGATAATATTAGGACCTGTGTTTTTATGAGGTGTATGCGTGTCAACTAAGTTTTGTAGGTTTGTATGCTGTCAAGTATGATTGTTAGTCGTAATGTCGTCAGTTCAACAACTTCAACAACTTTCTTTCTAGAACTTTCTTTCCAGAACTTTCCGCTTACACACGCTTTCTCTGCTACCTCTAATTTACCGAGGACAAGCTAGCCATGTTATCTATGGTTCAATCCTTAAAGAATAGCTATCTACGTTCACACAAATAGTTCAAATTCAACAAGGATGAGCTGTTCATGTACACATCACGTTCATACTTTTATCTCAGTTGTTCAAATCCTATGAGGACGAACTACCCACATTCACACATGTCAGGTTCTTACATTTGACAGTACTTAAGGCTCGTGTGACCTAACACATGTGAGACAAACACAGTCACGGAATGACTTGACGTGACACACTGCAACACTAAGTTAAACACTTTATTTACACTTCACACGCAACACAATCAGATCAGGCATCTCGCCATTACAATGTCGATACAACAATACAATTAGACAATGAATCAATACAATAGATGCACTCACAGACCTATACCACAACCACACAGTCTCCTATCCTCTCACAAGGTTTACAAGCAATCGGCATTCAGACACATCAGTCATACGAGCTTCTCTCAGACCCGTCCGTACTGTCCGACAATCCCAAGCCTGTCTGGCGTATCTCGCTGTGAGCACTTGCCAAGCGGGATCGTGTCCCTGCGTGGATTTCCTGCGTCACGCATGTACCGCTGCCTGGTTAGTCCTGCTCACCGGCGAACCTGTGGACAGGTGGATGGTATTCGCCTGGCGCCGATAACGACGCCGCGGCACAACTACAGGGGAGATTATGACAAATCTGTTAGTTGGTTGTTACCTATCTCTGGGGTATAATAACTTGTCGACCTGTTAGTCGGTTGTTAGCTATCTCTGGAGTATAATAACTTGTCAACCTGTTAGTTAGTTGTTACCTATTTCTAGAGTATAATAACTTGTCAACCTGTTAGTCGGTTGTTACCTATTTCTAGAGTATAATATCTTGTCGACCTGTTAGTCGGTTGTTAGCTATCTCTGGAGTATAATAACTTGTCAACCTGTTAGTTGGTTGTTACCTATTTCTAGAGTATAATAACTTGTCAACCTGTTAGTTGGTTGTTACCTATTTCTAGAGTATAATAACTTGTCAGCCTGTTAGTTGGTTGTTTCCTATTTCTAGAGTATATTGACTTGTCAAAAATTTAGTCGGTTGTTATTTATTTCTAGAGTATAATAACGTGTCAACCTGTCAGTTGTTTGTTATTTATTTCTAGAGTATAATATAGCTTACGGTGTAATGGCGACGCGATGACTCGTTGTCTTGGGGGAGAAGCTGTTCAGTGTTTTTCTGTGGATTCCTTATGGAAATTCCCGTGAAATTCGTGTGGATAGTGTTTTTCCTTTGGATTATGTGATGTTATTTCGTGTTCGTTAATTGGAAGTGTTCAAAAGAAGCCACGGAAGGCAGGTGGTGGATGAAATTATGAGGGCAGCCGACAGATATTTGTTGGTTATGGTCTCGAGTTTCGCGACGGCAAGCTTTCTCTCTTTCGAGAGACACTGATTGCGGTCATCCGGCCAGTATGGTCACTGCCATAGAGGAAAGCAACGGCAAACTACCTCTTTGAAATTGCCTAGTTTATTATGATTCGCTTAAAGACTGATCAACGCAAGACAAGGACAGAGACATTAAAATTAGGAACATGGAACGTTAGGACGTTAAACAACGACGGAACATTAGAGAACATAACACAAGAAATTCAAAGAGAAAAATTTAATATATTAGGTATGTGCGAAACGAGATGGACAGGAGCAGGCATCAAGATACATAAAGATTTTAAGATGATTTATTCTGTAGGTGAGGATCGACATAGGGGAGTGGCAATAATTTTGGACCGGAAAACATCAACGTCTGTTCAGGGATATTGGGCCGTGTCGGACAGAGTACTACTAGTTAAATTGAGTGGCAGACCTTTTAACATAAATGTTATTCAAGTATATGCCCCAACAGGAGAGTCCAGTGAAGATAGTGTAGAGGAATTTTATAATGACATAGAGTCTGCCTTAAAGAAATGTAAAAATTCAGAAATAAACATTATAATAGGGGACTTCAATGCAAAAGTAGGAAATCAAGGGGATAGATACACAGTAGGAAACTATGGTTTAGGAGAGAGAAATGAAAGAGGATACAGACTAGTAGAGTGGGCAAAAGAACAGGAAATGATTGTAGGAAACACCTGGTTCAAGCAACACCCTAGAAGATTATGGACCTGGAGGAGTCCTGATAGCAGGATTAGAAACCAGATTGATTACATTCTCATTAGCAGAAGATTTAGAAACGCCCTAACAGTAGCAAAAACAGTTCCCAGTGCTGATTGTTATAGTGACCACAGATTACTCACAGGAACATTGAGGATAAAGTTGAAGAAAGTCAAGTATACAACAGGGAACACTAAATATGATTTGTGTACATTGAGTAATGACAAGGAAATACAAAACAAATTCAACATAGAAGTTCAGAACAGATTTGAAATATTGTCTGATCTAGAGATCCTATTCCAGGATGTGGATGATCAATGGGAAATGTTAAAGAATTCAATCAATATGGCTGCAGAAACAACTATTCCAAAATTAAAGAAGGTGGGTCGTAAGAAATGGATGACTGAGGAAATTTTACACTTAATGGAAACAAGAAGACTCAACAAAAATAATCCTGCCAAATATGAAGAAATTCACAGACAAGTCAGAATATTATGTAGGAAGGCAAAAGAATCATGGCTTGAGGAAAAGTGCTTAGAAATTGAAAAACAACACAACAGTCAAAATACCAAATTAGTGCACAAAAGGATTCAGGAACTTACTAATAAAAGAACAAGTACATCAACAGGCTGTCTAAGAACTAAAGATGGCAAAATCATAATAGAAAAAGATCAGATTCTACATGTATGGACAGATTATGTGAAAGACCTGTATAATGATAACAGAGAGGAACAGTATGCTATTAGATTTAATAATGAAGGACCAGCAATTTTAAAGATGGAGGTTCAAAATGTTCTTAAGCATATGAAAGCTGGCAAGGCCCCCGGTGCAGATAACATCACAACAGAAATGATTAAAGCTTTAGAAGAATTTGGACTAGAGCAAGTCACTAGACTGCTGAACACATTATATGATACTGGAGATATACCTTCTGAATTATGTAATTCTGTATTTATTGCAATCCCAAAGAAATCAGGAACCTTAGAATGTGATCAACATAGAACAATTAGTATAATGAGTCACATCACAAAGATTTTGTTACGAATTATCATGCAAAGAGAGAGGAAGAAAATACAACATGAAATAGGGGAAGAACAATGTGGTTTTGTAGAAGGAAAGGGTACAGTAAATGCTGTGTATATGCTGCGAACAGTTATTGAACGTGCTTTAGAAGTAAACACGGATATACATCTTTGCTTTATTGACTACACAAAGGCTTTTGATAGAGTAAGACATGTCAACATTGTGGATATGCTGGCAGATCTACAAATTGATGGTAAAGACATTAGACTTATAAAAAACATATATTGGAAACAACAAGCTGCCATAAGAATTGATAATGAAGTAGGACAATACCAACCTATTAAGAGAGGTATTAGGCAGGGATGTGTAATGTCTCCAGATCTTTTTTCCTTATACAGTGAAAATATTTTCAGAAATGTAGAAGACCTAAATGGAATCAGCATTGGAGGACGAAACATAAATAACATTAGATATGCAGATGATACAGTATTGATTGCAGACAATGCACAGGATCTGCAACAATTAGTAGTCGCTGTGGTTGTACACAGTGAGCAGCTGGGGTTGGAATTAAATTGTAGGAAGACACAGGTTATGGTCGTCACTAGGAAGAACGAAGTACCACAATGTAATATACAAGTAAATGGGAATATTCTTCAGCAAGTGAATCGGTTCAATTATCTCGGAACAGTCATAACATCTGATGGCAGATGCCTTGAAGAGATTAGAACAAGAATCGCCATTGCGAAGGTAGCCTTTAGCAAGATGAAAAACATTCTGACCAATAAAATGATGTCAATTGAAACGAGAAAAAGAGTGTTGAGGGGATACATAGAGCCTATTCTTTTGTATGGATGTGAAACTTGGACAATGTGCAGTCAAGCTGAAAAACATCTGATGGCTGCAGAAATGTGGTTTCTGAGGAAAATGCAAAGAATACCATGGACAGACAGAAAAACCAATGACCAAGTACTACAGGAGACAAATGAAAATCGTAGATTGATTAGAGAAATTAGACGTAGACAGTCAAAATTTTTTGGACATGTTATGAGAAGAAATGGACTGGAGAACTTGGTGACAGCTGGCAAGATCGAGGGGAACAGACCAAGAGGAAGACCGAGAGGAAAATACCTGGATGGCTTGGCCACATGGCATGGACGAGACAGGAACACTGAGCTGATCCACGACTCTGGTGATCGAGTGAAATGGCGAATCATGACCGCCCACGCTTTCCGGCATGGTACATGATTGATTGATTGATAATATCGTGTCAACCTGTTAGTTGGTTGTTACTTATTTCTAGAGTATAATAACTTGTCAACCTGTTAGTTGGTTGTTACCTATTTCTAGAGTATCAACATATTTGCTATTTTTTAAAACCTCTTTCTGGAGTATAGTAACTTGTCAACCCGTTATTTGGTTGTGTCCTATCTCTGGAGTATAATAACTTGTCAACCTATTGGTTGGTTAACTGTCAGACATATAATAACTTTTCTAGTTGTTTGTAATTGGCGCTGTCATCCAGGCGAATAAGAAACTCTCTACTTGTAGGTAATTTGACAATTATCTAGTCGGTTGTAGTTTATTATTGCAACAGCTGTTTGAGCGATCACGAATCTACTTGTATAGTGGTGTTATAAGCAGGATACGATACAACTATTGATTTTGGTGTTTCTAAACCATTGAAGCTGATCTAATACTGTTGTAGCGGGCGATACATTGCTGATTGTGATGTGCATTCATTGTATGAGATATTGTTGGAGATTTTCTAGAGCCCCCCCCCCCCCCCCCCCCCCCCTCAACAAAAAATAAAATTAAAATTATTATATTGATAATGTCGTGATTTCATTAGTTTGGCTTAGCTTGTGTAGAATAGCTGTTGTACATTGTAATCGATGCTGTGACTGATGTACGGATTATTGTTGTTTATGTTGATTGACTATCAAGGAACATCGTTTAGGGTTTAGGATCTTATTTCCTAGAACTCTGCACAAGAACCAGAAACTTGTCTTTCTTTTCACTTGTCTTTCTTTTTCTCGTCTCTCCTCCTTTTGCGCAAGAAAAAGGGGATATGGGAGGTGTGACATTTTACACTATCCAGCACGACATCTCTTAGTCTACATTAAATCCCTTTTATTCTTATTTTATTCCTGTCTTAACCTTATGTACCTCTTCTCTTTTTTTTTTTCAATCATCCCTGCTTCAATAAGATAACCCATGATGTAACAAGTACTTGTCAGTCCTAACACCCGAATGGAAACACCCATATGGAACACCCACATGAAACTGCCACACGCAAAGCCAACGTTATGAATCAATATAGCTTTTAACTATATCATCTGACACTTTCAATTTGTCGAATTTGCCGACTCGTGTCATATTTATGTGGCATATTGTATATTCAAGGTGTCAGGTCTTAGTCAGACATGACTGAGCTACCGTATAACAGTAGACGGTACTACCTGCTTTCTGTTAGCGCCGAACGTTGGGCTGTGTTTACCAAACCCGACACCCCACATTGTGCCAACGGCTTCGGGCGGAAGAGCACAATTGGGAGGGTACATGCCTTACCCTGGTGCGAGGAAATGCAACATAAAGACAAAATGTCATGGCAGGGCAGACCAGACCCTAAGCCTTGGTTGGCGGCTGGTTTAGGATCGAAGCTCCGACAGGCGGACAGTTAGAGCATTGCTTTGCTGATCCGGCAGCTTCTGCAGCTTGTCTTGTTCCAGATGTAGGGGTGTAACCTTTCCTCTGGAGTGAACTAGGCAGGCCGAGAGAGGGATCATGCTGCATGGGCAACACATGATCTCTATATTTTAGCCCAGGCTTTGTGCTATGGAGAGAATTATTGCAGATAAGTCACACACCGAGCGTGTGAGACGTAAGATGGTGCATGGTGGTGGACATGACCAAGTGTTCATATGAACCCACTTTGAACGGACATTTACAGCGCGCATTGGCCTTATCAGTCACATTCGCTACCGCCATAGGTAAAAGATATTATGCCTTTATAAAGCACAAACTATCGTCTGTCAAGACGGCAAGGTGCCAATTATATAGTATTTTCACAAGGACGTGCACTAATATCCGCACTTCTACACACATACACGCACACATACACATATACAGCCACGCACACACAAAACAAACAAAACAATAATGCTGTCAATTTCATTTATTTTTTTTCAGACAATATTTGATTATTGAATTAAAGATATCCACTGCTAAGTTGAAAAGTTTTAATGCATATTTCAATAATATTTTCAATTTAAAATTCAAACTGAATTGCAGATCAAAGGCAATTAGCAGGTCAAGGATAAATGGAAAATGGCGAGAAAAGACGGACAAAAAAGCCAAAGCACAAGTAAACAATATTTCTTTCCTAGGATATAAGTAAATCTGGAAGTTTGGATGCTGACACATACCCGTGGAGATCAGGTTTGGCATTGCTGAATTCCCTGCTACTCGCTGAAGGTAACAGTTGTTGTTTGTTCTGTCTGTTTATTGTCCAGTCCTTTGTGCCTGTCTGTTTTCTACTCATAGGTACTTGACTGTTCTCTAGTTCTTTGGGATATCTCTTGCCAAGTCCTGTGTAGATGTATGTTGCCTATTTCTGTGAGAATGTCTATTGTATAATTCTTTGAGTATGTGGATAGTCTAGTTCTTGGTGCGTGACTTTTTTCAAGTTCTTATAGGATGCATACTGTTTATATTTTAAAGAATGTCGTTTGCATAGTCCGTAGCGCATGTATATTGCCTACTTCGTGGTGTATGTCGATTGTCTAGTTCTTGGATAATGTCCATTGTCTAGTTTTAGAGGATGTCTATTGTCTAGTTCTTACTGGATGTTCTTTGTCTAGTTCTTAATCTGTGTCTATTTTCTAGTTCTTGTTGGATGTCAATTGTCTAGTTCTTAGTGTGTTGGAGGGGGGGGGGTCTGGATGTCAGGTATTAATAGTACCTTTTATAAGGATGACTGTCATGCCGTTTTCAGGATCTATTCCCCACTGGTCCAAGCCTGACATCCAGGCTCCTAGTAGCTGTCATCAGGCGATCACCCAAAGGACTACGGCTATGAGAGGCTGGCTAAACCAGGTGAGGGTAACCAATTCGGCGTCAAACCAATCGGTGAACTAGGGAATGCCTACCCAGAAGGAAGAAGGAAGTACCACAATGTGATATACGAGTAAATGGGCATATTCTTAAGCAAATGAATCGATACAGTTATCTAGGAACAGTCATAACATCAGATGGGAGATGCCTTGAAGAGATTATAACAAGAAATGCCATTGCGAAGATAGCCTTTTGCAAGATGGAAAACATACTGACCAATAAAAAGATATCAATTGAAGCGAGAAAAAGAGTGTTGACAATGAGCAGCCAAGCTGAAAAACATCTGATGGCTGTGGAAATGTGGTTTCTGAGGAATATGCAAAGAATACCATGGACAGACAGAAAAACAAATGAACATGGTCTCCTGAGGTTTGAGCGGATACTCTACACCTGAGTCACCTCCACCTTCTACCTCAGTTGCCACAGATAATAATGCCATCAGATGCACCGGTGGATCTGCTACCCTCTCAGCATACTTTCTAAGTAAGTTGATGAGGCATACTTTCTGTTTTCCTCAAATAGCAATCTTGTAGTTCATATGGGATACTTTTTCTATGATGGGAAAAGGTCCCTGCCATCCAATTTCAAGCTTATGACTCCCTTGGGGTAATAGTAATAAGACCTTGTCTCCTACCTCCAGATAACGGTCCTTGGCTTTCGTATTATAAGGTGAGGCATGTTTCTTTCTAGCACGACGCAGGTTGGAATTTGCCAATTTCCAGCCTTTCTCCAGTTTTTGCTTCAATTCCTCAACATACTGGGAAGCAGTGATGACAGTTTCATCAGTTCCCTCCTCAGTCCAAGTCCTCATTAAGGCCTCCAGAGGTCCTTTTATGGGTCGACCAAATAATAGTGTAGCAGGTGGAAGTCCTGTCGAGGCATGTGGTACTTCCCTGTATGCAAATAATGCCGCGGGCAGGTACTCATCCCAACATTCTGGCTTCTCCTGTGCTAGTTTACGTAGGATCGACATGAGGGTCCCATTGAAGCGTTCCACCGTCCCATTAGCTTGAGGGTGGTCAGGACTTATATGGATATGGCGAGTCCGAAAGGTATTGAAGACTTCCTCCATTAACTTCCTACGGAACTGCAAACCATTGTCTGTAAAATCTTATTAGGATAACCTAATCTGGTGAAGATATTCACTAGGGCAACCGCTACTCGTTTGGAATATATTCCAGGTAGAGCTATGGCTTCTGACCACATATTGCATGTATCAACTAGAGTTAGAATAAATGCATTCTTCCTCTTGGAGCGTGGCAGAGGACCGACAATGTCCACGGCAACCCGCTCAAACGGAGTACTCAAAATTGGCATTTCGTCTAAAGTTACTGGTGCGGTCCAATGTTTAGGCGAAACCCGTTGGCATTCTGGACAGGACTTGACATACTGTTGAATATCGGCGGACATTCCTGACCAAAAATAGTGGCAATTAATACGCTGAGTAGTGGCAACCACTCCCATATGTCCACTGAAAGATATGGTGTGACACATATGTAATATCTGATTCCGGAATTTATATGAAACGACAAGTTGCCCGTGGTTGTGATCCTTGATTCCCGCCCACCGGTACAAAAGCTTATCTTTCATATAAAGATCGCCTCCTTGAGGTGCATTCCGTGCTTTAGGTAGTTTACCAAAACAGGGTTTCAGTGTTGGGTCTTCCGCTTGGGCAGCCCTAATTTCTCGAGGTATTGGAATAATATCAGATCAGGCTCACTCGACACTGCTTCATGACTTCTGGTCTACACTGCTGCAACAATTATAGGTGATTTTGGTTCACCCAAGCAGACATACCGACATCCTAACATAAAGGGGTATATTGGGTCCTCCATCACTGCTGCGGAAATCGTCCCAGTGACATATTTAGATTCCACATCTACCTTTGCAATCTGCACCTCTATTGTCTCAGAGCTCATGATGTCCCACTTTACTATAACGGACTGTTCTGTTAGCTGGCCGTGTTTGACTAGGTATTTTGCGATAACTGAATCATACTGGAGTCCCGTATCATATAGACACCGCACCTGACTTCCATTGATCGTAATAGTTTCGACCACAGGGGTCCTAGCATTGCTCCCAGAGTTCTTGTTGGGGTGGTCTCCGGTTCCCGTAGCTAGACACGCCGCATAGTGGGTTTGAGGTTTATTCTTGCAGACCCGTGTGTGGTGATCATGATTTTTGCAATTCTTGCAATATGGCTTACCCCATCCACTATGGTTTGTGGGTGGGTTTTGTGCTGGTTGTTGAAACCCATGATGTTGGCGAGGACCAACATTTTGCCCCAATTGTCATCTGCTGTCCTTACCGTTTGAGTTATTTGAATTATAATTTTAAGAAATTTGTGGTTTTTCTGAGTGAGAACTACTTCCAGCTATTGTGGTATTCGCTTCACCATGAGCAGTCAAATATCTTTCATCTAGAGAGGTTATCTCCGTTAACCGAGCACCACCATTTTCTGCCACAAACGTCTGCAAAGATTTTGGTAGAGTCTCTTTCAACTGTTCCGACAGTATCATTTCTTTAAGCCCTTCATAGGTCGAATCAAATTCGCCCAGTCCGACCCACTTAGTAAAGTAAGTGTGTAAGCGAGAGGCGAACTGGGCGAACGATTCTCCCTGTGACCGCTTCTCATTTAGGAATTTCAACCGGTAGGCACTGGACATTAACTCATAGCGATTGTTTAAGTAGAGCGCTTTTCAGTGTAGCGAAGTCTCTTTCAAGACCAGGAGGTAGTTTTGAGAAGATGTCATAAGCTGGCCTTGTTAACCCTTGGGCTAACTTGATATTCCATTTCTCCCGAGAGAGGTTGTAAGCTTCGCACATCAATACAAATTTATCAATATACGAATCCATCTGCTCAGTCTTGTCACAGAACGGCAACAGTGGGAAGCTCATAGAACTCTTAGAAGTGTAAGTTATGGTAGAAAGGTCACTACTGTGCTCTGGAGAACTGGCACTGCTGAATCGTGACACATCTGGGTGTTGTAGTTCCAGTCTTCTTAATTCTGTCTCATGCTGTCTCATCTGTTCCTCTACTTTCAGTTCCTTCTCCAGTTCAGCCTGTTTCATCTGTTTTTGGGATTCTATTTCTGTCATCCTGATTCTTTCATCCCTTTGCTCTTGCCTCCATTCTCTCTCCGCCTCTCTAATATACTTTCTCAATTCATCACCCTCATATCCCATCAATGTCCCTTTCTCAGTCCAGTCGTGGGTAGTGGGTTGCTGGTCGAAAGACATACTTGAGCACTTAGACGAGATACCCGAAACCTTAACAATACTCACACACTATCTAGAAATCAACTTAGTCTCTCTGTACTATGCGCATATATGTTAAGCAATCAATATTTGTGACTTAATTACTCACTATCAATATCTCTAATATCAATAAATCAATCTTTGACTTAATTACCAATTTTTAATTAAGATAAACACAAACATTTACCTTTCCTTTCATCAGCACCACCTTGCTTAACAATCAGTTTATCACTAGGTAGTATTTTATGGGAATATGCCTCGGTGCATATGCAGGAATTTCAAGTATAACCGAGTAGTATCCGACCAATAATATATGATACCAGACATACTAAGAATACCACTCCTAGCAAATTATCCAACACTGATAGACCTATCGAGTTAGAGATTCTAAGAAAGTTGATCTTATACAGCACTCGAGACACTAATATATGGTATTAGCTCTCGGACTGTTACCAATGTGTAGGATTGGTTTAAAATTAAGATCCCGGGAACGAGACACCAATCTGTCATGTGGTCCGCTACTGTTGAGAGAAGTCTCACAGGTACAGTAGAAGACAATGAGCCTAGCCACTAGGAAATACTCCCCACTTAAGAAATAGTTGACAAGTGGCTCGTGAAAAACAAAGGGAGTATGACAAATTGTCCCAGAAAAAGAAGTCTACTATTCTTTCAGTGGCGCAGGACTGCAGATAAAGTTGTACTGCTATACACACAAAGATGACAGCAAACATATTTAGCAGCGACACGATGATCCTGTGGAAAAGAATTTATCCTCCAGACTTGACTTGAACTATGCAGCACAAAGAAGTAGATAAAGATGAAGATTCAGCTTTCGTCCTACTCTCACACTTGTGTGATCTATTTAAATGTTGGATATGAAGATATTAACTAGGGTTGCTTATTTAGCAATAAGCGACAACACCGCTTATCACAAGTTTATTCATAGAAAATAGAAATTATAAGTTCCCACAAGGAACGTAAAAGGAGAATAACTGATGAGAAGTATTTAAAAAAAAATATAAAAAACAATGCTCTCGGAGCCAGGTCTCATTAATCATGAGACGGGAAAGGTGGTAGATCAAGCAAAGTATGGCTGTCACTCCAGGAAGGTGTTTAGGCACTCAGCGGCAAATGGTATTTCCAACGGTGAAGTTGATAGTCTCTCCGTCGTTCCTCTTCGGGTCACCCTATTCGCCAGTGGCCCACAAATCAGTTCTTTCACAAGGTCGCGGATGCGCAACACTGATATTATGTTGCTGGGTTGCAACGATAGTTGATGCTGCTGGTGAGTTGCTCTGGTATACAAAACCACTCTAGTTCCAGAATCAGATTCTCACTACGGGTCGGGGTACTTGTTCAATATAAAATTTGGTGGGGCTTATTACTGGTTTCAGTAATCTACTACTTCAGCTAAGTAGAGTGTTTCATTGACTTCGATTGATTTTTCTATAAGTTGTCTAAGAGTAAAAATGGCATCTGTGCATCCTTTGTGTTTCCTAAATACAAGTTGCATTTCGCTTAGCTGGGGTTCTAAAGTAGTTCGTAATCTGTTTTCAAGAATTTTGCAAAATATTTTCCCAGTATGACTCAACAGTGAAATGCCTCTGTATTGTGTGCAGTCTCTTTTTCTGCTTTTGTTTTTCCAAATTAGGATAATTATGGCGTTTCCCCAGTCTCGTGGTGTCTGTTGTTCTACTGTTCTACCCAAACATGGTTGAATAGTCTATGTAGCCAAGCTGTTCCTACCTCTCTTGCTGCTTTAATTAGTTCATTTGGTATTTCATCCTGTCGCGGTGATTTGTTAATTTGGGCTAATCTGGTGGCTTCTATAATTTATTATTTTAGTATGTCTGGTTCTAGTTCTTCGGTGACATCTGTGTAGGTCTCTTAAATTCCTATGACATCTGATAGGATGTTGAGAAGTTGTTCGAAATACTGCTTCCATCTTATTAAGATTTGTTTAGTATGACTCTTCACTGGCTGTTGAACGAGGGGACGGAGCACGTATGGGAATGTCATACGTGTAGTGATGTCGGTTCTTAACTCAACACAACTAGGATTTTTTTGGTTCATTTATTGGTTCTACATTTTCGCTGTTAATGATTTCAGTTGAGTCAAAGGGTTCTCCTCTGGTTCGCATTGCACTTATCTTTTTGTAGAAGTTTCTAGTTGCCTCCTTGTAGTTTTTATTTAGGGTTTCTCCATATTCTTCCCAGTCTTTTTGTCCCCCCCCCCCCCTTTACTATTCTACTCACACGTCTTCTCGCTATTCTATATTCTAAGTAATCACATTCCTGTTTGCTCTTCAACCACTTTTCATATTTTTCATTTTGGTCTTTTACCGCTTTCTTTACTTATTCGTTACACCAACTTGTTATTTTCTTTATCAATGTTATGCGTTTTTTCGTGGTTCCACGTGTTATTTTTGCAGTATTTAAAATGCTTGATTTGAACATCTCCCATTCTTCTTCCACTGTTTTTCTTTCTGTAGGTAATTTTACAAAGAGTTCAATTAGTTCTTTCTCATAATTGTCCCTTACTGCCTCACCGGGGTCTGCCAAGCTTGAGGCGGGCGGTAGCTGATCAGTGACACCTTTAGGTGTCTCCCACCGTCAGAAGCGCCCCAGGTCTACGCCAATTGACAAGGACTTATAATCCGTAATTGCTACCTCTCGCTTTAATTCCGAGACAGGTTAAGACCAGGGATAGAGTTATACCTTTCCATAGCACAAAGTCTGGGCTAAAATACAGAGACCATGTGTTGCCCATGCAGCATGATCCCTCTCTCGGCCTGCCTAGTTTACACTAAGAGGAAAGATAACAGCAATACATCTGGAACAAGGCAAGCTGCAGAAGCTGCCGAATCAGCAAAGCAATGCTCTAACTGTCCGCCTGTCGGAGCTTCGATTCTAGAACAGCTGCCAACCTAGGCTTAGGGTCTGGTCTGCCCTGCGATGACATTTTGTCTTTAGGTTGCATTTCCTAGCACCAGGATAAGGTTTGTACCCTACCAATTGCCCTCTTCCGCCCGAAGCCGTTGGAACAATGTGGGTTGTTGGGTTTGGTAAGCGCCGCCCAACATTCGGCGCTGACAGAAAGCAGGTAGTACCATCTACTGTCATACGGTAGCTCAGTCATATCTGACTAAGACCTGACTCCCCAAGCACAGCACAACATAAGCAGTAAAAAGCACAAACACACATAAATAGTAAACAGCCGAACATATACATAATTAGTAAACACACAACACACACATAAACAGTAAATAACACATCACAAAACACGACTACCGACGCCTATCGGCATGGCACATGATGGATGGATTTTCCTTTCTTGCGTTCTTTCGTATTTCTGGTAGTAAAGATTTATACTTTAACCACTTTTATCGGTTTCTCCTTCATTCTCTTTCAGTTCCCTTCGTTGTTTTATTAATTCTAACGTGTCTAATGTATTCCATGACTTATTTTGCTTAGCCTTGTTCCGAATTAAATCTTTGGCTGCTGTTATCTGCTTCCTTGCTTGCGTTCACTGGCTGTGAACTCCAGCGTGAAGTCGTGTATGTCGGATGAAGACATCCTGTTGTCCAGCATCAGTGTGATCTCATACCGGACTGAGGTTTGAGTGAGTATTCGTTGTCCCATGTCTGGCTTATTGATCGGCAACAGGTCCCTTCGCGGTCCTGGCTAACGCAGTTAGTGGCACCTTACAGTCTTGACAGAAAGTATGTGAGTTGGAATTTGGCCAAAATTCCATCACAATGTCTGGGCAGAGCTTCAGAGAACATGTGGTGCCCAAACGACATGTTCCCTCTTTCGGCCTTGCCTTGTTTATTCCAGAGGAATGGGTAACCAATACGTCTGGCACAAGGTAGGCTGCAGACGCTGGCGGCACAGCGTCAAATCTCCGAGACCTCGCCTCCAAGAAGCAGGTTGCGAGCGGTAGCCAGATCCTGGAACCCATGGAACCTGACTTAGAGGTGTTCAGCCAATTCCCACAGGTGAGGGCCTCGTACGCGCCTGGACCATAGGACGCGTACATCTGTCAATCGCAAGTGTCTGGACCTGGGTAAGCGTGTACTACCGTCAGACTCCCTGCCTGACTCGTGCGAATCCCGAGCTAACGTAGTAGGATCGCTGATTCTTCCGAAATCGGAGAGTATCTGCCTACACGGCGAGGAACCACCAGTCTGCTGCTATTATCAAGATATCTCTAGCTTTTACTGCCATTTCGTCAGGTGTCGTTTCCTCCTGATTAGACATAAAGACCCTAAAACGATTCTTCACTTCCACGTTGTATGCATTTGTTATTTTTGTGAGATTAAAATGAAGTAGCCTTGGTCCTCATGAAAGCTTTTGAGTTTTACTTACAGATCTGCTTCTAATAACTGATTATCTGTATCTCAGTCTACACTTCGTTGAGTTTTTGTCGATGTTACGCTTGATCTCTATCTTTTTTGTATTACATTATAATCTATCTGATTTTTGGTAGTACTGGGGACTTCCATGTGTAGAGTCTTCTTGGGTGTTGTTTCAAACGTGTGTTGACTAGCGTTAACTCATTTTCTGTGTAACATTCAATTAATTTGTCACTGCAACATTTCTTTTCTCAATCCAAATTTTCCTAAAATGTGTCTCTCATTTTCAGCTCTTCCTGTTTACTACAAACTCGTGTCATTTTTATGTCCATCCCACTAACATTTTAAATTTAATATTCAAATTGATTTGCAGAAAAATAAAAAAATAAAAAATAAAAACAATTCACAGATTAGAAATCAATACAAGCTGGTGATAAAACACGGACAAACAAGCCAAGGCAATAGTAAACAGGATGTATAGCCATGGATATAATGAAGTTTGGATTTTGGGATGCAAGCACTTACACGTAATGATCGGGTTTGACATTGCTGAATTCCCTGCTACTCGCTGAAGGTAACAGTTGTTTTTTCTGATCGCTTAATGTTCATTCCTTGGTACTTGTCCACTGACTAGTCCTTTTTGGTTATCTAATGTATAATTCTTTGTGGATGTTTATTGTCTAACTCTTTGTGGACGTCTATAATCCAATTCATTGTGGACGTCTGTTGTTCCAATTCCAATTCCAATTTTCAAAACAAAAATTCCAAATTCGGCCTCGTTCAACCTGCTTCCTCAGCGTCGGTTATTGTTGAGGTCCGTGGTTTTTGTAGGTTCATTCACCCTAATTCTTGTCTTGTGAGTCCTATCTCGGACTGATTATGTTGGTTTGTGTCTGTGACGTCAGCAGGGGGATTGGTCGGCGGCTATCCTTTGTGCTTTTCTGTTCTTGTGGTTTTCTTTGTTGGTGCAGGCTCCTGGTTCGTCTCGCTTGACTGGCTGCAGTCCTTATAAGGACTTTTTATTTAGTATTGTTGCCTCCTGTTCTGTGTATTGCCCGTAGAAGCTTGTCGATGTTATTTACCTCCTTGCGCTTTCTTTCACTTTCGTGTGTAAGTTTTTGCTGTTTTTCGATTGCTTCCTCTGTGGTCAGCCATGGAACGATCTCTTCGTCTTCTATGTAGTACTCGTAGTCGGCATCGACATCATAGTGTAATTCCGGCTATTCTGTCGGTTTACCCCTGAGTTTCTTGGGCTCCTTTCCTTTTGCTTCTTGTCTCCTTATGTATCCCTCGTGTCTGAGTTCCCCTTGCCTTGCTCGTTTCTTTCCTTCTTCTATGTACACCTCCATTTCCTCCGGGGTAGGTTCCCCTCTAATCCACATCATGCCGTCGAAAGGTACCTCATCGTGTCTTTCTTCGGCTGTCTGGCGGGATATTGGTTTCCCCTTGGATGTTTTTGGTTCGGCTGCTGGTTTTATCTTGCGTTTCCGGCTCAGTTTTTTGTTGCGTTTCTTGCGGCTTCTTCGTGGTGTCTTGCATGGCTTCTGTTGGTTTGTTTTGAGTTGATTTAATTTCAGCTTTTAGCCGCTCTCTCTCTCCGCTTTTATAGTGCGTAGCATTTCTTCGTTTTCCTGCTTCAACGCGGTCATCTGTTCCACTTCTCGCTTGATATTTTGCTGGATCTCCTTTATTTCCGCCAGAGGTTCTCGTTGTCGCTGGTCGGGTTAGGCGTTAGCAGTGCCTTGACTTGTTTCTTTAACTCGTCGATCTGGCTTTGTAGTTGAGCTCTTTCATCTTGCGAGATGCCCGTGGCTGTCTCGCCCCTCCGCATTGTATCCTTGAATGGTGTCTTTGCGATGATGGCGATCTTTAAGACGTCTCTGTGTCTTTGCAGGTACGGACAGCCCAGGTACTTTGCTCCATGTTTGCCCAGGCAGTTGGTGCACTTTCTTTTATTGTTGGGTGCTTGGAAGTCCGTGTCTAGCTTGGCCAGCGGACACTCCTTGAAGGCGTGGTGATCGTTGCAGTATCGACAGATTTCCGTCTTACTGCGACATGTTGCTCTGCTGTGTAATTCTTTGTGGTTTTATATTGTCCAATCCTTGGTGCGTGTCTATTTTCTAGTCCTTGGTGTTCTACAGTTCTTTAGCTCTTAGAAAAAATATTTTATCTGATTCTTCGTAGATGTCTGATGTCTAGTTCTTTGCAAATGTCAATTGTATAATTATTTGATAATGTCTATTGTCTGTTTCTTGTTGTATGTCTGTGTTCTAGGTCTTATATAATATCGATTTTCTAGTTCTTTGAGGATTTCTGGTGTTTAAATCTTTGACAATGTCGATTGTCTAGTTCTTGGAATATGTCTATTGTCTCGTTCTTATAAAATGTCATTTTCCTAGTTCTATGATAATCTTCTTCTTCAGCGTTCCGAGCCATTGAGGTTCTTTGCTGCAGATACAATCAGTCTCCATTCGTCTCTCTGGTTGACCTTCTCTTGCCAGTCGTTGATTCCAAGTGCTTGTAGGTCTGTGTGTGTGTGTGTGTGTGTGTGTGTGTGTGTGTGTATAATCTCTCCACCGTCTTTCTTGGCCTACCCCGGGGTCTATGGTCATTTATTTCCTGAGTGTAAGCGAGTTTTGTTTCCCTATTATCTTCCATTCTTTCTATATGCCCCAGCCATTATAGTCTATTAGCCTTCATGATACCAGTGATTAGAGGGGACTTAAACAGATCATACATGTCTTTGTTACTTCTTCTTTTCCACTCTCCACTTTGTGTATCCCTAATGGGTCCATAGATCCGTCTTAAAACTTTGTTCTCAAAGGTTTGTAGCAAGGCTTCATCTCTTTTCGTTGTACTCCAGGTTTCAGCGCCATACAGCACAACTGGTCTGATCAGTGTTTTGTATATTGTGATCTTGGTGTTACGAGATAATGCCTTTGATTTTAGTAGATGTTGTAGTGCATAAGTTCTATGATAATGCCAATTAATTATTTCTTAGTTGATGTCTATTGTCTCAAGATGTTTGAGAATTCTTTTGTTTAGTTCTTATAGGATGATTGGTGTTTAGTTATTGGTGGATCAAGTCTCATTTAATCAGCAACACTTCCTGTATGTGTAGGAGTCGAAGAGAAAGAACCGAACCTAGCCTGCCAAGGCCAGTAAGTACAGGACTTACTTCTCGCCACCAGGCGTATCGTACTTATGGTGACAACTCCTGTTTTGTAGACCAATCGTAACTAAGTGTATAACTTGGTCAATATCACGTGGTCAACATCACGTGGTCAATACCACGCATGTCAAGAATAGTTTCATGACACTTCCTGTTGTCCATTTAAGGCCGAACTGACTTGGGACTCCAGATCTGTGGGGGGGGGGGGACATCCCAGTCTCCACATGGATTTTTACATATGGCCAGGAGGTTAGAATGCCGGGCATTCATTCGGGAGACTTAGGTTCGACTCCCGAATCCTATCCTGAAAAAAACCCACAGAAAACCCTAATCTGCACAGTTTGCTGTGACTGCAATAGCCGGACGACCTTAATTCATCAGGATCAAAGACACTCCCGTCTCCTCACGAGAGGACGTGTTTTCACATACATGTTTGAATATTTTAACACGTTTTACTCAATTCAATGGCTCGTGTTCGTTCTAAACTGGATTTACAGACTACTCGACAGTTCAAGTCTTCTATGTGACTGTTTATTTAATGAAATGAGAGTTTCATTGTTTTATGTGGCGGTAAGAGTACCAATTTTTGAATGTTACCAATTAACGATTCACGACAACGTGAGAATTAGCCATGCGTGAATAACAAGTGATAAACACCACACACGCTCTACAGAAATTCCTGCGCGTATATTTACTCCATCATTGTGCTCGTTTTAAAACTGGATTTACATACTACTCATCATGTCAAGTTTATGTGAATGTTTATTTAGTGAAATGAGGATTTCTTTATGATTCGTGACAGTAAGATCATCCATATTTGAATTTTACCTATTATCGATTGACGATAACGCAAGACTTAACTAAATAAAGTTTCAAAAACTCTGACATTTTTGACCGCAAGCGACATAATCCTTTCATTGTGCAATGTTTGCCAATCATGATCAGTGGCTCAACAAAGATGACTTACATATAGGCCATCTTAACATTTATCTTTGGCTCAATAAATTATCTGAGCTTTCGGTAATACTGTGCAAACAGTTCCATGTGTTTGGAATCACAGAAAGTCATCTCAACGACAAAATAACCGAATCTAAAATCTCTCTTAAGGGGTTTAAAGTAATTCGAAGAGAGGCAAATAAAAAATAGAGACAGGTATTGCTGTATACATTTCCAATTCTCTCAACAGTTCCCGTAGAAGTGATCTCGAGTCAGTAGAGATAGAATGTGTTTGGTTAGAGGTGAAGCCAGCCAGCCAGCAACCGTGTCTCATTGGATACCTATATATGAATCCTTGTGCCGGGTACAGTTAGTATGACTGTTTCACTACAATGATGGATAGAGTGTTTACAGCAGGTAGAGATGTCATGATATTAGGTGACTTTAACATAGATATTACTAAATCCAACCAGACATGGGACGATATTATTCTATTTTACGATTTCAAACAAATAATAAACCGTCCCACAAGTGTTACAGACACCTCCTCAATTATAATTGATTATATATATATATATATATATATATATATATATATATATATATATATATATATATATATTACTTGGCCAGTTAGAATTATCGAATGTTCTGTTCCTGTTAGTGTGTTAGTGACCATTACCCAATATGTTGTACATGGTCGAAAATTGGGTTCAAAACTCCTAAAAATAAACATTTAATCATCAAATTTAGAAATCTGAAAGCTCTCAATCAAAGTTTATTTTTAGACGACTTAAAAATAAATGCAGCCCTTGAACATGTTTACCAACTTCCCGATCCGGATGATGCACTAGCTTACTGGACAAAGACAGTCTACAGTGTGTTTGATAAACATGTGCAAGTTAAAGAAGTTCGAGTCAAGAATCAACATAAATCTCCATGGATGACTAATGAAGTTCTCGAAATCATAAGAGAACTAGATACATCGCAACACAAAAATAAAGATTTTATCAATTACCACAGACTAAGAAATGAAGTTAAATATAAAATTCGTTGGATAAAGAAAGAGCATTTCAAAAATTTGATTGTAGATAAAGAAATAACACAAATATATGGAAGGCTATTAATTCGCTCAGCAACAAGAAACACTCTTCAGAGTCGGCAATACTAAGCACTATAACATGTGCGGATTTCAGTCGCTTCTTTCAATCAGAAATAGAGAATCTAAAGTCCCCAATACCAGACCCAGCTTGTAAATTAAGCTCACTGTCAGCATTCCGTGAAAGGAAATGCTCTAGAAATATTCCTCCTGAGATTCCCTTGATGTCTGTTGCAGAAGTATATAAATATCTCTCAAATCTCAAAGCAACAAATTCAGAAGGCCTAGATGGTAGCAGTAATAGAATTCTTCGCTGTGCTGCATCAATTATTTTCATATTTCATATGTAACCAGTGCCTGTCCAAAAACTACTTTCCTTCTGCCTTTAAAATTGCTAAAGTTTATCCTCTACTTAAAAATGGCTCAATTGATAATAGCGTCTTGGGTAATTATAGACCCATTTCCTTACTATCGTCGCTATCAAAGCCATTCGAAATACACATACATAAAATAACATTACGCCATTTAATTAACATCGATCTAATAATTGATAGTCAATCTGGGTTTCGATCTAAATATTCTTGCCACATTGCCCTAACAAAAATGACCGATAACTGGCATCTTTGCATCAACAATGGCAACATATGTGGAGCAACATTTGTAGACTTAAAAAAAGGCCTTTGATATGGTAGATCGTGATATTTTAATTAGAAAATTAAAACTAATGAAGACTAGCACCAGTATGGTGAACCTAATTACGTCATTTTTATCCGACGGACAATAAGTAGTGTCCTTCAATAACTGTCTATCGAGATCCACACAATTTAAAATTGGTGTGCCTCAGAGCTCAATACTATATCCGCTGCTTTTTGCAGTTTATATTAATGATCTTCCTTTGTATCTCAATACTTCTTGTGACCTATTTGCAGACGACTGCACTATATACACTAGTCAAGAGAACCGTGGTGACTTAGAGAGCTCTTTACAAATCGAACTTGATATCCTTACTAGATGGAGCAATGAAAACCGCATACTAATCAACATCGAAAAAACCAAATCCATGCTAATAACGACCAGACAATAAGGAGCTCCACGTGGACACGTTACCAATAGTTAATGTAAATGAACACAAAACAATAGGTCTTTTAATTGACATACATTTAAACTGGAGCTCTCATGTTCACATCCTTACCAAGAGAATTGAACAAACAGTTTACCAACTTGCTAAAAATCAGCACTTCTTGGATGAAAGGACACGAAAAATATTCTATACAATTCTATTTCCAATCATCTCTATATTATTGTTCCACAGTCTGGGATGGTTGTCCTAAATCTAATATGAAACGACTGTGTTCGCTTCAAAACCACGCTATACGTCTAGTTTCTGGCATAAAGCACGTTGAAAGTAATAATGTATACAGTCATCTAAGTCATCTACCACTTCGAAAGCGCTTCCTTTTTAACAAATTAGTAAATAAAATTATTTCTGAAAATATTACAGAATATTTTCTACCGTTAATTCAATCTAATGAAATTAACAGTACGCGCTTAAATTTATTACAGGTTCCGAAGCCTAGATTGGACTTATACAAAACATGTTTCACGTATTCTGGTGTTCACTTGTGGAATAGCCTTCAACCAGATCTGAAACCTCCAATGAGTTCCTACACATTCAACCGAAAACTCTTTCTTCACTTACTTCATACCTACTATATGCCTCCATAAGTCACCTACTGATATCATTTTTCACTATCATTCTTCACTGTGTGTGTGAGAGGGAGAGAGTTGATGGGAGCGTGAGTGAGAAAGAGTTGAGTGGGAGAGTGAAAAAGTGATTGTGTGTGTGTGCACGTACGTGTGAGAAATTGAGTGAAAGAATGAGTGAGTGTGTGAGAGAGAGGATTGTGTTATGTGTCTGCCTGCCTGTGTGAGAGAGTGAGAAAGTTAGTGAGTGAGTGTGAGTTAGATAGTCAGCGAATGAGTGAGTGAGTGTGGGAGAGTGAGTGAGTGAGTGACTCAGAGAATGTGTATGTGTGAATGTGCGTGTGTGAGTGAGTGTGACAGCGAGTGAGTGGTAAGAGATAGATTAGGAGAGTGAGAGAGTGTGTGAGAGAATGAACGAACGAACGAACTTTATTTTCAAAGGGTAACAAATTAGGCACGCAGGCCCGTCTTACCTTCGGCCCTTCCAAATATAACATAATTAGTAATAGGAAGAAGGGACAGTGAGGTGTGCATAGTCAATAATGAAATAGTGCACGGGCAAGCACCATAGTAGGGGGTAGCTAAGAACTGCTAGGTATCTAGGGGTGGTCGTCCTATGACGAGCATCGTAGGAACAAGGGCAGTTGTGAACGACCCATCGTCCAAGAAGGACGTACGATAGAGCTGGGCAACATCTGGGATTGAATTGTGGTTTGTTATAACCTGTCTCGATGTGAATCCGATTAAAGTAACTTGAAGAAGGAACGGCCTTAGAGTGATGTTTGTTCCTTGTTCGCCTTAACCTGCTACTGTTATAGAGGCGAAATGGTGCCGTGACCTGTTGGGGTGTCGCGGAAAATCAAAGTGCTCTCCAAACTTACACATCTGAAAACCTTCAACTTGATCGGATCGTACTGACGCACAATCGAGAATTTCTAAAAAACGGACGCCATGAGTTAGTTTTGTCGTCAACTGCCCATGAAAGAAGTGAAGAGATGGGGTAAAATTTCAAGTCAGTCGTTTTTGAATGCCGCTCAAGGTTGCACTCATTTCAAGTCAGTCGTTTTTAAATGCCGCTCAAGGTTGAAATCATTTCAAGTCAGCCGTTTTTGAATGCCGCTCAATGTTGCACTCATTTCAACTCAGTCGTTTTTGAACGCCGCTCAAGGTTAAAATCATTTCAAGTCAGCCGTTTTTGAATGCCGCTCAAGGTTGCACTCATTTCAAGCCAGTCGTTTTTGAATGCCGCTCAAGCTTGAAATCATTGCAAGTCGGTCGTTCTATTGAATGCCGCTCAAAGTTGAGTTTGCTTCAAAACGTTTTCTGCCCGCCCACGGGTGAAACCTCTTTTTCAACACGTTTTCTGCCCGCCCACGGGTGAAGCCTCTTTTTCAACACGTTTTCTGCCCGCCCACGGGTGAAGCCTCTTTTTCAACACGTTTTCTGCCCGCCCACGGGTGAAGCCTCTTTTTCAACACGTTTTCTGCCCGCCCACGGGTGAAGCCTCTTTTTCAACACGTTTTCTGCCCGCCCACGAGTGAAATTTTATCAACACGTTCTCTGCCCGCCCACGGGTGAAACATACTAGGAAATGTTCGTTGGTGTCCCTGAAAGGCTGCCGCCTGAAGTGAGGTCCCTGCTGGACTTATTTGAGCTGTGAGGTCGTCGTGTCGCTGGATTTTCTTTCTCCACATGCCTCTCTGCCCAGTGTGTGATATTGAATAACACTGATTTGGGAACGCTTTTACTCGAGCATTCCGAGAGGCCCTGGAAGTCATTGCCTGTCCGTTTGAAGTATGTGGAACCGAAGGGCAATCATGGCTGAGAAAGAGAAGTTTAATTTAAATTAGTTCAGGAGTAGGCATATGGGTATAATTATTTGTTTTAAGATAGAATTGAAGAATTGAAAATCTGATGCATGTTTTTTAAAGATTTGTCTTTGAGTAACCTTTTGCAGAGTATGTGCTAGCGATAGGAAAGCTGCCTACGTATTGAAAACAACAAGACTTTATATCATAAAGGCTTGGTGAGCTACTATGGAAATCTTTTATAGGAGGTTGGTACGTGTGACAGAGTTGATGGATAGCTTAAAAATGGACGTAGATAGAATTTCGTCTATGATAGAATTGATAAAGAGGCAGACGCCTGAACGAACGGAGCATGAAACAGATATGAGATATTATGATGTAGGCAAGCCCAATAGATGGCAGCCGGTCACTAGGAATGATAACCAGTGTGGCTACAATACTAAAGTTATTAGCTATATAAATATGAAAGCAGATAAGAGTGAGACACAGAGATATATAGGAATTAGTAATGGTCAGAAAAGGAAACAGTGGTCTTGGCCTTCAAATAGTGAAAACGCAAGAGCTTTACGAGAAAACTGGTTACAGATCAGACAATTGCGATATTCCGTTGCAAGGTTGAGTAACAGAGAAGAAAACACAGACAGAACTTTAGGTAGTCAGAAGGTGTTTTCAGTTTTTAAGGGCAGACAGGAAAGAGAAACACAGACGCAGATGATTGAGCTGGTAGATAATAACACACAGACACAAATTGATACCGTGGAAAAGAAATCCCAGGTACAACCAGCCAGCAAGATAACGAAGGGAAGTCAAACCGACTTAGTGAAAATTGTAGAAACTCCTCATGTGAAATTGGAAAAAGGAAACACAGTTGAAATTAAGAAAGATAGACAGACAAAGACCAAGAGGAAAGTTAGAAAAAACGTTAGGGATAGGACTGCAACTAGTCTATTAGTCAATATAGGTACGACTGGTGTATCAGATTCTTCAGATAGTGACATTGAGTTTGTCCCTAATCGGAGCGTGAAGGGTGGTGGTAGAATTAAGAATTCTAGAGGTACTGGTTCGGGTTATGGAGACGTTGCTTCCTCTTCTATAACAGGTAAACAGGCTGCTGGAACAACTATAGACACTGATTATTCAGAGGACGACGAGTTAGGTAGATATAAACAATATGGAACAATGACAGATACGACAAACGAACAACCATTTAAGAGGAAGAAACGTTAGAAGGGGGTGTCAGGAATTTCTATTAATCCGACGTATACGGAAGATGACGCGAGAAAGATTAGAGAGTATATGCTTTTAAGACCTGAATTCTTCACACTTACAGATATTGAAGATGAAGAAATCTGCTTTGATTAGAGTTGAAAGGTTGACTGAGAATTGACTGCAGGTGATTGGTGTAGGATGAGTTTAAGGGGAGATTGATGAGAAGTGAGTGAGTAGTGGAGTATCGGAGTAGTTATGTTGTAGATACGCAGGGAGTGGCTTTGCGTGCGTAAAGGTGTGGACAAACCTGTGTTCGTCGCGCTGATTATTGAAGAAGTGGAGAGATGGCTTGACGAGAAATTCTGCGATTAGCAGGAGAAAAAGCTTGATGTAATAAACTGTCGATGGTTTGGTATTAAGAGGATTGGAAGAAAACCCCTTCTATATAACTATAATATATGTAATATAGTACCTGTAGTTTACAGATGAATGGATGAGAAACTTGAACTAAGAGAATGTCCTTATGAAGTGAAAGTAGAATTACTTGTTGGTACAAATCCAGTAGCTAGATGTATTACCCACAAGATACGACTTGTATGAAGAAGGGTATATATTATTTTAATTAACGTTGGGGGATATGTGTATCCATACATATTAGTGAGGTCTATAATAAATAGACATTTTCTGGTGGTTTTGGCATTGCGGGAATACCATGGGTAACGGAATGCATGATGTTTAGATGCCATTTAATTTTGGGACATGACTCGTTGTGTTTTCCTTCTTTTACGTGTAAATTATCGGTCCTTAAAAGCGACTGGTAATGTTGGATGACGCTAAGTAATTTTGTCTTGATTTAAATTGATGCTTGTTTTATTATGTATATTTATCTTATTTCGTGGGGGATAAAATGATGTATGTCAATTTAGGGGGGGGGGGTGATATTGTTCTGTTTTGATTTGTCTTGTCTTCAGTTATTCACGAATTGTGGTTTTATTTAGGTTGCCTTGGTTAAAGATTAGCATATTACTTTGTTAAGTTATTTTCACTTGCAAAAAGTGTAATGAGGTTTAGTATTCATACTTGAGTTGGCGTTGACCATATTTACAATTGGTTTTGAGTAAATAGTTTTATTTGTAATGTTGCAGGGAGTTATAAAATAGAAACTGCTCCATATTAAGGAGACATGTTTATGGGATCATTGGAAGTTCGGGATGCAGAATTACGGTCAGAATTACGATATGGGGTAACCTTGGGATCCTGGAGTGAACATGGAGTGAGGGCCATGTCTGGAATATGAGGGGTTAGTTTAACTCGGGGTGGCCAGAGATGGGGCTGTGGATATCAGCACATATCATAATGGTCCAGGAATAAATTAGATACGTTCATAGCAAATGAACGATGAATGCCAGGGATGTTTAAGAGAGAGGTTATAATAGGAACACATGGATTGAACGCCATGTTCCGAATGTGGAGATTATGTTAGCATGGGATTTAACTTGAGGGTGGTCGGAGATAAGGATGTGAATAGCAGCATAAGTCATGGTGGTCGAGAATTAAGTTAGATGAAGGTCAGAAATAATATATGTTTGGTATTAAAAGGGGGCTGCGTTAGCTAGCGATAATAGGAGGATACATGGATTGAATGCCATGTTTCGAATGTGGGGATTATGTTAGTCTGGGGCTGTGGATATCAGCACAAATCATAATAGCTGAGGATTAAATTATGAACAATGAATGATAGTATTATTGGGTGTTCGGCTTATGCCTTGAGTGTCATAGATTAAGTGAGCTTCAGAGACACGAGGAAGCTGATATGAAGTGTATCCCTGGGTCGCTGGAGCGATGTATGTAAGGGTCAGAGATTAGGTTATGTGAATATTTTTAGTAAGTGATAATGTTGGAGGAGTCTTTTGATTGCGTCCTCGGGGTGTGTTTTGTGGTTGACATTACATTTCGAGGTTGCTATGGCTGAGGCAACGTTCAGGGCCATAAAATCAGGGGTGTCTGTAATAAATGGACATTTGGAGGCGGTTTTTAGGTTGCTAGGTTACTGTGGGTGGAAGTATAAAGTAACTGGGAGAGATCACTCAGAGATACATTCGAACTGGTGGAATTATTGGATACTATGGACATAAACAACAAACACATGGCATGCATTGATAATGCCTCTTTATTCACCAACGTTCCATTAGATGAGACCGTGAATATAATAAGCGAACGCATTAGAGACAAACAACTAAAACTAGGCATACCATCAGCTATTCTAGAGAGGCTATTAAAATTATGTACTGCCAACATACAATTTAACTTTCTAAACAAGTCATATCGCCAAATTGACGGAGTGGCCATGGGGAGCCCACTTGGGCCTATTCTAGCGGACATCTTCATGGCACACTTAGAAGAAAAGAGATCCTCAGAAATCAATAACTTGGCCTTTTACCGTCGTTACGTGGACGATATACTAATTATCACCACAGACGAGCTACAAGCAACGTCGTTCCAGGCCACAATGAACGAGACACATTTAAACATCTCTTTATCTATGGAACACGAACACAACGAAGCGTTGCCGTTTCTAGATATCCTAATGAGACGTAGAGCAGATGGCACAATTCAAAGATCGGTGTACCGCAAAGAAACATGGACTAGCCAATACTTAAATTTTCAGAGCTTCGCACCTGTCCAGTACAAACGGGGCTTAGTACGGACCCTGTTTGACCGTGCTAGGAAGATATGCACCCAGGACACACTGACAGAGGAATTTGAAACTCTGAAGAATGCCTTAAACCTGAATAGGTACTCCACAGGATTTATAAAGCGCCACTGCCAACATCCCAAACCGAAATCAGAAGTAACTACAGTCCCTAAACTCAAGGTATTCATCCAGCTAACCTTCCGAGGAGATGACGTAATGCAACGTCTGCGGGACCGGCTCACCACAGCAGTCGAGCGAACATTCTGTGCTGCAGCTCTAGTCATCAGATACAGAACCGTACCGATCCCCGTCCCAGCAGTAAAAGAACCTGTAGCTTTGTACGCCAAATCAAATTGTATTTACCAATTTACATGCAGATGCGAGGCCATCTACATAGGCAGAACTGAGCGACAGTTACATTGCAGGGTTTCTGAACATATTCCGCATTGGGTGGACAAGATACTACACACAGAAGATGGTAGCCTAGGCAGGCCGACACACCGGAACAGTCCGGCTTCATCGGTCGGGAGACATGTGCTCGAGAGCGGTCACGTGGTTGAAAGAGACAGTGCCTTCTGGGTGTTGTTCATCACACAAAGTAGTCGATTGTTAAAGTTTGCTGAAGCTATAATAATCAACCTTCGTAAGCCGTCCTTGTGCAAGCAGAAAGACATGTTAGTCAGTTTAAAATTACCGTGGTAGACAATCGACATTACTGTGCGAACATGTGTATATTTCAGTTTGAAGATTTATCTAATTAATTCACGTAAGTTGTGTGATTTCTGCAGTATGTACCTGACGAGATGCAGCGAAATATGCCAGGCAATAAATCGTGCAAACTATTGTTTGTGTCTCCGTTATTCAAATTCATCACGGGAAAACATTGTTTTGAATATTTATATCTGATAATATGATGGTATGGTATTGTTAATCACCCCACAAAATCATTGTAAAAAATATTCTTATTTATGACGGACACGCCATTTCTATCTACTACCCCTGTAGACGACGTGTAGCCACAGCCTATGGGAGGGCTGGGCTAACTATTCTATGAGCTTCATAAGGTCCCGCGGCCTCCCCATAGTAGTTCCTCATTTGCCCTATAGACAAGCATCCCCAAACCTACCAAGGCCATTACGCCCGAATGAGGGAACGTGCGTGATTAACAGGTACAATTACCCTATTTATTATTATTATTGGTGTATCGGCAAGCCAACAGTCCGCACAGGTACACTGTGCATAATGCCGCCGCCAGAATGCCAACACAAAAGTCCTCCTGAAAAATACAGTTCATCGTCGATGGAAATGACAGTCACCAGAAAGACTTCATTGACCCGTGTTTTATCCCATATGGCTCGGTCTCTTTCAACAGGACGACCCTCCGAAAGCGCCACACAAAGCACGAACTCCGTAGCTCCAGCGGCGACTCCCATGAGTCTCCTGAAAAATGCACTCGTGAGCCGAAAAGGCTAACCAGTCATTCCAGCAACAGCCGGCCACCATCGTTCCGAACATGCTGTTCACGCTATACACAACCGCGGACAGATGTAAAAGCATTCCACGCGAAACTCACAGCTCACAGTGTCGCGCCATGCACTCACTCAGTAGCAGGGCGACGGAACCATATCCTCCTTAGTCGCTTCTTACGACATGCAAGTAGGCAACAGTGTTGAACTGTGACATTGCTAATGTGCTGAGTCATTATACTCCTAAAGTGGTGGTGTTGAATAGTGACAGTGCTAGGGTGCTGAGTCATTACATTCCAAAGTTGGAGTTATTGAACAGTGACAGTGTTAGTGAATGGAGCCAATGCTCCAGTTTATGTTGCAGAATAGTTCATCCAAGTGACTTTGAGATGCCGAAGAGCAACCAGGTTCTTATATGGTACAGCAGTACTTACCATCAGATGGGGACACCTAGAACCTCATGGTCGCCCATATTTCATCAGTAGTGCGAAATCTGTTGCGAGTGATTCCGTCATCGAGGGATGACCAGCGAACATCATTGAAGTGCAATTCAGTATCAGACATCCACCTGCCCAGTCCGAGATCATACACACAGTGGAAGGAGAGAACTCTGGAGAGGTTTACGACTTGGAGTTCCTTTGCACTGGAGGTTTACCGGGTGAGTGGTTAGCCACGACGGGACGACGGCACGAACAGAAATCACATGCTATGTGATGATGACTGATCATCTGTAGATCTTCTCACCGCTCATTCAGCGGTGTAAATATGTTGTCTTCTATGCAGGCTTTTCAGTCATCCCTCTCTGAGTTCAGTTTGACGTATTATAAAATTAAATTTGGCTTTGTTGACCATGGCTTTGAATTTAAGTAAGACTGTTGTCTTGTCCGAGCCCCCTGTGGGTAGGAATCCATAGGTGGGAAGGGAAGGGCAGCTGTCCTGTACGGGGCATTTAGACTGAAAGTTCTATTGGGTGGTCGGACCAAAGGCTGGGGATATAACTGTTAGTAACATACCTATCCAAACCCTAGGGGTCTTGTAACAATGGCTTCAACTCTAACCAACCACTTTCTATACCTACTGTCTCGAGGTCACTTATCGGGGAAAGTTGAGAGAATTGAAGATGTGCACAGCAATCCCTGTCTGTATTTTTTATTGGCATCTCTCCCAGTTACTGTAAACCCTTTATGGGAGATTTCAGAGTCAGTTATTTTGTCTTTTTCTGTGATTCCAAACACATGGAACTGTTTGCACAGTATTAAAGAAAGCTCTGGTAATTTATTGAGCAAATGTACGATGTTGAGATGGCCTATATGTAGACCATCTTCGTTGAGTCACTGATCGTGATTGGCGAACATTACATAGTAAAAGGAATATGTCGCTTGTGGTATAACATTTCAGGATTTTCGCAACTTTATTTTGTAGTAGTTTAGGCTACTGGGGGTAGGAAAATATCTGTGATTGAGTGACATCATGAAAGCTTGGTGCAGGGCTGCAAGAGTATACTGAATTAGCTGCTAAAGTTGACGGTTCCACTAATAGAAGTGTAGATTACCGTCCAACCAGGAACGAGTGCTATGAATGTCACTTGAAGTGCTTACATTGGAAGCAGGCATCGGGGGCACAGCACAATTATTTAACAGTGGCTCCTTTGACATGATAGAGGGGGATGGCAAATGAGGAACCAAAATATCATAGTTAGCAACATTGGGACTGGAGCATGAATTGCTATTCAAAGCATTGTGCTCCTGGGGTGTAGGAAAAGGTGGTGTGTGAAGATAGTGAGTGTTTTCGTAACACTGAGAGAGGTCTGTCGCCGTAGGTGAAGCTCGGTTTACTTCTGTCACTGGTGCTGGTTGTTGTGCACGCTCGGGATATTTTATGTTCTTCGCTAATATGCTACTTCCTAGCTTGGAACAAGGTATTTGATCCCTGTATTTTTTTCTTAGGAGCTCCAGACTGGGATGTAAAACACAGGGTATTATTAATGAAATTCATGTTGTTATCATTACAAAACGTTTATAGAGTTAGATTGCCAGCATATGACGCTGGAATACATAACTGGGTTGAATTATTGATGAAATGAACACAGAAGATTTAGGAAATTTATTGCTCAACAACACCTCCAATGTAGCTAGTTGTGAGTTGTTTACGCTCTTGTTATTCATGATATCGTTGACACCAATATGGACTGCTGATTTTCTAATTGTGTTGTTCAATTTGAATTTTAGCAGTGTAGATGTTAGTCTATCAATGTCTGCACCTGGTAGAGGGTAGATCGAAGTTGTTTCGCTGTCAGAAGATGACGTGAGGCCACTATAGATTCCCTTCAGCAGGGAGTCTTCAATGCTGTATATGGTCTGAAAAAGGAATTAAAACTCCTAAACATAAACACATAAGTGTAAAATATAGAAGTTACAATAATGTCAACCAAAATGCATGTTTACAGGACTTGCTCAGTTCACCTCTAGACAATGTTTATCAACTTCCTGACCCAGATGAAGCTCTGAAATTCTTGTTGAAGACCTTTATTGATGTTTTTGATAGACATGTTCTAATCAAGGAATTTCGAGTAATACATCGCGTCAAACCACCTTGGATGATCCAGGAAGAACTTGGAATTATGGGAGACTGAGATAAAGCACACAAAAAAGGGATCCCAGTACATACCGTACTCTTAGAAACAAAGTTCAATATACCATACAAAGAGAAAAGACAAATTACTTTAAGAACTTAATAATAGATAAAACAAATAGTAAGGATATATGGAAAGCAATTAACACCCTGACAAACAAGCATAACTTCTCAAATTCATTACCATTAAATCATATTTCATGCGACCAATTCAGTATGATTTTTTATTTTCAAGCTGACATAGACCAGTTGAAGGCTTCAATACCAAATACTCTTTGCAACTTATCTTTACTGTCATCGTTTTACGAGAATAGATGTCCCTGGAATATTTTTTCCGACATACCGCTAATGACAATCACTGAAGTATTCACTTATCTCAGTAACCTAAAAACATAAAATCATCTGGGTTAGATGGAATCAGCAATCGGATTCTCTGTTGTGCTGCACCAGTGATTCGTGTATCACTAACCTACGTGTATAATCAGTGTCTCACTAAAGGCCACTTTTCATTAGCTCACAAAATCGCTAATGTGTATCTTATTCTTAAATCTGGTTCATTGGACAATGGTCTCCTGAACAATTATAGACCCATTACTATCGTCACTATCTAAACCACTAGAAAAGCACATCCAGAGAGTAACATTACAGTATTTAGATCGCAACAAACTTATAGTTGGTATTCAATTAGGATTTCGACCAAAATATTCTTGCTATACGGCCCTTACAAGCATGATAGAGAATTGGCACCAGAATATACATTACAATAGTCAGTCTATTGAGCTGTGTTTATCGATTTCAAGAAAGCATTTGATATGATAGAGCATGTTATTTTATTTACAAAAAAAAAAAAAAAAAAAAAAAAAAAAAAAACTAGAGACAATGAAAATTAGTCCTAATAATAACATCTTTTCTATCAAACAGAAACCAAGTAGTATCACACAATAAATCCATATCTCAAACAAACCACCACCTTCAACACTGGAGTACCTCAAGGCTCTATTCTTGGCCCTCTATTATTTGTCATATATATTAACGATCAACCCCTGCTTCTCTCGTCGTCCTGCGACCTATTTGCAGGCGACTGTATAGTGTATACTTACGCTGAAAGCTGTCATTTTCTGGGAAGCCGGCTTTGCAACAAGAATTAAATTATGTAGTTAGGTGGATCTATGCGAACCGTATGCAAATTAACATCACTAAAACAATATCTATGTTATTAACAACCAGACACAGACTTCAAACTCTAAATTCACACAGATCACTTCAACTTCACATAGATACCATGCCAGCAGAAAGTGTAATTGAGCACACAACATTAGGTCTCATCATTGATAGAAACCTAAACTTTAATTCCCACGTTCAAGTGCTCAGTAACCAAACAGCGAAAAAAGTCTACCAGCTCGCCAAAATTAAAAAATTTCCTTGATGAGGACACAAGAAAACATTCTATACTTCTCACATACAGACACATTTTGACTACAGCTCTACAATCTGGGACGGTTTTTCCAATTCAAGTACCAAGCGACTATATTCACTCCAGAAACGAACAATTAGTTTAATTTATAGCAAACATTTAATTGAAAATTCTAGCCTGCATAACGCCTCCTGTTACTGCCACTCCGAATACGCCCGCATTTCAATAAGGCAAAACAAATTCACAAAATCTTACATCGGAATGTCCAAATTATCTTTGGTCATTGTTTAAATATAATGCTAGACACAGTAAACGATTAAATATATTACACATTCCGAAGCCTAGGACAGACTTATACAAAACAAGCTTAACGTACTCTGCAGCTCAGCTGTGGAACAATCTTCCACTAGAAATCAAAGAAATCACCAATCCCTATACATATAATCGCAAATTATTCGAACACTATCTCAGTACGGATTACCTTCCCCCTTTAATAATAGAAATAATAATAATAAAACCGTAGTATAACAGCCAGTCCCCTTTTGGTAGGCCAGTATATTCCACATAGCTAATAACAAGTGCCACACTAGTTATTACTATTACAGAGTCGTGTAGTATTGATTTTTGCATTTTCCCCATGCCTTTATAATGCATAACTTTTATATTGTTGCTGTTCTCTGTTAGCCTTGAATGATGTGTGAATGAAATAATGTATGGCAGACAGTGATGGAAGGGCAGAATTCAATGTTGTTGTATTTTTCTATGTCAATGTAACATTCACAATTGATGAATGAACGAAAAGAGATTGAATGGGCCCAATGTAAGACGGGCCTACGTGCCCAATTTGTTACCCTTTGAAAATAAAGATCTTTAGTTCATTCGTTATATTATGATGTGTGTGTATTTGTTTATAGTATGTTGTGTGTGTATTTGTTTATATTATGTTGTGTGTGTGTTTTTTTATATTGTTGTGTGCATATATTTATTTTTATATTATGTTGTGTGTGTGATTATTTATATTATGTTGTGTGTGTATTTGTTTATATTATGTTATATATGTATCTGTTTATACGACGGTAAGTTAATAAGTAAGTCACAAAAGACTGTAGAAAAATAACTAAATATGATAACAACTTGAAACCAGTTTATTCTTTATACATACATTGTCCCTTTATTTCTCAATGTAATTCATAATTTTCACCAACATTGATGCACTTATCCCACCGTTTTATTAGTCCTCCCAAACCAGCTGCATAGAACTGCGTGCTTTATTTTCTAAACCACGTTTTTACTTCACATTCAACTTCGGCGTCATTCGCGAAATGTCTCCCGCCAAGATGGGTTTTCAGTGTGTATGCTGACAAATGTTTGTCCCATAAAGCGGTGCATAGCTGGCTAGAAAAAGTTACGAGGGTAAGTTTAGTTTAGTTTAGTCGACGGATCAACATCACGGCACACGGGTGCAACCCCTAAGTGCTCCGTTCTCCTCCTAACTCAAACCTGAGTCTGGAGAAACTCAGCTCAGTGCACGAACTCCGTAGCACCGGCGAGGATCCTGAAATACTTTGTGTAGATTTTTAACTCGAAATTTTTCCTGGGCAGCGCCGTTAGGCTACTCTTTTTCGATTTCCAACTGCCAAGGGATATTTTACGTGCGCAACAATACACACGGGCGTCCGATCTCACTACCCATAGACCAGGGGAAATTTTATTACTAGTAGTCCACGAGAAAAAATCCCGGTCATCACCGGGGCTTGAACCCGGACCTCCAGCACTGGAGGGGGACACCATACCTCGAGACCACGCAGGCCCCCCCCCCCCCCCCCATACGAGGGTAAGTCAATAAGTAAAGTCACACAGATCTGTGGGATGGCAGATAAATGAACACAGGGCACGCAGTTCTGTGCAGCCGGTTTGGGTGGACTGATAAACCGATTGGATCAGTGCATCAATGTTGATGGATATTATGTTGAAAAATAAAGGGAAAACGTATGAATAAAAATAAACTGGTTTCAAGTTGTTATCATATTTAGTTATTTTTCTACAGCCATCTGTGACTTACTTATTTACTTACCATCGAATTATGATGTGTGTGTCTCATCTCATCTCAGCATGTTCCTCTTGTACCTTGCGGTGTCGAGGTGAAGTTTAAACTTCGTGAGAGTGCCCGATTATGGGCTTCATATATCGATATTCCCATGGACTCTGCTATTCCCTCCGTCCAACGTTTACGTGGTCGGTCTCTTCCTCTGTTTCCATCTGGTCTGTACATCATTGCTTGTTGTGGCATGCTGTTGACTGGTAACCTACTTGCATGGCCGAACCATTTGACTTGCTGCTTTCTAATAAAATCTAGAGCAGCTTTAACCCCCACTTTAGTCCTGATTTCTTCATTTCTGATCTTATCTCTTCTTGATATGTTGAGTATTCTTCTCAGGAACCCCATTTCTGTTGTTGTGATTTTTCTTTTCTCTTTTTCTGTCATTGTCCAGGTTTGGCATTGGTAGCATTGAGTTGGTAGGAAGATTGTGTTGTAAAGTGCTTTCTTAGTAGTTACTGATACATTTTTGTTCTTTAGTATTGGTGCCATTTGTCCAATGAGTTGATTTGCCTTATTGCACCTATTTTCGATCTCGTCTTCTGATCTGCCATTTGATGATATTATACTTCCCAGGTACTTGAAACTCTTCACTTGTTTCAAGGGATGTTCGTTTAGGTGTGTATTTTTTAAATATTATGTTATGTGTGAGTTTGATTATCTTATGTTGTGTGTGTATTTGATTATATTATGTTGTGTGTATTTGATTATATTATGGTGTGTGTATTTGTTTATATTATGTTGTTTGTATATATTTGTAATATATTGTGTGTGTATTTGTTTATAGCAAGTTGTGTGTATGCGTTTATTTTATATTGTATGTGTATTTGTTTATATTATGTTGTGTGTATTTGTTTAAATTATATTGGGTGTGTATTTGTTTATATTGTGTTGTGTATGTATTTGTTTATATTACGTTGTGTGTGTATTTGTTTCTATTATGTTGTCTGTGTATTTGGTTATAGCATGATGCATGTGCATTTGTTTATATTATGTTGTGTGTGTATTCGTTTATCTTACGTTGTGTGTATTTTTTATATTATATTGAATGTGTATTTGTTTGTATTATGTTTTATGTATTTGTTTATATTATGTTGTGTGTGTGTTTATTTATATTATTTTGCGTATTAATTTGCTTATTTTTTTTTACATATAATTGTTTTTATTATGAAGTATATGTATTTGTTTATATTATGTTGTGAATGTATTTGTTTATATTATGTTGTGCATGTATTTGTTTATATTATGTTGTGCATGTATTTGTTTATATTATGATGCCAATGGTTTTACTTTTATTTGATGGTGTGTGTGGATTTGTTTATATTATCTGGTAAATATTTTTCTTTATATTGCAGCAACAATACTATTTCGTCGCCGTGCCTACTGGTGATTTCAAAGCGTTGACTACTCACTCCATTAATCCAGGCATCAATATGGACGATCATGCTGCTCCAAATATTGCGATCCCCGGCAGCATGCATCAGTTCGCGCGTTTACTTCCTTCCTTCTTGGGTCATTGATTACCAACAACGGCGACACAATGGAAGAAATTAAACGACGACTATCAATTGCTCTTCAACGACTAAAACAACTGAATAAATTATGGAATGGTGCAAATAGAACTACAAAAATTAGATTTTTAAGAGCACGCATCTTTCCCATTCCAACGGACGCCTGTGAGACCTGGCCACTTACTAAACAAACTAAACAGTGCATAAATGCCTTTGAATACAGATGTTATAGACGGGTTCTAAGAATATCTTGGGTAAAGAAAAGAACAAATGCATCCAATCTTCAAGAGCTAAATGTTGAAGAGGGTTGGCTATTAAAGTTTATCAGTCCACCCAAACCGGCTGCGTGCCCTGTGTTTATTTATCTGCCATCCCATAGATCTGTGTGACTTACTTATTGACTTACCCTCGTAACTTTTTTTACCCAGCTATGCACCGCTTTATGGGACAAACATTTGTCAGCATACACACTGAAAACTCATCTTGGCGGGAGATATTTCATGAATAACGCACAAGTTGAATGTGAAGTAAAAATCGTGGTTTAGAAAACAGAGCAAGCAGTTCTATGCAGCTGGTTTGGGAGGACTAATAAAACGGTGGGATAAGTGCATCAATGTTGGTGAAAATTATGAATTAAGTTGAGAAATAAAGGGACAATGTATGTATAAAGAATAAACTGGTTTCAAGTTGTTATCATATTTAGTTATTTTTCTACAGTCTTTTGTGACTTACTTATTAAGTTACCCTCGTATAAACAGATACATATATAACATAATATAAACAAATACACACACAACATAATATAAATAATCACACACACAACATAATATAAACAAAGACAAAATAAAAACACTATATAAAACAAAGACAATTGAAATATTTTGGTCACTTGATACGTCACGAAAGTTTGGAGAGAACAATAATAGATGGGTATTTGCCTGGAAAAAGAGGACGAGGAAGGCCAAAGAGAAGATGGGTGCAGGATGTAGCGGATGATGTCCAGATGGGTGTATCGGACGCGGGACATCTTGCTTGTGATCGAGAAGTTTTCCGAAACGTTATTATCGGAGCGAGGTTCTGCAAAGGACATGCTACTGAATGAATGAATGAATTACGTCTTCTATCGCTTAACGCCCACCGCAGTTAGACTTTGAAACCTGTGAGTTTGAACGTGTATGGCTTGAGGTTAAACTTCAAAATCGCATACCGCTAGTAGTTGGCTATCTCTATCGAAGCCCCACTGCAGGAAATATCTGGTATGAAAAATTCACCACTGTGAATTCGCTCAGAGGAAAGGCGAGACGGACATATAATCAGATTGCTACTGGAACTATAAGTGTTGGAACTCTTCGCTGGCTGCTGGGGATGGGGACGGAGCGCTTATGGGAATGTCCCGAATGCTGTGATGTCGGTTCCTAAATCAATCAATCAATCAATCACCACTGTGATGGATGTAGTCTTTAGTAATGCGTGGGAAATAATACTGCTAGGTGACTTCAACATAGACACTAAAAAATCAAACAAAACATGGGAAAACATAATAGAGTCATATAACTTCCAACAGTTAGTCAAACAAGGTACTAGAATAACTAAATCATTTGCAACACTTGTAGAATCATATTTATATTACGTGTGCTGACAACATCACAGAATGTACTTACCTTTTAATGCAATGAGCTATCACTACCTAGTATGTTGCACGTGGTCGAAAAGAGGCACCGAAACTCCAAAACACAAACATATAAGTATAAAATATAGAAATTACAAAAATTTCAATCGAGACAGCTTCTTACAAGATTTAGTTAGTTAGTTAGTTAGTCGACAGATCATCCTCGTTGCACATCGAACCATTCAGTCCATAAGTGCTCGGATCCCCTCCTCAGCAAATCCCGCAGCGTGTAGCGGCTAACGACGCCAGTTCTGTGTTGGTTTATCAATCTTCTTTAGCTTCCTGCGTAGTGTTCTTGTTTGGCCACCCCTCTTTTAATTTGCTGCTCTCGCAGTCTGGCCATTGTTGTAGATTCACAGTCATCACTTGGTTCTCGCAAAAGTCTCACTTCACGAAGAGCATTCAGAATGTCAGCCTGGTCCATGGCGCGTCCGCCCTCCACAGTAGCCTCACCTGCGAGCTTGTCAGCCCGCTCATTTCCTTGTACTCCCGCATGCCCTGGCACGAAGATGAAACTAATCTTTGCCAGCCGAGACCGCTTCAGAGGCAGCAACCATTCTCTTCGGATCGACCCCTCCTGTATCCTCTTGATCATGTTCATTGAGTCGCTAAGGAAACAAGCCCTAGTGAATGTCTATGTCTCGAGCCATGTTATTGCTTTACTTACTGCCATGACTTCCATGGTCAGGCTACTTGTGGTTTCAGTGAAAGCACCAGAGTCCTCCTTCACAATTCTCCCTCCGGCCCGAGCTGTAAAGGCCCATGAGCTTCTCACATGTCGGACGACCGACCCATCTGTGTAGATGACCGCGTCACCGTCTAGCGAATTCTCTAAAATCAACGCTTGTACTTCAGCCTCAACAGCAGCCGGATTTTCTTGTCTGCATTTTCTATCTAGTTGGATGCAAACTGAAAAGGATGTGCATAAGTCTGTTGGCACTTGCACCCACTCCTCGCCAGGTTCTAAGTCCTCAAGTGAACACACCTGTTGAAGAATGTCTTCGGCTTGACCCATCCACGACCGTCCTCTTTTTAACCTGCTGCCCTTCACCTTCCTAATTTCACTATGCAGTGGATGTTGTGTGTTTGCGTTAATTCTGAGGTAGGTGCGTGCCCTGCAAACTTGTATTCTCTCTTCTCTCTCTTACAAGATTTGCTCAACTCATCTCTGGACTATGTTTACCAGCTTCCTGACCCAGACGATGTTCTGGACCACTGACTAAAGACCTTACTAAGCATATTTGATAAGCATGTTCCATTTAAGGAAGTTCGTGTTAAACATCACACTAAGCCCCCGTGGATAACACAGGAGGTAGTTGAACTTATGAGAGACCGAGACATGGCACATAAAAAAGAGATCTAACTATATACCGTAGTCTGAGAAACAAAGAGACGATATAGATCTTGATCGGTTGGAATGTAGACTCTGGTTTGGACGGTGTTGTTAATGTTTGACAATGTCAAGAAATTGACAGGAATACACCATTAAATATTAGTGACCAATATCCTGAGACGGAATGGAAAACAACATTACAGTTGAATGGAATACATGCAGAGATGGACAGGGAAACAGCGTTATGGTTGAGTGGACAACATAAAGAGATGGACTGAACGAACCCTCTATGGGTGCGACATGGAGCCCAGAACAGAGTGTTGAAGAATCAATACAACATACCTTCAATGCAGAGTTGACACTTACTGATGACACACAATTAAAAAAAAACCGCCCTAACTAGAGATCACACTCCAGCCGAACAAGAAAATAAGATAAGCCAGGATGTAACAAGGACTTGCCAGCACTAACACCCACATAAAACACCCACATGGAAACATCCACATGAAACATCTACATGGAAACACTGAAGTGAAACACCCACATGAGACTTCCGGAACATGGAGGTTAGGCATTAAAACAGTTAGGCCTCTGGAGTGTTTTTGCTCGTGGCTACCGTTTGCATTCGCATTTTCCTATGTTGGACTGGAAATGTATGGTTCCGTCGTCCTGCTATTGAGTTGAGTGTGTGGCACGACACTGTGAGCTGTGAATTTCATGTGAAATGCTTTTACATCTGCACAAGGTTGTTCGGAGCAATGGCGGCTGGCTGTATATAGAATTTACCGGTTTTGTGTGGCTGCTGGTTTTCTAGTGACTGCCGCTTCCATTGACGATGAACTGTATTTTCGTGGAGAACTTCTGTGTTGGCATGCTGACGACGGCTTTATAAAACATCTAGAAACGGAGCAAACAACATCTAGAACTATCTGGACTGTGAAGGTGGGCATCTAGAAAAACATCCGAATAGGAAAATGACTGCCGCTTCCGTCGAGGATTGATTGTTTTGTTTTTGTTTTTTCCCGCGGAGGACTTTTGTGTTGGCATTCTGGCGACGGCGTTGTGTACAGTGAAATGTTTTTACGGTGTGACTGCGGTTGTTTGTGGCGTAAACTGCATGTTCGGAAAGATGGTGTAGCGGGCTCAGGGTTGCCACTTTTATTAGACAGAGGGCATCTGGAAACGGAACAAACAACGTCTGGAGATATCTAAACTGTGTAGGTGAACATCTGGGAACACATACGGATGGGAAAATGACTGCCGCTCCCTTCAAAGATGAATTGTATGTTTTCACGTTGACATTCTGGCGGCTCCATTATGCACAGGGCAATGCTTTTACTATCTGGCCGCTGTTGTTATTGGCGTGAACTGCATGTTCCGGTAAATGGCGTGGCTGGCTTTGTCGCAAGGCAGACTGGTATTTTTCTTGTGCAGTAATGCGTGTCTGCTGGTTTTCAAGGGACTGCCGCGTCCATTGAGGATGAACTGTATTTTTCGTGAGGGACTGTCACCAACTGGCTTGAGGTAGCTCCCGGTTGGGCAACCACCCAGCCAACATCATTTTCTTCTGCTGGTGTTTAGTTCTGGATGCAGTTTAAGATTCCCTAACTCTGTCAGAAGGGACTAATTACCACCCCAGATCCCAGAGAGAAAACGTGGAACAAATGTCTGTTATGCTGATTTAAGACACTGTCCCTGATACTCAAGAAAACAGCCAAGAAGTGGCTCGTTGAAGATAGAATATATCTATATAGTTTTGGCTGTACTTGGTATCACCAGAAGTGAGAAAGGAGGAGTTAAGTTATGCAACGTAATCTGGTTACTTATGACTGCATAGACAAAGTACCTCCCGGACATAGATTCCCACTTCTGGACAATATGTGTGAACCCCCACTAAATGATACAAAATGTGTGTACTTGATTACGCTACACAAACATTTATAAACATTTAGAATTATACGGACAAATTTAGTTTTAAAATACAACAACTGTGTTTATTATTTCTAGTCTTGATGATCATATGATGATGATGATGATTATACTATGGTATACGTAACTTAAGAGGTCACATAGGTCATGCTTCCCCCAGTGAGACGCAGTTAACTGTCAGATTGAAGGAGTCCAAATTGGTCCCTCACAAGGCTAAGTCACTTCACTACCTGATATGGGTTGTTGACTGTCCATTGCTCCTAAGAGATCTGGAATGAAACGAACGGAGATGGGTAGTATCTACGTCTACACATCTCAAACACATATGTCTATACATTCTTATAAACATACATTCAAGTCATAATATATGATGGTATGATGATGGCATGTTACATAAACATATATCAGTTCTAAATAAATAACTATATATGTATATATTCATAAAACCATTTAGAACATCTATAGCTCAAAACATACATCATCACATACATTTATGTAATGGGGTGTTTCCCATATAAGTTCACCTCACTTACTCTTTCCCTTTCTGATTCATTCATACTGTCTTGTCGGAAGGGCTGGTCGCACAGTCCTGTCGAACATTAAATGCCTTCCCTGAATCTGTCTGGGATATTGAATGTCCTAAGTCATGTCTGTCCTCATGCAGACATCATGCAGACCAGGTGAACTGGTGCCATTCCTCAAACCAAGTGGGTTCACCACAATCTTGGTAGGCACTCAAAGTGTTGGTCCAAATAATCAATGTTAATTGGACGCTATCAAGAGACTGGTAGCTCTCAGGAATTTCTCCTAAGTAGTCAGTCTCCCAAATGTTTAACATCATACAGGAAGAATTTAAATGTATCTCCTGTACATGCATAAGCCACACGCTCATGTAGCTTGAATAATGGATTTCTCCAAATTATCACATACAACAAATCAGACAACCAAGTAGTGAATGAAAGAAGAAGGTAAAGTTCACAGTGTAATAGTAAATCTAGAAACTGGAACATTAAGTACAAAGAAAATCCACCAGTGTAAAGTTTGGGAGAATATGTAGAAACAGGAAACTACACAAGCCTTCAGACTAGCAAACAAACTAATCAGAGTAATGGTATTACCTGGGTTATAGCTAGGAAATCCTGTCATAATACTTCGTACAGAAGTCCAACAGAACGAAATGTTAATATTTCTCCAGTAGGTATCCTAAAAATGCTATTGTAAATGCGTCTGAGGATTGCTGGCCATGCATGTAGTTTTATTCTATTCAATTCCTGGCTAGTTTCCAGGTTGGCTAATTAATATGTCCAAGTTCCTGTTAGCTCCACCTATTTTTCATGTAGGACGATTTACCCCGATGGATTAAGTGCCAAATTCTTTTCACCCCTCCTTCTTTCCTGTGAAGGGTAGTTTCATCTGTCAATCAAATTGACCGATGCCCCACCATGGCCTGAAACAATAAAACATGCTTCGCTAGCGATGCAATAGACGTTGCGTCATAACTACATACCAATCTGTTGTTAACACAAGCCTTCCCGGTTGCTGGCAGGAATGTGTCAGCCATGTGTTCCTACTTTGCCGCCCGTATTGCAGTGAGGTGTTAAGCATCTGGTCCTAATTGCTCCTTTGTGGTGGCAATTACAGACGTCCCGGCTCCACAAAGTCTGGACTTTTAGATATGTGTTAGGCCTGCATTAAATTGCCGTCTTTGGATCACAAGGGGTTTTCCCCTGAGAAGCACTGCCATGTATTATTTCAGACGGGTCTTGCTGACCCTCTTATCTCCCATTCTGCCGTGGCTGGTTTACACATTAGGTCATGTTAACCGTAAGGTGTTAGGTGTTGTCCCTATTTTAACCACAGGATTGTAAACTAACACGTCAATCTCAACTGAATGGCTCTGCAATGTATCAAAGTCGTCCCCAGCCCAGATTTCACACTTTGCCTTCTTTCTGTTCCCCTGTACTGAAAACAATGAGTTTTCAACCTTTGATAGCGCCCGCCGACTGGTGCCGTGATGTCTGGGTTTTACGTTTGATCTGGACATCAAAGCTTTCTCAGACCTAGCATTACAGAAATGATGGGGCGTGCGTGGTCAAAATGTAATTTTCTCTTGTTTTCAATCTCTGTTAGTTTTTCCTTATTCCTTGGTTGGGGACTAGATTATTTTCTGGTGAACAATTATTCTTTTACTTAGAGAATGATAGAATAATTCTTGTGGGCTCTTTAATTCCTTTCAAACTTGTGTAATTCGGATGCTGCCGGGGCTGTCCCGTCACAGAGCTCCCAAATTTAAGTAGGTTCAGCAATGAAGCCTATAACAGAGCCTCGGCAGCATTCAAGAATGTATCTAAGTTATCTCCCTTCTAGAACTGCCTCCAAGTCTGGGTTCCCAATATTCCTTGTGGCAGTGGGTTTTTCTATGAGTCAAAAGAAATATCCCATGTCCATCATCCCAGGATAAATCTTGCAAATCTTTGCTCCTGGTGTTGTGTCGGATTTCCGGACTATTGCTCGGTAATGTCCTGTCCTCTGGAGGTTTTACTTTTTCCCAGCCGAGAAATTGCAAAATGTATAACAAGATTCTCCTGCGCCGCAGAGAGACTGTTATTGTCCACTCAATTTCTGGCCCTTGTCCTATCAGCAGAGGAAGTGCCATCAGTGTTTTCTTAAAAGAGTTGGTCGCAGTAATGTTGCTCCATTTTCTTTTCCTCCGTCGGCCAAAGATCATAATAAAATCCTTTAATCTCCTCCTTTTGGCAGGAAATTTGCTGAACATCATAAATTTATGATGTGCATTAAACTCGTACTTGCCTCGTTCTTGGTAGGGTGTCCGTTTACTCCCTCCTGATTTTAGAGTTTTCTTCCCTCGATAATTCTTTATCGAGGTGAGTTCCTCTTCAACAGAGTTCCATTTTGAATCTGTGTTTGAAAGTATAAGGCTAGTAGAAGTTGCCCAGCTTTGAGAAATCATGTTGTTCCCCAAGAACTGTGAATTTGTATCACTCCTTGTAGAAGTATACATACACAGCTGTTCTCCACATCCCACATTGGTTGAAGTGAAAGGTAAACAAGGTCCTGAGTGTTGAGAATACCAACCGCTCCTGGCTTGTTCCGCTGCAGAGTCCATCATTTGTGATCCCCTGTTAGCTTCAGCTGTGTTGATGATAGGTATTACCGTCATCTTGTCCAAAGAAGTATTTTCTTTGTTGATAGTAGACATGTGTATGGTCCCTGAATCAGAGTCCGTAGTACTATCTACATGAATGCTTTGTATATCTTGAAATTCCTTTGTGAAAGACTCCAAGATACTGACATCGTAAGAATCTTCCTCCGTGTCTTGTTTTTCCTCCATGGCCGGGCTCTCTTGTGCCAAGTCCAACTGAAGTATTCTCTCCCTGGTCTGGTTTTCTTGTTCCAAATCCAATAGAAGTGAATGTTGTGGGATGTCATTTTCAATGCCATATCCCACCTGAGATAAGTAATTCAAACTGATAATTATTTCATCTTGTGTGGCCACACCGTGAGAAACAATGGAATCCTGTTTTACATCCATTCCGGTCTCAGTTGAATTCATTTCCACTCCTAGTTTCTCTGAACTGAAGGGAATAAAAGAGTCGGGTAAGGTCTCGCCTTCGATCTCTTTAATAGTTTTTCTCAGGTCCTCCTCCTCCTGGATTTTTCTCCTTTGGGAAGTCTTAGGAAGCTCCTGAGATTGCTGGGTTGCCAAGCCAGCTAATCCGCTTTCATTGCGGTGTAAACATTTATCACGTTTGTGACTGTTTACCGAACGCTTGGTACATTTATTCCTATTCCGTTTATTTTTAGGAATAGGCGAGGGAAGCATCTGCCTTTCTGTGCGCAAGTTTTTTTTTTTTTTTTTGAGCCATGGGGATTTGCAAAGGAATGCATGCCTCTTCTTTGTGACGTCAGCTTCCCTGCTTTCTATCAGAGTTTCGGCTTGAGTGATTGGCTTTTCCTCAATCGAGCTGGTAGATTCCTCCATGTTCAGTGTTTCAATTTGCTTCTTCTTAATCTCATCTTCTTCAGCTTTGTGACGCATATCTGCTTCTAATTCTGCAAGTCTTTTCATCATTTGTTCATCTTCTTTGTCCCACCAATCCATTTCATCTCTGATAAATAGTTCTAGCTTCTCTCCTATTAAGCCGAGCCTTATGCCCCATCCTCTAGCGGACTGTAAGAAATCTGTGCGTGCATCCATGATCTCTTCTTAGCTTAAACTCAGGCAAGTAATTATATTATTACCCTACAGAGAGCTAGTTAGATTTATACTAGAGCAGGATAGTGACAAGAGGAACAGACACTGCTATGAGAATGATAGTAGTGAATTTGAGTGAGAAAGTTGATGCAAAGCAGTCCGTCATACACTGAATTAACTAAGCATTATCAAATTATTCATGATTAAATCAAATGATAAAGCATGTTGTCAAAAATCATCAAGAAAATCATCAATAAACTAATTAATATCACTAATTAATGTGATTATTAATTCTACAGTTGTGAATGATGTAAATTAACTCATATATTATCCGTTATTAACTTTTTAACAAGTTATTTAAATTCTACAGACTTCCCTAGAAACAAATTCCTAAGTTAAAACTTAGCAAATGTAATGGGTGAAGAACGAAAGAATGGTTTATGAAAATCAATAGTCTAGAATTTATTCTCTGATTCTATCATGGACAAGAAGTCCTAATATGTCAAAATCTTGCCTACGATCGAGCAAGCTATTACATTAGAAATACATGATAACTAACTAATGCTGCTAAGACTGTAAGTGAGAATGACTTAGGTTCTATCCCTGAGCAAAGCCAGAATAATACCAGTCTAACCGATTTGAAATAGGTTCGTTCCTTGCGAGCAAAGCAACGTGTTCTAGGGTTTACTCCCGGATGCTATAGCGGACGAGCAAACCAATATGTCACCAACTGGCTTGAGGTAGCTCCCGGTTGGGCAACCACCCAGCCAACATCATTTTCTTCTGCTGGTGTTTAGTTCTGGATGCAGTTTAAGATTCCCTAACTCTGTCAGAAGAGACTAATTACCACCCCAGATCCCAGAGAGAAAACGTGGAACAAATGTCTGTTATGCTGATTTAAGACACTGTCCCTGATACTCAAGAAAACAGCCAAGAAGTGGCTCGTTGAAGATAGAATATATCTATATAGTTTTGGCTGTACTTGGTATCATCAGAAGTGAGAAAGGAGGAGTTAAGTTATGCAACGTAATCTGGTTACTTATGACTGCATAGACAAAGTACCTCCCGGACATAGATTCCCACTTCTGGACAATATGTGTGAACCCCCACTAAATGATACAAAATGTGTGTACTTGATTACGCTACACAAACATTTATAAACATTTAGAATTATACGGACAAATTTAGTTTTAAAATACAACAACTGTGTTTATTATTTCTAGTCTTGATGATCATATGATGATGATGATGATTATACTATGGTATACGTAACTTAAGAGGTCACATAGGTCATGCTTCCCCCAGTGAGACGCAGTTCACTGTCAGATTGAAGGTGTCCAAATTGGTCCCTCACAAGGCTAAGTCACTTCCTGATATGGGTTGTTTACTGTCCATTGTTCCTAAGAGATCTGGAATGAAACGAACGGAGATGGGTAGTATCTACGTCTACACATCTCAAACACATATGTCTATACATTCTTATAAACATACATTCAAGTCATAATATATGATGGTATGATGATGGCATGTTACATAAACATATATCAGTTCTAAATAAATAACTATATATGTATATATTCATAAAACCATTTAGAACATCTATAGCTCAAAACATACATCATCACATACATTTATGTAATGGGGTGTTTCCCATATAAGTTCACCTCACTTACTCTTTCCCTTTCTGATTCATTCATACTGTCTTGTCGGAAGGGCTGGTCGCACAGTCCTGTCGAACATTAAATGCCTTCCCTGAATCTGTCTGGGATATTGAATGTCCTAAGTCATGTCTGTCCTCATGCAGACATCATGCAGACCAGGTGAACTGGTGCCATTCCTCAAACCAAGTGGGTTCACCACAATCTTGGTAGGCACTCAAAGTGTTGGTCCAAATAATCAATGTTAATTGGACGCTATCAAGAGACTGGTAGCTCTCAGGAATTTCTCCTAAGTAGTCAGTCTCCCAAATGTTTAACATCATACAGGATGAATTTAAATGTATCTCCTGTACATGCATAAGCCACACGCTCATGTAGCTTGGATAATGGATTTCTCCAAATTATCACATACAACAAATCAGACAACCAAGTAGTGAATGAAAGAAGAAGATAAAGTTCACAGTGTAATAGTAAATCTAGAAACTGGAACATTAAGTACAAAGAAAATCCACCAGTGTAAAGTTTGGGAGAATATGTAGAAACAGGAAACTACACAAGCCTTCAGACTAGCAAACAAACTAATCAGAGTAATGGTATTACCTGGGTTATAGCTAGGAAATCCTGTCATAATACTTCGTACAGAAGTCCAACAGAACGAAATGTTAATATTTCTCCAGTAGGTATCCTAAAAATGCTATTGTAAATGCGTCTGAGGATTGCTGGCCATGCATGTAGTTTTATTCTATTCAATTCCTGGCTAGTTTCCAGGTTAGCTAATTAATATGTCCAAGTTCCTGTTAGCTCCACCTATTTTTCATGTAGGACGATTTACCCCGATGGATTAAGTGCCAAATTCTTTTCACCCCTCCTCCTTTCCTGAGAAGGGTAGTTTCATCTGTCAATCAAATTGACCGATGCCCCACCATGGCCTGAAACAATAAAACATGCTTCGCTAGCGATGCAATAGACGTTGCGCCATAACTACATACCAATCTGTTGTTAACACAAGCCTTCCCGGTTGCTGGCAGGAATGTGTCAGTCATGTGTTCTTACTTTGCCGCCCGTATTGCAGTGAGGTGTTAAGCATCTGGTCCTAATTGCTCCTTTGTGGTGGCAATTACAGACGTCACGGCTCCACAAAGTCTGGACTTTTAGATAGGTGTTAGGCCTGCATTAAATTGCCGTCTTTGGATCACATGGGGTTTTCCCCTGAGTAGCACTGCCATGTATTATTTCAGACGGGTCTGGCTGACCCTCTTATCTCCCATTCTGCCGTGGCTGGTTTACACATTAGGTCATGTTAACCGTAAGGTGTTAGGTGTTGTCCCTATTTTAACCACAGGATTGTAAACTAACACGTCAATCTCAACTGACTGGCTCTGCAATGTATCAAAGTCGTCCCCAGCCCAGATTTCACACTTTGCCTTCTTTCTGTTCCCCTGTACTGAAAACAATGAGTTTTCAACCTTTGATAGCGCCCGCCGACTGGTGCCGTGATGTCTGGGTTTTACGTTTGATCTGGACATCAAAGCTTTCTCAGACCTAGCATTACAGAAATGATGGGGCGTGCGTGGTCAAAATGTAATTTTTTCTTGTTTTCAATCTCTGTTAGTTTTTCCTTATTTCTTGGTTGGGGACTAGATTATTTTCTGGTGAACAATTATTCTTTTACTTAGAGAATGATAGAATAATTCTTGTGGGCTCTTTAATTCCTTTCAAACTTGTGTAATTCGGATGCTGCCGGGGCTGTCCCGTCACAGGGACTTAGGTGTTGACATTCTGGCGGTAGCATTATGCACAGTATATCTGTGCGGGCTGTTGTTTGTCGAGACTCCTGTCTTTTCCACTTTTCACATAGGGCAGTGAGGAGCATTTTGTGTGATATTCACTGGCACAGGAACGGAGCATAATGGGGACGACCCGTTGCTGTGAAGTTGGAACCGCGACTAACTAACTAACTAACTAACTAACTAACTAACTAACTAACTAACTAACTAACTAACTAACTAACTAACTAGCTAACTAACTAACTAACTAACTAACTAACTAACTGACTAACCCATATGGAAACCCACACATAAAACACACACATGAAACACCTGCACGAAACACTCACACAAAAACACCCACATGAAAAGACCCACATGAAACACCCACATGGAAACACCCACACGCAAAGCCAATGATCTGAATCTATTTAGCATTTAACCATATCACCTGACACTTGTAATATATCGAATTTCCCGATTCATGTCCCTTCCATGCCTCATATGCTGAATCAACAAGGACGACCTCATATACCCGCATTCCCACACACATACGCGCAGACATACACATACACCGGCCACACAAACTAATGTTGACAACCAATTTCATATTCTTTTGCTAGTGCTGTATTTGATTGTAAAATAAATAGCCAGATAGTTTAGTTTAGTTTTGTCGACGGATCAACATCACGGCACACGGGTGTAACCCATAAGTGCTCCGTTCTCCTCCTTACTCAAACCTGAGTCTCGAGAAACTCAGCTCAGTGCACGAACTCCATACCACCGGCGAGGATCCTGAAATACTTTGGGTACATTTTTAACTCAAAATTTTGCCCGGGCAGCGCCGTTAGGCTACTCTTTTTCGATTTCCAACTGCCAAGGGATTTGTTACGTGCGCAACAATACACACGGGCGTACGATCTCACTACCCAGAGACCAGGGGCAATTTTATTACTAGTAGTCCACGAGAAAAACTCCCGGTCATCACCGGGGCTTGAACCCGGGACCTCCAGCACTCGAGGCGGACACCATACCTCTAGAAAACGCAGCCCCCCCCCCTCCCTATCGACTAAACTAAACTAAACTAAACTAATTGCCCAAGATTTGCAGCCGTATGTTAAAACTGGTAATATGTAACACGCAAGAACTCTTATGTTTACATTGCAAGGACAGGGACTTATCGTGTCCCATCAATATTTCCGGTCTCCCTGGCCCAGGTGTTAACGTCTTGCTCCGTAATCCCGTATATTCTCGTGAGTAACGTATCCTAAGCGAGAATCGGTAGCGGTTCTCGCCGCGTTGGTAACTTACGGGGTATGTGAGCTGGTCGCTCAGAAAGCAATGGCAAACTATTGAGCGTAATCTTGCCTAGTACATCAACAGCAGCTGCAAAATTGTGGTGTTGACTGCAACGTCCTGTAAGGGATATGTGGCATTAAAATTTAAAAAACAAAAATCAATATTTCACCGTTCCTCAATTTTAAACATCCAGTGGTATTTAGTTCCTGTTTTCCTACTTTATATTGTATGTATTTGTTCATACATGGAATGTGAATCTTTTTCATAGTTTGCCCGAATTCCCATGCGCTGTTGATTCAGCCACATTTCTTTAGCAACTTTGCATTTATTTAATACTTCTTTATCATCATGATCATCATCATTAAGTGCCGTGCCGGCTGGCGTAGGCGTTCATGGCTCTCCACAGATCTCGGTCTTTGGTTTTCTGGATCAACTCTGGTGCTGATATTCCTCCATGGCACCGTCTCAATCCATCCAGCATCATTTCTCTTGGTCTGCCTCTGCCTCTCTTCCCCTCGATCTTTCCAGTTGTTACGATGTTCTCCAATGCCTCTCTTCTCATCACGTGACCGAAGAAAGATGTTTGTCTCTGTCTTATTGTTGTATATAATGTTCTAGTTTCATTAGCCTGTTTCAGGCAGTCGTCGTTAGTTACTCTGGTAGTCCAGGGAATTCGCAACATTCGTCTCAGGAACCACATCTCTGTTGCTTCTAATTTCTTCTTAATTTGTTCATTTATATTCCAGGATTCACTGCCATACAGCAAAACTGGTTCTACATAGCATTTCAGCACTCTCTTTCTTACATTCAGTGACAGTGACTTATTGCATAAGATACTCTTCATTTTATGAAATGCGGCCTTTGCCTGCCCTATTCTTCTCCTAATCTCTGGTGTACATCTTCCATCTGATGTTATAAATGCCCCTAGGTATCTAAAATTATGCACTTGGTTAAGGATTTGTCCTTCTTTATATTGTATTATATTTTATTCTTATTTTATCTTGCTTTTCTTTCTCTTTCATCCATCATCTGCAAAATGTCATCTGTCATCCATGTCTTTTTTTTTTGTTGGAATTTTTATGTTTGGGTTGGATACTGGAAACAACAAGCTGCTATAAAGATTGATAATGAAGTAGGGCAATACCAATCTATTAAGAGAGGTGTGAGACAGGGATGTAAAAAATCTCCAGATCTGTTTTCCCTGTATAGTGAACATATTTTCAGAAATTTAGAAGATATGAAAGGAATCATCATTGGGGGACATAACATCAATAGACATTAGACATGCGGATGATACAGTCTTGACTGCAGACAATGAACAGGATCTGCAACATTGAGTAGAGGTTGTTGCGCACAGTGGACAACTAGGGTTAGCATTAAATTGTAAGAAGACAGACATGGTGGTTATTACTAAGAAGAAAGAAATATGACAATGTAGTATACGGGTAAATGGTAATTGTCTTAAACAAGTGAAGCAGTACAACTATCTCGGAACAGTCATAACATCTGATGGGAGGTGCTTTGAAGAGATTAGAACAAGGATCGCAATGGCAAAGGTATCCTTTTGCAAGATGAAAAACATACTGGCCAATGAAAAAGATGTAAATTGCAACGAGAAAAAGAATGTAGACTTACCTCATAGAAACTGCAATTTTGTATGAATGCGAAACGTGGACGATGAGCAGACAATCTGGAAAACATATAAAAGCAGTGGGAAAGTGGTTTCTGGGAAAAATGCATAGAATACCACGGGCAAATAATAACAACCAATGATAAATTCTGACAAGAACCAAATGAAATCTGTTAACCGATAAGAACAATTATACGCAGACAGTCAAAACTTTGTGGTCAGTTATGAGAAGATATAAACTTGAGAACTTCATGACAAATGACAAGATTGAGGGGAAAAGAACAAGCGGGGGGGGGGGGGGAAATAAGTAATTATCTACATGATGTAACCACATGCACATAACATGGTCGAGAAAAGAATACATAGCTGATCCACGACTTTGGTGATCGTGTGGTATGGCGAAACATGACCGCCTATGCTTATCGTCATAACACATGATGATGATGATGATCAACTCATCATCATCATTGGCACCTTGCCGTCTTGACAGATGATAGTTTGTGCTCTAAAAAGGCATAATAACTTTTAACTATGGCGGTAGCGAGTGTGACTGATAAGGCCAATTTGCGCTGTAAATGTCCGTTCACAGTGGGTGCATGTGAACACGTGGTCATTTCCACCATCATGCACCATCTTACGTCTCAAACGCTTGGTGTGTGACTTTTCTGCAATAATTTTCTCCTTTGACTTTATTCCATTTCTGATATTTGCCCTCCATGCAACACGTTCAGCGGCGACTTGCTCCCAATGTGCATTATCAATGCCTGTATCAATCATGTTCCGCTTACACACATCTTTGTATCGTAGTAGAGGCCGACCCTGAGATCTCCTACCCATCTGTAATTCACCAAAAAAGATATCCTTTGGTATTCTACCATCATCCATCCTCCTAAGATGTCCTATCCATCTAAGTCTACGAAGACTGAGCATGGAATAAACTGTCACACAACCTGATCTTTCCAATACTTCAGTATTTGTGATTTTGTCTTGCCCCTTAATACCAAGAATTCTTCGCAGACACCGCATATGAAAGCTGTTTAAATTGTTCTCTTGGTGTGAGTAAGTTGTCCAGGTTTCACTGCCATAGAGAAGAGTACTAAGGACACAGGCTTGATAGACAAGGACTTTTGTTTTGGCAGTAAGCTTCCTGTTCTCCCAGACTCTTTTTCTTAACCTGTTCATTGTTGTTGCTGCCTTACCAATCCGGATGTTGATTTCCTGATCTAGGGATAATTTGCTATTTACCACTGATCCTAGATATGTAAAATGGTCTACTATCTCTAGTTCGGCGTCGTCATTAAAGATTGATGGTACCCCATGTGCACCTTGTGACATAATCTGTGTCTTCTTTTTGCTAATTGTTAAACCAAATTCAGAACAAGCATTGGAGAATGCAGATAGTAGACATTGCAATTCTTCATCAGAGTGGGTCGTAACTGCAGCATCATCTGCAAAAAGCAACTCTCTGATCAGTACCCTCCTAATTTTGGTCTTAGCCTTCAATCTCTGAGCATTGTAGAGGCCGCCATCTGAACGTGAGTGAATGTATATACCACCATCCTGATCACGAAATGCATATTTCAGTAGAAGTGAAAAGTATATTCCAAAGAGGGTGGGAGCTAGTACACAACCTTGCTTAACTCCACTCTTGATTTCAAATTCTTCAGAAGTTGCACCATCAAACTTGATTATACCCTTCATGCCTGTGTGGAACGATTCCACAATGGACAGAAGAGTTGGTGGGCAGCCAATCTTCTTTAGTGCCTTGAACAGACCCTCACGACTGACCAAATCAAATGCCTTTGTGAGGTCGATGAAGGCAATAAACAGTGGTTGATTCTGTTCACGGCATTTTTCTTGCATTTGTCGCAATGAGAATATCATATCAGTGGTAGACCGGTTCTGTCGAAAGCCACACTGTGATTCGGGGTAGACTTGATCTCCTAGGACATGAAGTCTGAGCAGAACAATTCTGGCAAATACTTTTCCAACAATACACAGAAGTGAGATACCCCTATAGTTGTTACAGTCGCTCCGATCACCCTTGTTCTTGTACAGCGTTATGATGTTTGAATCTTTGAAATCCTGTGGGACTTGTCCTTCACGCCAGCATAGCTCTATTAACTGGTGGATCTGTAGAGTGAGTGTGTCTTGCCCACTCCTGATAACCTCTATTGGAATCCCATCCTTACCTGGAGCCTTGCCAGATGCAAGTTCATTTATAGCACACTTAACTTCTGTTATGGTGGGAAGTGTGTCCAGGTGGTCAAGAGTTGGTAGAGCCTCTATGGCGTTAAGGGCATCATCCGCTAGTTTGGTCTCACTTGAGTAAAGCTCCAAATAGTGCTCTACCCATCTGTCCATCTGCTGTTTCTTATCAGTGATGACTTCTCCAGTCAAGGTTTTCAGCGGTGCACTTCTTTTGATCACTGGACCACAGGCTTTCTTTATTCCTTCATACATGCTTCTTATGTCTCCCTTATCACTTGCGATTTGAATGGACTCACATAACTTGATCCAATAATCATTTGCACACTGCCTGGCAGCCTTTTGCACATCCTTCCTAGCTTGCCTTAGCTCACTCAGAGTGTTACGCGTTGGTCTTTCCTTGTTTCTTAAGAGAGCTTTCTTCTTCTTATCAATCAAGGGCTGCAGAGTCTCGCTGTTGGCCGCAAACCAGTCCTGCCTCTTATGATCCACAGTGCCGTAAACCCCTACGGCAGTTTTATAAAGAGTTTCCTTAATTTGACCCCACTTTTCATTTACTGTACAATTTTCTGGTGTATCAGTGAAAGCGTCTTCAAGTTGCTGTTGAAACTGAAAGCACTTTTCAGGATCATGAGTGTTAATAATATTAATCCTGGGGCTAGATTTGTGTTTAGCTGTGTAGATTCTCTTTGGTCTCAGTCTAACTCTTGCAACAACCAAAGAATGATCTGTATCACAGTCAGCACTGTGGTAACTACGAGTCAATGATATATGGTTCAGATGTTGTCTCCGTGTGATGATGAAGTCCAGCTGGTGCCAATGGCCGGATCTTGGATGTTTCCATGTGACCTTATGCGTCTCTTTTGTTTAAAAAAAAGAGTTTGTAATACATAGGTCATTACTGGTGCAATGCTCCAGCAGCCTTTGCCCATTTTCATTCATGCGACCGATGTTGTATTTTCCAAGGGACACTGGCCATGAACTCGAGTCCTTGCCCACACGAGCATTGAAATCACCGAGCATATAAATGTAGTCAGATTTTGGAACTGCCTTGATCACGGAGTCTAACTCCTCATAGAACAAATCCTTCACATCATCAGAGGAATCGAGTGTCGGTGCATATGCAGTAATAATGGTGGCAAACCCACAAGAGGTTGCCAAGCGCAGGGATAATAGTCTTTCATTTCCTCCTGCTGGAATTTCAATCATTCCCAGTAGCGAATTCTTCACTGCAAAGCCCACACCGTGTTGCCTTTTTTCTGGTTTCTGATCAACTAGACGACAGAAAAACAATGAGTACTAGACAGTCGACATTTTCAAATAAACAGACAAAAGACATTCTCAAAGAAGCAAACAACAGGCATCTACAACAGAATAGATAAAATACATTATCTGAGAGCTAGAAAACAGTCACACAGCAAAGCTTAGTAAATAGACAAGAGTCAATGATTAGACAATATACATCCACATATGATTAAACAATGGGTATCTACAAAGGATAGGACAATAGACACCCACAAAGGGCTAGACAGCAAGCAAACACCAAGGACAAGACAATAAACAGACAGAACAAACAACAACTGTTACCTTCAGAAGGTAGTGCTTTATTCAGCAATGTCAAACCTCATCTCCGCGTGTACGTGTTTGCATCCTAACTTCCAGACTTCTGTGTAACCCTGACTATAAATCCTGTTTATCTTTGTCTTGGCTTATTTGTCATTGTTTCTGAGTCAGCTTGACTTCATTCCTGACTTATGCATTGTTTGCATGTGCAAAATCAATTTGAATATGCAAATAAAAATGTAAATGAAATGGAGACAAAAAACTTTCGTGATTTAGCAGTAAATACCTGGCTGTTTATCTTACAATAAAAGAATGTGAAACTGTTGTCAACATTATTTTTTGTGTGGCTATGTATCTGAAGTGGGCATGTATGTGTGTGGTTATGCGGGTATTTGCGGTCGTCTTTGTGGATTTACCATATGACACATGGGAGGGGCAAAAAAAGAAGAATTGGGTAATTCGACATATTGCAAGAGTCAGGTGATATGGTTAGATGCTAAATAGATTCAGACTATTGGCTTTGCGTGTGCGTGTTTCCATGTGGGTGTTTCATGTGGGTGTGTCCATGTAGATGTTTCTATGTGGGTATTTATATGGGGTTGCTTCCATGTAGGTGTTTCCATGTGGGTGTTTATATGGGGTTGCTCCATATAGGTGTTTATATGTGGGTGTTTCATGTGGGTGTGTCCATGTAGATGTTTATATGTGGGTGTTTCATGTGGGTGTGTCCATATAGATGTTTATATGTGGGTGTTTCATGTGGGTGTGTCCATATAGATGTTTATATGTGGGTGTTTCATGTGGGTGTGTCCATGTAGATGTTTCTATGTGGGTATTTATATGGGGTTGCTTCCATGTAGGTGTTTCCATGTGGGTGTTTATATGGGGTTGCTCCATATAGGTGTTTATATGTGGGTGTTTCATGTGGGTGTGTCCATGTAGATGTTTATATGTGGGTGTTTCATGTGGGTGTGTCCATATAGATGTTTATATGTGGGTGTTTCATGTGGGTGTGTCCATATAGATGTTTATATGTGGGTGTTTCATGTGGGTGTGTCCATATAGGTGTTTATATGTTGGTGTTTCATGTGGATGTGTCCATGTAGATGTTTATATGTGGGTGTTTCATGTGGGTGTGTCCATGTAGATGTTTATATGTGGGTGTTTCATGTGGGTGTGTCCATGTAGATGTTTATATGTGGGTGTTTCATGTGGGTGTGTCCATATAGATGTTTATATGTGGGTGTTTCATGTGGGTGTGTCCATGTAGATGTTTATATGTGGGTGTTTATGTGGAGTTGCTTCCATGTAGGTGTTTCTATGTAGGTGTTTCCTGTGAGTTAGTTAGTTAGTTAGTCGACAGATCATCCTCGTTGCACATCGGACCATTCAGTCCATAAGTGCTCGGATCCCCTCCTCAGCAAATCCCGCAGCGTGTAGCGGCTAACGACGCCAGTTCTGTGTTGGTTTATCAATCTTCTTTGGCTTCCTGCGTAGTGTTCTTGTTTGGCCACCCCTCTTTTAATTTGCTGCTCTCGCAGTCTGGCCATTGTTGTAGATTCACAGTCATCACTTGGTTCTTGCAAAAGTCTCACTTCTCGTAGAGCATTCAGAATGTCAGCCTGGTCCATGGCGCGTCCGCCCTCAACAGTAGCCTCACCTGCGAGCTTGTCAGCCCGCTCATTTCCTTGTACTCCCGCATGCCCTGGCACGAAGATGAAACTAATCTTTGCCAGCCGAGACCGCTTCAGAGGCAGCAACCATTCTCTTCGGATCGACCCCTCCTCTATCCTCTTGATCATGTTCATTGAGTCGCTAAGGAAACAAGCCCTAGTGAATGTCTGTGTCTCGAGCCATGTTATTGCTTTACTTACTGCCATGACTTCCATGGTCAGGCTACTTGTGGTTTCAGTGAAAGCACCAGAGTCCTCCTTCACAATTCTCCCTCCGGCCCGAGCTGTAAAGGCCCATGAGCTTCTCACATGTCGGATGACCGACCCATCTGTGTAGATGACAGCGTCACTGTCTAGCGAATTCTCGAAAAACAACGCTTGTACTTCAGCCTCAACAGCAGTCGGATTTTCTTGTCTGCATTTTCTATCTAGTTGGATGCAAACTGAAAAGGATGTGCAGAAGTCTGTTGGCACTTGCACCCACTCCTCGCCAGGTTCTAAGTCCTCAAGTGAACACACCTGTTGAAGAATGTCCTCGGCTTGACCCATCCACGACCGTCCTCTTTTTAACCTGCTGCCCTTCACCTTCCTAATTTCACTATGCAGTGGATGCTGTGTGTCTGCGTTAATTCTGAGGTAGGCGCGTGCCCTGCAAACTTGCATTCTCTCTTCAATGGTTGGAAAATCAAGAAGGTAGCGCATCGCCCTGCATGCTGTATCTCTTGTACATCCAAGAATAATGCGCATAGCTTCATTCTGTATCCTTTCCATCCTTTCTATCTGCTTATGGCTGACAGTCAGGATTGCCATTGCATACTCCAAAACAGACATGACCAGCCCCTCGTACAGAAGACATAGATGGCGCTGCTCACAGTTTGCTGCCGCCATCACCCGCATCGCTGCCAAACCCCGCTTGGCCTTTGTTATCACCTGGTCTATGTGCACATTATAAGCAAGGCTTCGATCAAACCGTATCCCCAGGTAATTCATTGCCTGCGTTCTTTCCACCGTCTCTGAACACAGCATTACAGTTGGTGTTGGATTGTTGACAATATGATTATTCAACGAGAACCAAGTCACTGTTGCCTTTGTTGGGTTGACCATTGCCCCAGCTTCATCACACCAAGTACTTATGCGATTGAGTTCGGTTTGTAGCTCCACAGCAACCTCCTCTCTATCCTTACCCTGACGATACACTAAAACATCATCGGCATATGACAATGTCCTGCCAGGTCCAGTGATCTGCTCACTGGTGATTCTCACTGTGTAGGCGTTGAACAGTACCGGAGATAATGGTGATCCCTGTGGTAGGCCAGGATATATTGTTGTTGGTTCCGAAGTCCAACTGCCACATCTAAAAACTACTTTCCGTTGGAAGAGAGCTGCAGCGATCCAACTAAGGAGGAATGGACTTACGTTTAGTTCAAGAAGCTGAAACATTAAAAAATCCAGTGGTACTCTGTTGTATGCGTCCTCAAGATCAATCGCTGCAGCAACGGTTTCAGTGCCTGAGTGGAAACCTTCATAGACATCATGGGCAAAGACTGCTGCATTGGTCCAGGTTTCTCTTTTTGGACGGTACCCACCCAGGGTAGGTGGGAAAACACCTTGCCTCTCTAGTTGGCTTGATATTTTCCTGGCAATTACCTTCTCCAGCAGCTTGCCTATTGTATTCTGCATGGTTATAATTCGATATCCCTGAATTTTCTTGTGGTCTTTGTCAGGCTTCGGCAAGGGAATCAGATAGCTGTGTAACCATTCCTCCTTGATGCTAGCACTCCCTATACTGTTGTTGTACATGTCTGCTAGTTTCTCTAGCTCATTGCCGGTACACCTATTTATGTCGTCGTATCTTATGCCATCAGGACCTGGAGCACTGTTTTTTGATCGTCGAAGCACAGCCTTGATTTCTTGCACTGTCACTGTGTCTTCATCCGAAGTGTTCTGGGCCTTGCATCTGTCTGAGGTGACCTCCTTGGCCAGATTCCGGCCTCCCATGTCTGTCTGGTTGCTCTGCTCAAGGTAGCGGTCAAAGAGGGCTTTGCCCTTGTCCTCGTCAGTCCTCTGCCAGATGAGGTCAGCACCTTGGAAGTCAGAAATGCTCTTATTCTTGACTACACCACTCATGCTTTTATGTAGTCGCCAGAACAATTTCAGTGACTTGTCTGTGCTTACTCTTTGACACACCTCTGCCCATTTTTCGCTTTTAACCACCGTGACCAGTTTTTTGAAATAGCTTACTTTTGTGTGCATCTCTCTTTCTAAGTGCAAGCAGGGACTAGGATGACCAGCTCTGTTCTTCTTGGCATTCTGCCATCTCCTTACAGCACTACGCTTATCCACCCAAGCCTTCTCCACCTCGAAACTCCACCACGGTGGCTGCTCCCAGCTTTTTTTCCTTTTCTTCCTGCCCTGAAACGTTCTGCGCTTGTCACGTCTTATTTTACTCACCACATCTTGCCCTGTACTGTCATACTGGAACGTCTTTACCTTTAGCTTGTGCTGCCTGGTTCTGCCTTTCTCCACCAATATGCTGCATGGGTGGTGGTCGCTGCCATGGTGTCCTAGGACACCCCATCTACACACTGTAGTGAGTGAAGGTGAAACTAGCGCCAGATCAATAGCACTGTCCTCATCGCCTGGACATGTGAGTGTTTTGTAGAGTGTTTCCACGGGGGTGCCTTCATATGGGTGTTTCATATGGGTGTTTCCTGTAAGTGTTAGGGCTTGCAAGTCTTTGTTAAATCCTGTCTTATCTTATTTTCTTGTTTTGTTAAAATGTGGATCATGGTTAGAGCGGTGTTGCTATTGTTTATCTAGAGTAAATGACATCTTCGCTATGAAGGTATGTAGAAACACTTAATAAATCAGGTCCGTCTTCACAATGAATGTTGGCTGCAATGCATCGCCAACACTGCCTGTCTCACGCTATGAATGTTAGATTGATGTTCGTCCATCTCTTCATGTTATCATTCTACTTGAATTGCTGTGCACCTCTTGCTCGCTTGCCTTCAATCTTACCTTCCAGTATGGGTTTTTTAACTGTGTGATGCTTTTAAAGAGACCGAACTATTTCAATTTACTCTTTTTTTATATTTCTTTTATCAACTGTTTTCATTCCAAATATTTCATGAACCTCTGTATTTGATGGTTTTTTTTTTTTTTTTGGAACATGTATCCATATCTCCAGGGCCCCTTTTTGACTTTTGAATTGCTTGTGCAATGTCCAGGCTTGCGGGCCATATAATAATGTTGAATTCAATTACTTAAGATTTGACACCTATTATTTTTAATGCGTTGTTAATATCTGTAGATGCCATTTATAGCGCCAAGGTCATCCACTGCACCTGTATTCGTCTCCAGTCGTCTTGACTTGTCTTTCCACTGCATTCCGATGGACTCAGTCGTGGGACTGTGGTGGACGAATTGCGCAACACTTTCACACTGTAATTCAATTCACGCGCAAGCCTTTCTTCGTCCAACTTCATCTATCACCTTCAAGCACTGTGGCCATGGGTGAGCGGCAGGCATGGGTACGCTGGCAGTCGTAGTCGCAGACCTGCACATAGGCGGCTCAGGCCATATTGTCGTCTTCTACTGACCGGAACAGAAGTGGGATCCGGTGCCCACCTGAGTGTCTGAGCAGCCCTCTTTTACCATCCCCTACCCTGGTCTCCTTGACACGAAAGCCTCACACTGCTGCCCCTATAAGAGTTCAAGGTCAAATTGATGTTAGTAACACAGCCAGGAATTCTGAGATAAGTAGCAAACATTTTTTTCTTTAAATTTTAAATTTGCCTTCATTGATCTCATTTTCATCTGTTCATTCTTCTCATCCCATTCATATGCCTTAATGTAATCACTGGAGGGTTATCTATGTGATTACATGTTGTGTTTTGTGTGTGTATTTGTTTGCGGATGAAGCCCAGTCGCCGCAACATCCTGTATTTTTCGTAATAATGTTCTGTAAAGCTGCATTACTCTGTGTTATTTTATATTGTTTACACTTTAGGAAAGCACTGCTAGTCTCCATAGCACGAGGAAGGAGCTAGAAAAGGTGTCCTAAACATTGTCTGCTCTATCATCGCCTAGCATCCAGCCGCGGTGGGTAAGTAACCTATAAATGCGGTCGACATAGGCCCTACAAACAAAGTAAAAACATAAAGAAAACAAAAAGCACCTAACCATATTCCCTTAACTGTAGGAAATTGGAATGCACACAGCCTGCTGTAGAGAGAAAGCGCGTCGAGCCCAGGGAGACAAACAGCACTGATTAAGAAAGAGAGAGAAGAGAGAGAGAGAGAGAGAGAGAGAGAGAGAGAGAGAGAGAGAGAGTGTGTCGGGTAGGTGTAACATCGACATTGCAGCCTTGAGCAGGCTAAGGTCAAATCTGTTGAATAGGTGCTGCCTAACCATTCTTCTGGTGTGTAAGGGGGAGGGAAGAAAGACGCTAGTCCGGTGTGGGGTTTGCTGTTAAGTTAGCCCTGGCAGGTAAACTAGCTAGATTTCAGAAGGCTATAAATAACAGGATTATGGCCATTAAGTTAACCCTGCTAAAAGGAAGGAAGCATGCAACTATTGTAAGCGTCTACGCACCATCCATGACTAATAAGATGACGTAAAGAACAAGTTCAGTGAGGACCTGCACGATGTCTTAACATCTGTTCCCATAGGAGACAAAATTATACTCCTTGGGGACTTCAGTGCCAAAGTAGGCATGGACACCTCCTCTTGGAGTGGCATTGCTGAAAAACACGGAAACAGGAATTGTAATAGCAATGGACTCCTTCTCCTTCAGTACTATGCTGAACATGATCTCTCTATTACCAATGCAATTTGCTGTCTTATCATGAGAAATAGAACATCGTGAATGCACCCTCACTTGAAACACTGGCACCTCATTGACTACATGTACGGTGCCGAGTGTTGGACAGAGCATCGTCTGATTGTGTCAAAAATAAACATACACATCGACCACCACGGCGTCCTCATGGGGAAATAACGCACACAAAAAACTAAATGTCACTCGCCTAAATAGAAAGAAAATGCAGCTGTCGTTTGTAAAGATGCTGGAAGACCGCCTCAAGTCCAGTGCCGCAGTTAAACAAGACATGGAAACAGAGTGGATAATCTCACAGGACACAATCTACAACACTGCTGTGGGAAGTATGGGTACAGCCCCCCCCCCCCCCCAACATAAAAAAAAATGCCAACGACAACATCCGGAGAGTCATGGAGCATAAACTTCGGCACATGCGGAACTCTTGGATGAGCAATAAAGCTGACGAGATTCAAGGCTTTACTGATATACAAAATATGAACAACTTCCATCCATCCATCCATCCATGCCGGTACGCGTGGGCGGTCATGTTCTGCCATCTCACTCGATCACCAGAGTCGTGGATCAGCTCCGTGTTTCTGTCTCGACCATGCCACAAGGCCAAGCCATCCAGGTACTTGCTTCTAGGTCTTCCCCTTGGTCTGTTCCCCTCTATCTTACCAGTTGTCACCAAGTTCTCCAGATCATTTCTTCTCATAACATGCCCAAAAAATTGTGACTGTCTACGTCTAATGTCTCTAATCAGTTTACGATCTTCATTTGTTTCTTGAAGAACTTGTTCATTGGTCTTTCTGGCTGTCCATGGTATTCTTTACATTTTCCTCAGAAACCACATTTCTACAGCCATCAGATGTTTTTCAGCCTGACTGCTCATTGTCCAAGCTTCACATCCATATAAGAGTAAAAGTTCTATGTATCATCTCAACTCTTTTTCTCGTTTCAATTGACATCTTTTTATTGGTCAGTATGTTTTTCATCTTGCTAAAGGCTACTTTTGCCATGGCGATTCTTGTTCTAATCTCTTCAAGGCATCTCCCATCAGATGCTATTACTGTTCCAAGATAATTGTACGTATTCACTTGTTGAAGAATATTCCCATTTACTTGTATATTACATTGTGGTATTTCGTTCTTCCTAGTGACGACCATAATCTGTGTCTTTTTACAATTTGATTCTAACCCTAGTTGTTCACTGTGTGTAACAACCGCATCTACTAAATTTTGCAGGTCCTGTTTATTGTCCGCAATCAAGACTGTATCATCTGCATATCTAATGTTATTGACGCATCGTCCCCCAATGTTGATTCCTTCCATATCTTCAATATTTCTGAAAATACTTTCACCGTACAGGGAAAACAGATCTGGAGACATTACACATCCCTGTCTCACACCTCTCTTAATAGGCTGATATTGGCTTACTTCATTATCAACTCTTATGGCAGCTTGTTGTTTCCAATATATGTTTTTTACAAGTCTAAGGTCTTTTTCATCAATCTGTAGATCCTCAAGCATTTTTATCATGTTGGCATGTCTCACTTTATCGAAAGCCTTTGTGTAGTCAATAAAGCAAAGGTGTAGATCTTTGTTTACTACTATAGAACGTTCAATTGCGGTTCTCAGTATATACACAGCATTTACTGTACCCTTGCCTTTTACAAAACCACATTGTTCTTCTCCTATTTCAGGTTGTAATTTCCTCCTAACTCTTTGCATGATAATTCTTAGCAAAATCTTTGTGATGTGACTCATTATACTAATTGTTCTAAGTTGATCACATTCCAAGGCTCAGGATTTCTTTGGGATTGCAATAAATACAGAATTACATAACTCCTGCAGGTATATTTCCAGTATCATATATTGTATTAAGCAGACTGGTAACTTTTTCTATTCCATATTCTTCTAAAGCATTAATCATTTCTGTTGTGACGCTGTCTGAACCGGGGGTTCCATAACTCACTAAAATCGGTTTATGGCCTTACATCACCAGATATAGTTCCCTTCCTTAGCGCAGTTGGGTGTACATTGGTCACCGATGAAACAGAAATCCTCCTCATGTCCCCATTGACGACAATCTGGCTGACTTAAAAACCGCAGTAGACATTAACGAAGCTATCCATCAACTGTCCAGTGGTAAGACCCTGTGTCTTGACTCAATCCCAGCAGAGATCTACAAATCAGATGGGTCGGCTCTGATAAGGCAGTTTTACCAAGTCTGTACACATATTGACGCGTCAATAGTCCACCTATACAAACGCAAGTGAAACCGCCAATCCCATGACAACCACCATGGCATTTCCTTGCTCTCAATTGCAAGGAAGATACTCGCCAGAATTCTTCTCAATCGCCTAACAGCCCATTTCGACCAAGGTCATCTCCCTGAAAGTCAATGTTTCTTTAGAAAAGATCTAGGAACTGATTACATAGTTTTCTCTGCAAGGAAGTTGCAAGAAAAATATCAGGAACAGAACTCTGAACTGTTTTCCACTATTATTGATCTTACCAAGGCATTTGATAATCAGCAGAAAGTAGGGATTTGGAATCTTAAAACAATGAGTGCAGACCGAAAATTGGATACCGTCAAACAAGAAATGGGTAGAGAGAATATTATCACCTGTTACCTTGCAGATTGTGTGAAACGAGATGGAAAGGGACAGGAATTAAGACTGTGGAGGATTTTAAGATTCTATCTTAGAGAGGAGAGGAAAGGCAAATAGGTGTAGCAATGATCTTAGATCTAAAAACTTCAAATTCTGTTAAAGGATATTAGGCAGAGTCAGACAGTTTTCTATTTTTAAAATTAACCGGCAGACCTTTTAGCATAAACGTCATTCAAATATATGCCCCAACGGGAGAAAGATTGAAGATAGTGTAGTTGAATGGTATAACGACATGGAGAATGCTTTGAAGAAATGTAAAAATTCAAACATTAGCACCATAATGGGTGACTTCAATGCAAAAGTAGGAAAAGAAGGTGATGGATGCACAATATTTACACATGGTTTGGGAGAAAGAAACGAGAGAAGATACAGACTTGTAGAATTGTAGACAAATAACATAAACTGATTGCCGGAAACACATCATTTAAGTAACATCACGGAAGATTATGGGAATGGAAAAGTCCCGACAGCAGGTTTAGAAAATAAATCGATTACATCCTGATTAATAGAAGGTTATGAAATGCCTTAACAGTCGCATAAACAGTTCCAAATGAAAACTGTTACAGTGATCACAGATTAATTATAGACATATTGAAGGTACCGTTAAAGAAAGAATACACCAGGAAACACCAAATATGATCTGTGTGCATTAAAACATTATAAGGAAATACAAGGCAATTCTAACATAGAAGTAAAGAACAGATTTGATGTATTGTCTGATCTAGAGATCTTATTTCAAGATGTGGATGATCAATGGGATTTGTTAAAGAATTCAATAAATCTGGCTACAAAAACAACTATCCCAAAATTAAAGAATGTGGGTCGTAAGAAACAGATGAATGAAGACATGTTAAGACTAATGGAAACAAGGATACACAACAGAAATAATCCTGACAAATATGAAGAGAATCACATGAAAGTCAGAACATTATGTGAAGAAGAAAAAGAAGCGTGGCGTGAAAAAAGTGTTGTGAAATAGAAAAGCAACACAACAGTAAAAGTACCAAATTAATGCACAGAATATTTCAGGAGTTTACTAATAAAATAAAACCAACATCAATAGGCTGCCTGACAGCAAAATATGGGAAAATCATAATAGATTGATTGATGGATTTAGGAACCAACATCACAGCATTCGGGGCATTCCCATAAGCGCACCGTCGCTATCCTCAGCAACCAGCGAAGAGTTCCAACATCAATAGTACCAGTAGCAATCTGATTATTTGTCCATCTCACTATTCTTCTGAGCGTCGAGCGTCGGCCAGATCCCCTCGTCACTCTTCGCTGTCTCATTCTTGCCAAAACATGGTGATCCATTCGCTCCTCCGAGGTGTACACATAAATCATAATTTAAAAAAAAAATGATATTTTATATACATGGTCAGATTATGTGAAAAAACCGTTATAATAATACAAGAGATGATCAATATGATATTCAGAAGTATCGTCAATTCTGAAGACAGAAATTCAAAATACTCTCAACCGTACGAAATCTGGCAATACCCCGGGTCTAGAAAACATCTCAACATAAATTATCAATGCCTTAGAAGAATATGATTGATTGATTGATTTAGGAACCGACATCACAGCATTCGGGGCATTCCCATAAGCGCTCCGTCCCCATCCTTAGCAGCCAGCGAAGAGTTCCAACACTAATAGTACCAGTAGCAATCTGATTATATGTCCGTCTAACCTTTCCTCTGAGCGTTGAGCGTCGGCCAGATCCCCTCGTCACCCCTCGCTGTCGCATTAATGCCAGACCATGGTGATCCATTTGCTCCTCCGAGGTGTACACGTGCTCCCACAAGGGCGCAACCACGTCTGCTTTGTCATGCATCAATGTGACAAAACGGACGCGATACATTCTGTTCTCTGTATTATATCCCTTTGAAGGGACTGCGACGGGTTAGTCTCCCTTGATCTGGTAACGATAACTAGGGGATTCCCCGTCTAAAGTAGTTCGTGACGTCACTTTTCTGGTGATTTCTAGAAGCCTCTAGAATTCCCCCAGTCAAGTGCATACGTGGTTTGTTGTCACGTTGGATTGGGGGGGGGGAGGGGGGGTTGGATTTCTCTATGATCCTTGTGAATCTCATGGCCCGAGAAGTCCTTGTGACTGCGCACTTATTTGGTCACGATCAGTCGCCAGTCGGACATCGTCGAATGCAGATCGCAGTAATTCACTGCTAGAAGAGATGTCGGTAAACGCAGCCAGGCGGACATCTGCAGTGAAAGGTTGTGCTTTCTAGATCACAGGTAATGTTGAATTACTTCATCTATAGATTAACCGTTGTCAGTAAATACAGCGCCTATATTCACAAGACGCTTAATCGCCGACCGAAATAGTCTCCGCGAAGCGCATAACTTGACCGTCGCATGTTTGCATTTTTAATTAGCTGTTATTGATCGGCTGGGTAATGTACTTGTCAGACGCGGCTGGTACAGCCAATTGTTGTGAGCGTGTATAAACAGTAGGCGTGTACGTGTGTTCCATCTGATCATTGTGAAAATCCGATGTTTGTATAAATGATAGGATTTATTTACTGTTAGTGTACAAATTTATCTGCATTGTTAGTGATATGTACGTTATTATCACTGCTATGTGTAAGTAGGTTCGGGTAATTTACTAACTGTGTAGCAGATGTTACCTATCTGGTTTAGTGATTACATACTCAGGGCTGTCGGGACGTTTGACATTCATTACATTGTGATGCTAGAATCATTTAATAGTGATAAGTTATTGCTTGTTATTATTATTGATGTGTCATATGCTTCGCTAGATTAGGATTGTAACTTATGTTTAAGATCAGTGGTGGTGATTATTCCGGGAACAAGGTGGTGTTATTTCATTGGGATGTGCAGGTAAGTACTTGCTGTGTGAAGATACCAGTGTTATTCCACAGGGGCAGAATTGTTTTGTATTTACTGGATAGCAGTTGATAGAAAGTCTTTATGATACCTATTGTCACTGCTTGTTTACATGCCCGTCCGCTAGAGTGACCATGCGTGTCCAATCGTGCGTATGCCTAGCCAACCGACTGGTTATTAGGCATGGCAGACCCTCCGTTATTTTTTATGTCCGACCCAAAGCGATCGTGCTTAATCGAAGGTGGAATTAACATACCCGACCGAGAGCGATGCGGCGCTCTGTAATCGAGGCCGTTGCGTCTATGTAGATCCGAACTGTGTACAGAACCTGGTCTGTCTCTATTATTCACCTCTTCAAGAAACCTGACTCTGTTAATGGTGTTACTTATTAACTGAAGGGAGGAAGTAGTATATTCCGTGGTAATTGACCAGAATTTGTGGGACTGGAGATTTAGGAGATGAGGGGCTGGAAGCCTCGCTAAATTGGATGACGTGGCCTAATTCGCCATGGAACAAGATGCGCTGTGTCCACAGTAGCTGTGGGAAAGTGTATCGGTGGATGGCCACCATAGCTGTGCTCGACCGGCACAGACATGACCGACATGAATGAAGGTCACTTAATAAAAGGCAACCCATGTTCTGGGACGAGGATCCCAGGACTGAAGCTATGGCTGTATTATGAGTTTGTTAGTTAAATTTAAAAATTCATGAGTTATACTTTGTTGATACTATAGTAATGAATTATAAGGTGTATAATTTATTATGGTCATATAGTTATTAATGTGTATAGTTAATCGATCCATGGGTGAAGGGATTGATTAATTGTTGAGTATGTATGGAAGGAGGATATGTCCGGCTGGGCACCTCCTAGATAAAGTAACCACTACACTGAAAGAGAAATAGGTGTATTTTCTGGTTGGTAGTTGGTGATGAAACAGGAGTGGACTAGCACCAGGCGAAGGATGCTTTGACAGAGTCATACCGTCGATTCTGGTGTTAGCAGGCTATCTGTTGCCCAGACGAGTTACTTAACTATGCATTTGTGTACTATTGCTTTCTCTTGCAGCCTCATGCCTATACATTGTAGTTAAGAGTGGATCTATGATATTGATGATCATATATATATATATATATATATATATATATATATATATATATATATAGTATTATGTATAACTGAGAGGCATGTGTCAATGTGGAGATGCAGTATAGTCCTTGTTGTAGTTGAGTACTCACACCCACCCCTCCATGTTTCAGGATCTGTTATAGATATATCCTATGGAGATTCCTGAGTTTGACCATGAGCTCAAGGGGACCTGCTCGTTCCAGTGCCGATCAAGATGATGGTTGAGGCATTACTGGGAGCGGTCATCGAAATCTGCCAAAATCATCACTTGAAAGTTCTGAGTGGAGAATAGCTCGTTAGGTCTATGCTAAGACCTCCGCAAAGAGTCCGACGATTGTCATCAGATCCAGGTAGGGTCCAAGACTGAAGCGTCTATTGATTCCAGCCAGTGAGGCACTGGTATCATTCGAACTCAGGGAGGACCTTGGTAATTTCAAGGCAATGAATTTCAATGATGTTGAGATGAGTGATCTCTGTTTACCCGTCACAATGGCCTGTTTATTATGCTTCCGGCCCGGCTGGGTCGTCATGGGACACATTGTATACCGTCATGCTTAATTGGTGTGAATCTACAGTGGTAAACCTTAGTGAAGCCGAAACTTGGTCCAGTGACCGAAGACAGTGATTGACTTGGTGTATGAACACCAGAGTGACATTCTTGGTAGGGTAGGGATCTACCAAATTCCTAGGTGTTGGTTAACATAGACAGTGTAGGTAGTGACATGTGAATATGTTAAGATCTTATATTCTTAGTGGCATGTGAATATGTGGAGTTCTTGCATTCACCTGTTGGATTTTAGGCAATGAATGAATCACCCAAATAAACGAGAAGTAGATTGTAAGCTTTACTAAAACACGACTACAAGAGACAAATATATATATGTATGTATATATATATATATATGTTGGATTTTACAATTGTGACATTGTGTTAATATGGAGCCAACGCTCCTGTTATAGGTGGCTGATCAGTGTGTCTGTCACTTATGAGACAGAAGAGCAACCAGGCTCTTGTACATTAGTGTATGGTGCTACCAGTACTTTTCTGCAGTTGGGAGACAGCTAGGGTTCTAGGGTCGGCCCAGACTTCATCAGCGGAGTAGGACGTGTGATTTAGTATGACATCGAGGGAGGATCCTCGACCTTCGGTGCAGTGTCTGTCAGGCAGTGGTCCTAGGCCTGACCAGCCCGAGATATGGCTCACAGTGGGAGGAGAGAACTTTGGAAAGGAGGTAGACCTTGGAGTTCCTGTCCACTGCAGGTTCCCTGGGTTAGTCGTAACCACGACAGGACAACCGCATGAACTGTAGTCACAGTCTCCGTGATGAAGACGAATCATCAGTAGATCTTCTCTTGTACATAGTGTCTTCTAGTCAGGCTTTCAGCCATCCTTCTCTGTGTTACAGTTGACGTAGTTAGAAATTAAATTTTGCTTTGTTAGCCATGGCTTTGTGTATTAATATGACTGGTGTCTTGTCCGAGCTCCCTTTGGGTAGGAATCCCTAAGTGGGGAGGGGAGGTTCAGCTGTCCGGGCTTGTGTGGGGCCTTGTAGATGTAAAGTTCTATTGGGGTGGTCGGAGCAAAGGCTGGGGATATTAACTATAGTAACAAACCTGTCCAAGCCCCGGGGGTCTTGTTACAATCAATACTCCACCAAGTTTTGCCGAGCCAGCCAATCTGTCCGCCTGTTCATTCTCCAGCACACCAGAGAAAAGGTCCAGACGATGCTTGTCATCCGTGGCTTCCGAAGCGAAGCAAGCCACTCCGCACGAAGCTTGCCTGTCTTCACCCTACTCAGCATGCTTTCTGAGTCAGTTACAATCACGATGTGTGTGTGTGTATCGTATTCTCCATCTAGCGGAAAGCTGCACTGACTGCCTCCACCTCCATTCTTAAGCTAGTTGTTATGGTATCATATACCAGGCTCTCCTGCACCAAACGTCGACCATTAGCTTTTTCTAAGAACCTCCAGGCACTTCTCCTACCTCTCAACACCGACTCATCTGTGTAGATAATCAAACCACCTGAGCGAGCATTATCCTGAATTAGTTGCTGGATTTCCACTTCCGCGGTCCCTGCTGGCCACTCCCTGCACTCCCGGCTCAATGTGATTATATCTCTGCACACGTCTGACAATTCAGTAGCATGTCCTTTGCAGAACCTCGCTCCCATAACAACCTTCCGGAAAACCTCTCGATCATAAGCAAGATGTCCCGCGTCCGATACACTCATCTGGAGATCATGCGCCACATCCTGCACCCATCTTCTCTTTGGCCTTCTTCTTCTTCTCTTTCCATTCATATACCCCTCCATTATTGTTCTCTCCAAAACTTAGTGACGTTTCAAGTGACCACCTTATTTCAATTTTTGTTGTTGTATAGTCTTTAATATTCAGTTGTATTACTTATGATTACTTGTAATTACAGCGAATCTTGGAATGTAAATGAACAAATTAGGAAGAACTTAGAAGCAACAGAGATGTGGTTCCTGAGACGAATGTTGCGAATTCCTTGGACTGCCAGAGTAACTAACAACGAGTGCATGAAAGAGGATAACGAAACTAGAACACTATATACAACAATAAGAAAGAGAAAAACAGCTTTCTTTGGTCGTGTGATGAGAAAATAGGCATTGGAGAACATCGTGACAACAGGAAAGATCGAGGGGAAGAGAGGCAGAGCAAGAGAAATGATGCTGCATGGATTTAGACGGTAGCATGGAGGAATATCATCATCAGAGTTGATCCAGAACACCAACGACCGAGATCTGTGGAGAGCCATGAACGCCTACGCCAGCGGACAGGGCACTTGATGATGATGTTTATTTGTGATGTAAAGCCCATATTCCTCATGATTTCCCAAAGTTTCTGATGCCGTACACAGTTAAATGCCTTTGAATAATCAACAAAACATGAGAATAGGTTTACATTAAATTCTCTGCACTTCTCTATTATTAAACACATGTTGAGTAAGTGATCTCTTGTTCCTCTTCTTGTATAAATCCAGCTTGATACACATTAATGTCTTCTTCCACGTTCTTACAAAGTCATTCCATTATGATGTTTAGTAGAATTTTACTTGCATGACTGATCAGGGCAACAGTTCTATAGTTGGTGCATAATTTCAGGTTGCCCTGTTTTTAGTATTGGATTGAAGACAGTTCTCTTCAAATCCTTTGACCATATACCATATTTCCAAATCTTTTTACATAATGCGTGATAGATTTATATGCTTTCTTCTCCTCCCGATTTAATTAGTTCAGCTGGTATCTCATCACATCCAGGTGATTCAACATTCTTCATGTTCTGTATTGTACATGTAATTTCATCTAATGAGGGTTCAGGTTCTCTCTCTGTTGTCTTTGGCTCATGTATCTCATTCATATCCTCACTTGATTATGGATTAGGTCTGCTCATTGTCTCAGAGAGTCAGCTGGTGAAGTTAGAGCGCATACAGAACGAAGCTATGCGGGTCATTCTGGGATGCACTAGAGACACCCCAGTAGTGTGTATGCGTTACATCCTTGGTCTGCCGACTGTTGCTCAAGGTGATGCAGGCGAAGGCAAACCTCAGAGTAGCTGCAGACACAGACCACCCACTGCATGAGGCGCTGGATGCAGTTAAGGGTCAGCGACTGATAAGAGGGAAACCATGGATGGCTCAGGCGGAGGATACGATCAGAAAAGTGTGCCCCTTGGAGAACATTAGGCGTGGAGAGGAGTGGGTCAGAGTGTCAGCGGAGCAGTCAGACTTGTGTAGAGTTATAATCGCAATGAGCAGGGAGTGCAGGGAGTGGCCAGCAGGGGCCACGGAAGTGGAAATCCAGCAGTTAATTCAGGACAATGCTCACTCGGGTGATGTGATTATCTACACAGGTGGTTCGGTGTCAAGAAGTGAGAGAAGTGGCTGGGGATTCATAGTCAAAGCTAATGGTCGATGTTTGGGGCAGGAGAGCCTGGCATATGATACCACAACATCCAGCTTAAGAATGGAAGTGGAGGCAGTCACTGCGGCTCTCCGCTGGATGGAGAATACGACACACACACACACACATCTGGGATTGTAACTGACTCAGAAAGCATGCTGACTGTGACATATTTACCAACCATCATTTTCAGCGCGTCAACAATTTCGCACCACGAACCAGAGAACTCACACACTTGAACGCACCATTATGAATCTAACAACAGTTGACACTTTGGATGGATGGATGTCATCTAATAATAGAAAACTACAGCGTCTGCAACTAACAAAACGAGTGGTAGGAAAGGGTCACGTGATTTAAATTTAACCCAAGTGAGCGTCGCTATTCTCAAAACCCGCGCACTCTTACTTCTTCAGCCTGACGAGCGGTCAGCTAGTTTGTGAGACTTGTCCTTTCTGAGTGCAAAGACTGCAGTTTGATTCAAGAACTGAGGTAAGCTTGACAATCCTAATATCAGTGTGATACCCAGACATGTGCAGCGGAGGTATCCAGTGTCGTGTGTTAAAATTAAGTGTATTAGTGATAACATAAATCTCTGAAGTGTAAAATTGACGACTGCTACTTCTGGCTACAGTGAGCCATTTTTCCCGGCGAAACCGACATCTCAAACTTTCTCAAAACTGCAACCTCTGATATTCTTCACTACAACTATTGACTTTACTATATGCATCTTACATCAATCTATCACAGGAAAATGTTTGAGGCAAAAATTCAAACGCATGTTAATGCATTACTTCAAAAATCACTTTGAATTATTTCTGCAGACAGGTCAGTTTGAGCACATTAACTACTGCCTCGTTAGAAAGCGAACATATTTCTGTCCATTTACAATTTAAGAGGCTGAGAGATGGATTATATCTTTTCTTTCCTCTTTATGCATTGAAATAATAGTAGTTTATAGTAATTGATTGTATTTGTATGACAGATTTTAATTAGTCAAAGCACTCACTAAATGCATTTGCATAGAAACAGGCTACGCTTCACAAGACGCCATTGTGATAGACAGCCTGGTTAATCTGTCGAGACCACAAGGTGAATAAAACCTCGGTCTATTGTCAACTAGTGATCACCAACAGAATGCACATGATGAGCACTGGTGATAGTGGTGGTAGAATAAAAATAAGATGAAGAGAAGAGGGAATTAGAAAAGAGTACCTTATGTAATAACCTTTTTTCTAATGGATTGTTGTCATGGTCTTGTATAGATTACTTTGGTAACAAATACACATCAGATATTCTGTATGACAGACATGCATAACAATAAAACACTTGGTGAGTTAAACTCATATTAACTACTGATGATGGAGGGGGAAATGGTACAAACTATGAAAACCCCACACAACAGAAGTTAACTCAACACAATACTCAACACAGCACTCCACCCAACACCACAACCACAACAAGAACAGGAACATGATTGATAATGGGAAGAAGAAGACAAAAAAGTTGATTTGGGAGGTACAAATAAACATTTAAACACACCATGCAACACTGAAAGAGATGATGAAGATGTAATGTATGTCATTTGTAAAAATGCCTCTTGTCCTTGTCTTGATCTTGCATTATTTGCTTTACTTCAATGACCCAAGGAACAACACATCCTCAATCTTATCTCTGTCTGATTGCACACTTCTCACTGAACCAAAAGTACACTGAGAGATTGCATACAGCAGGTACCAACTGATGGCAGGTGCATGCAGTGAAATGATGTCTGACCCCACACAAATTAACACAATAACACTTCTTCTGATCTTATTCTTTCTGTTATGGTGTTCTCATACTTATGACATGCTGTAAAAATTACTTTGGTAGGATTGTACATACCTCTGTTAATTTTAAACAGTGATGTCCATGGTGGAAACCAAACCAGAAGAGGGAGGCAGATGAAAGAAGATGTCCCTAAACATGAGATGGAAGAGACCTCAGGCCCTGACCAGAGAATGAGAAGCCTTCAGAGTAGCTTTGGCAAGTACTGAATGGGATCCAGCAGTTGATGGACCCAGGCTTCACTCACTCCAACCACTCATAGGTGACATTTCCTCTCTTTACACCCAAACTCCACCCAGAGGACTGATAACAACACACACCTACCTTTTATAGAGTGTAAAATTTAGTAGAAAACTTTAGACTCACATTAAGATGCTTTGCTATAGGACATTGTAATCAATTTGATTATTATGTTTATTGATGGACTGATTTGTGACCATGATTTGCATTGCCACATGTGTAACTATCACCATGACTGATGTACCTAAATGTGTCATGATCGATCAATAGGCCAAAAGAGAATCAGGCCAGTCAATAAATTTATACACTGTTATTGAAGTTCCTAATTTCATTACAGTTCATCCTGTTTGTTGACATCTCTGTCTTATTTGTGTGAACAAGTCATCAATGTGATTCATTGTTTGTGAAATAATTAATTATCTGACAAACTATCTCAAAAATCAATTCAATAACCCAAGAGTAAATTAAGACTCTGGATCTTTAACTGTTCATGACCCATGTTTCCTTGCACCTGGTTCACCCTGGGGAAATCTTTTTAGATATTTTCACAGATTGAATGGGGGTTCGAGAGCTATTATATTGCAGGTGAAAAGGGGCATAGTCAGATCTATTTGTTCATTGGTTTTTTCCCAGAAAAAGAGGACCATTTATTCCTAGACAAAGTAAACAAAAATGAGTCTGTAAAAGATCAAGGGTCGTATTCTTGGTTTATTTACATATTAGAAGTGGATGGGGCCCAGTTTCCTTTAACAGAAATGGGTCATGCACATCAGTGATTACCAGTCCCTTCAGAATATACCACACTGACGAGGGTGAGAACGGGAAGGCTTCGTGCGGAGTGGCTTGCTTCGCTTCGGAGGTCACGAGTGACAAGCATCGCCTGGATCTTTTCTCCAGGGCATGCCGGTGGGCTGGAAAATGAACAGGCGGACAGACTGGCTGGCTCTGCAGAACTTGGTGGAGTATTGATACATGACAAGGCAGACGTGGTTGCGGCCTTGTGGGAGCACGTGTACACCTCGGAGGAGCAAATGGATTACCATGGTCTGGCAAGAATGAGACAGCGAGGGGATCTAGCCGACGCTCAACGCTCAGAGGAAAGGCGAGACGGACATATAATCAGATTGCTACTGGTACTATTAGTGTTGGAACTCTTCGCTGGCTGCTGAGGATGGGGACGGAACGCTTATGGGAATGCTCCGAATTCTGTGATGTCGATTCCTAAATCAATCAATCAATCAATCAATCTTCACTGTCACTCATATCATACATTCCACTGCAGTATTCCCGCCATCTTTCTAGAATTTGTCTAGATTCTGTTAAGGTATTTCCCATCTTGTCACAAATAACATTCAATCGAGGTTGAACATTTCGTGTAAATAACTTCATTTCTTTGAACATTTCGTAATCTCTTCCAGTGTTATGATAGTGCTCTATTCTGGTACAGCAATCTTGTATATATTGGTGTTTGTCTTTTCTTGTGTTTTTTCTTATTTCTCTAGTTAAAGATTTATACTGCATCATTTCTGTTTCAATTCCCTTCGTTGTTCGTCTGATGTAGTTTAGGTTTAGTTTAGTCGATGGATCAACATCACGTCACACGGGTGTAACCCATAAGTGCTCCGTTCTCCTCCTAACTCAAACCTGAGTCTGGAGAAACTCAGCTCAGTGCACGAACTCCGTAGCACCGGCGAGGATCCTGAAATACTTTGGGTAGATTTTTAACTCGAAATTTTCCCGGGTAGCGCCGTTAGGCTACTCTTTTTAGATTTTCAACTGCCAAGAAATGTTTTACGTGCGCAGCAATACACACGGGCGTCCGATCTCACTACCCAGAGACCAGGGGAAATTTTATTACTAGAAGTCCACGTGAAACAAATCCCGGTCCTCACCGGGGCTTGAACCCGGGACCTCTAGCACTCGAGGCGGACACCATACCTCGAGACCACGCAGCCCCCTACTGATATAATTCATGGCTTATGTTTTTTTTTTTTAATTTTTGGGTCGGAATTAAATCTTAAATTTTTGGCTGCAGTTATCAAGATATCTCTAGCGTGTACTGCCAGTTCATCAGGTGTCATTTCCTCTTGTACAGACATCAAGACCCCAAAGCGATTCCTAACTTCTACAGTGTATGCATTTGGTAATTTTGTGAGATCAAAACGAAGTGGCCTTAGTCCTCGGGTAAACTTTTTGAGTTTTACTTTCACATGTGCTTCTAATAATTGATGATCTGTATCACAGTCTGTAATTTGTAGGATGTTTGCCGATTTTCTGCTTGATCTCCATCTTCTTTGTGTTAAAATATAATCTATCTGGTTTTTGGTAGTACTGTCCGGGGACTTTCACATGAAGACTCTTCTGGGCGGTGTTTAAAATGTGTGTTGGCTATCGTTAACCCATTTTCTGTGCAAAATTCAATTAATTTGTTACCTGCATCATTTCTGTTTCCCAATCCAAATTGTCCTAAAACGTGTCTCTCATGCTCAACTCTTCCTGTACCCACTTTTGTATTCAAATCTCCCAGTATTATTAGCATGTCATTATGACAAATCTTATGTAATGCGTCTTGCAGTGTGCTGTAAAAATCTTCAATTTCGTCTTCCTCGGCTGTTGAAGTAGGTACATAAATCTGTATGAAAGTTGTGTGTGTGTGTGTGCTTGTTTTTTTTTTTTTTTTGGATGGTCTGACAGTGAGGATTCTATCACTAACCGGGTTATATCCAACTATAGCTTTTGAAGTTATTTGATCTAAACAAAATGCCACTCCGCTCTGGCCTCCGATATCTCTACCAGAATATATGAACAGACTTCCATTTTCAGTTGTAATATGACCCTTACGTCTCCAGCGATGTTCACACATTCCGAAAAAATTAATATTTAAATCTCAATCTCATCACATCTTAAGCTTTCTCACATACAGACTTCTCACATTCAACGTTCTTAGCCACACTCTTCTTCAGACGGGCCTGCGTGCCCAATTCGTAACCCTTTGAAAACAAAGATTTTCGTTCGTTCGTTCGTTCGTTCGTTCTTAACCTGACACTTGGGATTTCCATGGTAACACCGCCATGATTAACTACGTCATCACAATAACTAGTACTGGCCCCTGTGTCACATTCTTCCCCAGTGTTATCTGATCTGCCTGGCCTGGGGGGGGGGGGGCCTCACCACCATATCTCTTTCTTATTAGGTTGTCTATCATGGTTGTTCAGGTTTCTTGGCAAGTTCTGCAGAAGGTAGTTTGCCACTACTTTCCTTCTGGGCAGTGACTGTACTAGCCGGTGGCCATAGCCATTGTCTCTACTGATGAGATCAACTGCCTATCGCCGCAGAGTGCAGACCATAGCCAACAACAATCTGTCGGCTGCTCTCACACTCCATCCACCACCTTCTTTCATGGCTTCACTTAACCCAGATGGGGGAGGGGGAGAAGAGGCCTAAACGGGTACTCCAACTTGCCCAAGGGTGTCCCGTAGACTAATGGAGGAAAGTGTTAAACACAATATATGATACTGGAGATATACGAGGGCGAGTCAATAAGTAAATCACACAGTTCTGTGGAATGGCAGGTAAATGTAGTTGGTGTTTTCTACAGGTGTCATTAGGTGACAGCTACGTCGTCCTTTATTTTCCCGTTCGTCAGGTCGCCCTGGGTGTCTCATGCACATGCGCAGCGCATAAACAAAATGGCGACTGTACTTACGGAGTGTACAACCAAAGAGCAACGTGCTGTTGTGCGATTTGTGTGGGCACAGAGACTACCTGCAAAGGACATTTATAAGGAAATGCTTCCTGTTTATGCTGACAAATGTTTGTCCCGTAAAGCGGTGCATAGCTGGGTAGAAAAAGTTTCTCGAGGAAAAAAAAAATTGTTGTTGAAATTCGATCTGGTCGTCATGTTGAGATTGCAACAGAAGCCTCCGTGCAGAGGGTGGAGAAGATGATTAGAGGTGACAGGCGAGTAACGATAGACTCTGTAGCATCTGCAATAGGGTGCTCACATGGTTCAGCATACAGCATAATGCATGATCGATTGAAATTTAAGAAAGTGTGCTCAAGGTGGATACCCAGACAATTGAAGAAGGAACACAAAATGAACCGATTTGGCTGTTGATATGAAGATGACGGAGAAAACATGCTGAACAGGATTGTTACTGGGGACGAATCATGGGTGCATCACTACCAGCCCGAATCAAAGCGTACTCCAATGCAATGGAAACATCCTTCTTCTCCTTGTGTCCAAAAATTCAAGGTTACGCCATCAGCAGGGACGGTTATGCTGACAGTGTTCTGGGATTGTCAAGGAGTGCTTTTAACCAATTTCAAGAAGTAAGGTGACAATGTGAATTATGAATCGTACCGTGAAGTTCAGTCGATGCTTCATAATGCAATTCGAAGAAAACGTCCAGGACTGCTGACTAGAGTAGTGTTGCTTCTTCACGACAATGCCAGACCACATATGGCTCGATTAACTCAGAGAAAAATTATCCAACAAAGGTGGAATGGTCTGGAACATCCACCTTACAGTCCCGACTTAGCCCCTAGCGATTTCCACCTTTTTGGTCCACTGAAAACCTATCTTGGCGGTAGTCATTTCGCGAATGACGCCGAAGTTGAATGTGAAGTGAAAACGTTTTTTAAAAAAACAAACAGAGCACGCAGTTCTATGAAGCCGGTTTGTGGGGACTGATAAAACGATGGGATACGTGTATCAATGTTGGTGGAAAGTATGTAAATAATTATGAGAAATAAAGATACAATGTATGTTATAAAAATAAGCTTGTTTCAAGTTGTTATGATATTTAGTTATTTTTCTACAGCTAATTGTGATTTACTTATTGACTTCCATCGTATCTCCTGAATTATTTAATTCCATATTTGTCTCAATCCCGAAGAAATCAGGAGCCTTGGAATGTGATTAACATCGAACAATTAGCATAATGAGCCACATCATAAAGATTTTGCATAGAATTATCATGCAAAGGGAAAATACAACCGGAAATAGTAGAAAAACAGTGTGGGTCTGTAGACAGCAAGGGTACAGTAAATGCTGTGTATATGCTGAGAACATTAATTGAATGTTCTATGGAAGTAAACAGAGAGTTACATCTTTGTTTTATTGACTACACAACAGCTTTTGATAAAGTAAGACATGTCAACATGATAGAGATGCTTGCAGATCTACAAATTGTTGGGAAGTTCATTAGACTCATTAAAACATATATTAGAAACAACAAGCTGCCATAAAGATTGATAATGAAGTCAGCTAATTAAGAGTGGTGTGAGATATATACTGTCTATGTTTAATTTCTCTAATCAGTTTACGGTGTTCATTCGTGTCGCGCAAGAATTAAAAGGCAGTTTAAAGTGACTAAACCAATTTCTGTGCGGGTGTTTGAATACAGGGCATAAAGCTCGTTTGTTCTGTATTCATAGTCTTTCCTTCCATTGAATACATAGGGACATAATGCTCGTTTTCGTGGGTATAATTTCGCACTGCGGTGGACAGAGAACATACTTGTCGAACCCAGGCCAGTGAAATTTCTCACAGTGGATCAGCACTTTGGCTATAACAATGCTATGGTGCGACTTCCGGTAGCCAACATGGCGGTTAGGCGCTGAACCGTTAAGGCCTGTGGCGTGTTTAAAATGGCAGCTACGGTTTGAAATCGTATTTTCCTCATATTGGACTGGTAGTGCATGGTTCCGTCGCCCTGCTACTGAGTGAGTGCGTGGACGACACTGTGAGCTGTTAAATTCGCGGGGAATGCTTTTACACCTGTCCTGTACAATGACCTGCATGTTCGGAACAATGGCTACCGGCTGTTGCTGAATTGACTGATTTGCCTTTTCGGTTCACGAGTGCATTTTTCAGGAGACTCCCGGGAGTCGGCGCTGAAGCTGCGGAGTTCGTGCTTTATGCGACACTTTCGGCGGGTCGCCCTGCGGTATAAGACCGAGCCATGTGAGAAAACCCGGGTAAATGAGGTCTTTCTGGTGACATCCGAGTCCATCGACGATGAACTGTGGTTTTCGTGGATAAATTTTGTGTTGGCATTCTGGCGGCGGCATTATGCACAATGTACCTGTGCGGGCTGTTGGATTGCCGAGACTCCTGCCTATTCCACTTTTCACATTGGACAGTGGGGAGCATTTTGTGTGATATTCACTGGCACAGGAACGGAGCATAATGGGGACGAACCGTTGCCGTGAAGTTGGAACCTCGACTAACTAACTAACTAACTAACCAACCAACCAACCAACCAACCAACCAAGCAACCAACCAACCAACCAACCAACTAACTAACTAACTAACTAACTAACTAACTAACTAACTAAGGGATGTGTAATGTCTCTAGATCTATTTTCCCTGTATAGGGAAAATATTTTCATAAATGTTGACGATATGAAAGGAATCATCAGTGTGGACATAATATAAATAGCATGATATATGCGGATGATACAATTTTGATTGCAGACAATGAGCAGGATATGCAACATTTAGTAGATGCGGTTGTTGCACACAGTGAACAACTTAGGTTAGAATTAAATTGTAAGAAGACACAGATTATGGTCGTCAATGAGAAGGAAATATCACAATGTAATATACAAGTAAATGGGAATATTCTTAAACAAGTGAATCGGTACAATTATCTCGGAAAATTTATAACATCTGATGCGAGATGCTTTGAACAGATTAGAACAAGAATCGCCATGGCGAAGGTAGCCTTTAGCAAGATGAAAACCATACTGACCAATAAAAAGATGTCAATTGAAACGAGAAAAAGAGTGTTGAGGTGTTACATATATCTTGTGCTTTTGTATGGATGTGAAGCGTGGACAATGAGCAGACACGCGGAAAATCATCTTAGGGCTGTAGAAATGTGGTAAATAAGGAAAATGCAAAGAATGCCATGGGCAGACAGAAAAACCAATAACCAAGTCCTACACGACACGAATGAACACCGTAAACTGATTAGAGAAATTACACGTAGACAGTCACAATTTTTGGACACGTTTTGAGAAGAAATAAATTGGAGAACTTGGTGACAACTGGCAAGATCGAGGGGAAGAGAAAAAGGGGAGGACAAAGAAGTAAATACCTGGATGGCATGACCACGTTGTATGATCAAGACAAGAATACTTAGCTTTTCCACGTGTGACGAAACGCGTTTATCTGTCTTGGGTCGTCAAGATCCCGCACTATTTTGGCGCGTCATCGGGGACTTTCTCAGCCGAAAACTCTTTCAATACTTAATCCATACCGACTATATGCCACCATAATTCATTTACTGGTATAATTGTTCAGTATAATTGTTCAGTATAATTGTTCAGTATAATTGTTCATTATAATTGTTCACTATATATGTGTGTGCGTGTGGGAGCGAGAGAGAGAGAGAGAGAGAGAGAGAGAGAGAGAGAGAGAGAGAGAGAGAGAGAGAGAGTGGGTGTCACAGAGAGGGAGAGAGTGAATGCGTGTGTGCATGCGTGTGTGTGGAGAGAGTGATTGAGCGAGAAATGGTGGGGGAATGTGTCAGTGCATGCATTCGTACGTGTATGTGTGAGAGTGAGTGAGGGAGTGTGTGTGTGCGTGCATGCATTCATGTGTACGTTCATGTGTACGTGTATGTGTGAGAGAGTGTGATTGAGAGAGTGAGTGTGTGTGTGTAGGATTGTGTGTTAGAGAGTGAGACAGTGGGAGAGTTGATGTGTTAGTGTGTGTGTGTGTGAGCGCGCGCATGCGTGTGAGTGTGTGTATATGAAAGAATACAGACAGAGAGATAGAGAGAGAGAGCTGAGCAGATGCATGTCATGTAACACGCATGTTATGTAACACGCGAATCCATATGTTTGTGTATTCTCATCTGTCATATTATAAGTTAAATACCATTTGATTTTATCATGTATAATCTAAACTTATGTTCATTACTGTAGTTTGAGTGAGAGAGTGAGTGAGTGTGAATGAGAGACAGAATGAGTGAGCGTGAGAGTGAATGAGTGAGCGTGAGAGTGAATGAGTGAGAGTGAATGAGTGAGCGTGAGAGTAAATGAGTGAGCGTGAGAGTGAATGAGTGAGCGGGAGAGTGAATGAGTGAGCGGGAGAGTGAATGAGTGAGCGGGAGAGTGAATGAGTGAGAGTGAATGAGTGAGCGTGAGGGTGAATGAGTGAGCGGGAGAGTGAATGAGTGAGCGTGAGAGCGAATGAGTGAGCGGGAGAGTGAATGAGTGAGAGTGTCTGTGTGTGTGAGTGAATGAGTGAGCGTGAGTGTGAATGAGTGAGCGTGAGAGTGAATGAGTGAGCGGGAGAGTGAATGAGTGAGCAGGAGAGTGAATGAGTGAGCGGGAGAGTGAATGAGTGAGCGGGAGAGTGAATGAGTGAGCGGGAGAGTGAATGAGTGAGCATGAGAGTGAGCGGGAGAGTAAATGATTGAGCGGGAGAGTGAATGAGTGAGAGTGAATGAGTGAGCGTGAGAGTGAATGAGTGAGCGTGAGAGTGAATTAGTGAGCGTGAGAGTGAATGAGTGAGAGTGAATGAGTGAGCATGAGAAGGAATGAGTGAGCGTGAGAAGGAATGAGTGAGCGTGAGAGTAAATGAGTGAGTGTGAGAGTGAATGAGTGAGCGGCAGAGTGAATGATTGAGCGGGACAGTGAATGAGTGAGCGTAAGAGTGAATGAGTGAGCGTGAGAGTGAATGAGTGAGAGTGAATGATTGAACGGGAGAGTGAATGAATGAGCGGGAGAGTGAATGAGTGAGTGGGAGAGTGAATGAGTTAGCGTGAGAGTGAATGAGTGAGCGGGAGAGACAGAATGAGTGAGCGTGAGATTGAATGAGTGAGCGGGAGAGTGAATCAGTGAGCGTGAGAGTGAATCAGTGAGCGGGAGAGTGAATGATTGAGCGTGAGAGTGAATGAGTGAGCGTGAGAGTAAATGAGTGAGTGTGAGAGTGAATGAGTGAGCGGCAGAGTGAATGATTGAGCGGGACAGTGAATGAGTTAGCGTAAGAGTGAATGAGTGAGCGTGAGAGTGAATGAGTGAGAGTGAATGATTGAACGGGAGAGTGAATGAATGAGCGGGAGAGTGAATGAGTGAGTGGGAGAGTGAATGAGTTAGCGTGAGAGTGAATGAGTGAGCGGGAGAGACAGAATGAGTGAGCGTGAGATTGAATGAGTGAGCGGGAGAGTGAATGAGTGAGCGGGAGAGTAAATGAGTGAGCGGGAGAATGAATGAGTGAGCGGGAGAGTGAATGAGTGAGCGTGAGAGTGAATGATTGAGCGTGAGAGTGAATGAGTGAGCGGGAGAGTGAATGAGTGAGCGGGAGAGCGAATGAGTGAGCGTGAGAGTGAATGAGTGAGCGTGAGAGTGAATGAGTGAGCGGGAGAGTGAATTAGTGAGAGTGAGAGTGAATGAGAGAGAAAGAGAGAGAGTGTGTGTGTGTGTGTGTGAGCATACGCATGCGTGTGAGTGTGTGTATATGAAAGAATACAGAGAGAGAGAGAGAGAAAGAGAGAGAGAGAGTGAGAGAGAGAGAGAGAGAGAGAGAGAGAGAGAGAGAGAGAGAGAGCTGAGCAGATGCATGTCATGTAATACGCATGTTATGTAACACGCGAATCCATATGTTTGTGTATTCTCATCTGTCATATTATAAGTTAAATACCATTTGATTTTATCATGTATAATCTAAACTTATGTTCATTACTGTAGTTTGAGTGAGAGAGTGAGTGAGTGTAAATGAGAGACAGAATGAGTGAGCGTGAGAGTGAATGAGTGAGCGTGAGAGTGAATGAGTGATCGTGAGAGTGAATGAGTGAGCATGAGAGTGAATGAGTGAGCGTGAGAGTGAATGAGTGAGCGGGAGAGTGAATGATTGAGCAGGAGAGTGAATGAGTGAGCGGGAGAGTGAATGAGTGAGTGAATGAGTGAGAATGAGAGTGAATGAGTGAGCGTGAGGGTTAATGAGTGAGCGGGAGAGTGAATGAGTGAGCATGAGAGCGAATGAGTGAGCTGGAGAGTGAATGAGTGAGAGTGTCTGTGTGTGGGAGTGAATGAGTGAGAGTGAATGAGTGAGCGTGAGAGTGAATGAGTGAGCGTGAGAGTGAATGAGTGAGCGGGAGAGTGAATGAGTGAGCGGGAGAGTGAATGAGTGAGCGGAAGAGTGAATGAGTGAGCGGGAGAGTGAATTAGTGAGAGTGAATGAGTGAGCGGGAGAGTGAATGATTGAGCGGGAGAGTGAATGAGTGAGCGTGAGAGTGAATGAGTGAGCGTGAGAGTGAATGAGTGAGCGTGAGAGTGATTGAGTGAGCGTGAGAGTGATTGAGTGAGCGTGAGAGTGAATGAGTGAGAGTGAATGAGTGGACGTGAGAAGGTATGAGTGAGCGTGAGAGTGAATCAGTGAGCGGGAGAGTGAATGATTGAGCATTAGAGTGAATGAGTGGGCGTGTGAGTAAATGAGTGAGCGTGAGAGTGAATGAGTGAGCGGCAGAGTGAATGAGTGAGCGGGACAGTGAATGAGTGAGCATGAGAGTGAATGAGTGAGTGTGAGAGTGAATGAGTGAGAGTGAATGAGTGAGCGGGAGAGTGAATGATTGAACGGGAGAGTGAATGAGCGAGCGGGAGAGTGAATGAGTGAGCGGGAGAGTGAATGAGTGAGCGGGAGAGTGAATGAGTGAGCGGGAGAGACAGAATGAGTGAGCGTGAGAGTGAACGAGTGAGCGGGAGAGTGAATGAGTGAGCGGGAGAGTGAATGAGTGAGCGGGAGAGTGAATGAGTGAACGGGAGAGTGAATGAGTGAGCGGGAGAGTGAATGAGTGAGAGTGTGTGTGAGTGAATGAGTGAGAGTGAATGAGAGAGAGAGAGTGTGTGTGGTGTGTGTGTGTGTGTGTGTGTGTGTGTGTGTGTGTTTGTGTGTGTGTGTGGGGGACGCGCTGGCATCACTACTTTTACGTCACATACTTTTTATGTACACATTTTTCTCCATGTTTAGCCTTGTTTATGTTTACAACATTCATTTCACAATGTTTATTTTTCTTCCTATGTAAATGTATAATGCTCTTGATGAACGAAAGACGAGTGATTGGAAGGGCCGAATGTAAGACGGGCCTGCGCGCCCAATTTGTGACCCTAATAAAGTTGATTTGATTTGATTTGATTTTTCAGCTAAAAATAGACTGAGGGAAGCCGATGGAGGACTTATTATCTAGAATCTTCTCGAAACACCGGAATTCGAGTAACCCGTGATGTTGGGTATCGCTCTAAATTCTCGTGCAGAGAGATCTAGAAACTCTAGGCGGGGAATGACGGTTTCCAGAGAAAGTATCTTTTCTCAAGAAGCACTCGCTTCTAGTGCGCATTGAGTTGGCCCGAAGCGGGAATGTGGCTAAACCAGTCATTCACTTACTTGTGTTCGACGAGAACAGACGCAGGCCTGATGTGAGCCAATTTTGTGTTGCGTCTCAACTCAACCATGATTCGGCTGACTGTTAAGGAAAGGAAGCTGAGAAGCCCTTGAACAGTTCGGAAGCTGACTGGAGATCTGGTTTCTAATCATTCAGGTAGATATTTGTTTAAATCATTTAACTTTGTACGTGTGTTCCACACGCCATTGTTCTAACCTCATTACCTATGCGGATGTCCTTGCATACTAATTAGCAAACCGATCGATAAATTAGTTGACGGCGAATCGTGGGTTTGTTTACCGTGTGCTCGCGAATCAGCTGTTAGGAACGCCGTAATGTGATGTGGGCGATTTGGGTTCCAAATATATGTACCATATATTGCCAATCGTTGCATCTATTAGGTTGCTGTATTAGAATAAAACATAGTTACTTGTGCCGGATGGAAACCTAGATTATGTCAGTCAGTTGCTGAAGCCAGAAGAACGGTTAGAAAACCAGGTAAGTTGGTAGGTGGAGATTCAGACAAAATTGTGCTTAGTTACTAAGTAAAGGAAGAACTTAGTTCTGTGCCACCAGGAATGATGTAACTATTGTGTAATAACTTAATAGTGAATTCATTGAGTGGAACAGCGGATTTCTGTGGAGAGGTAAGTGGCTTTGGTGCTATATCTATATATATATATGATGTGACATTGTGTATATATATTAGGTCATGGCATGGGATACTTCCTGGGGTAATTTCGAACGCCGAATAGATCGACGCGAGATAACACTGCGTGCCGTCGCGATATAAATATGCGTTCTGAAATCTTGTCTGAGCTATCCTGTTTCTTTCATACTGGCGCTAGTGCGAGTGAATGCTAAGGTGCTGGAAGTATGGAAGGATGCAAGGAGGCTGTATGAGACTGGGGAAATATAGGATATGGGGGAAGTGAAAGCAAGTTATGAAAGTATGTGTTGGTAGGCCAAACCAACGATGAAGTTCAGTCCATGCCAAGGCTAAACCACTTGGGAGGACAGAACTGGAACAGTACCCTTGGAACATGTGGGGAACATGTATTCTCAAGAAGGCTTCTGGACTCTAAGGCAGAGTCTGATAAGAAGAGTTTGCTGTGGCGTGGGCAGGTGGTCCAACCAGCAAACAGGCTTGTGTACATAGTGGAGGTGATCATGTCCTATTCCTATATCCCGAGGGATGGTATATTGATCAAGATTATGTTTCTTAATGTACATTGATGATGTTAGGAACGAGTCCAGGGACTCTTTACCTATTTGTTTAGTTCGATTAAATTAGAACAATAACAGCCTTGTATCACTACTGACGTTAGCGACGACTGGTAGATGATTAGGGATAGGTGAGACCGATGATCAGACTCGTCATTCTGATTTCTTGCTCTGGTTGACGGGCTGTTCTGTGAGGCCAGCTGACATTTGTGAACCCATGCTTTACTACTCTCCATATAGAGATAATGCTTTAGTTATATGAATAACTAACTAGCATGACTGAGGGTTGAGTAGTTATTGGTAGGATGCATGTGGACTAATGTTTGGGCCAGTATACTCTCACCGGTCGCTCTTCCTTTTCAGGAGTTTGCCTGTTGAGGAACCAGTCAACTATAATTGTTGTTGGCAGGAAACCACTTCGTGTGACCGAGCGAAGGGTTCAGTTCTTTACTTATCACGCCAGACTCAACCACACCAGGTACCCAATGTGATTCACCATGCGTGAAGTTTGCTTCAAGACATACAACTGCCCTGAAGGTGCACGTGTGGGAAGTGATGGTTTGTGATCGTTTTCAAATAATAGAAGATACTCTGTTTTTGCCAGGAACATTTCAGCATTTTGAGTAATCATGCTCAACGAAAGGAAACACCGGTCCGTCTATTATGACGGGGGTTCTGCCTAAACGCAGAAGTAACTGATCTTCAGACACTTGAATGGTTCTTTGGACAGCTCTAGGGGCAGGTCTTGAGAAGAACTACACCAGTTATTGACTTGGGACAAGTGTAACCCGGTGGAAGGGACTATGGATTATAGTCCAACCTGAATTGTTTCCGTGAAATAGATGTCTGATTCTATGAATGTACTGTCTCAGTATGAAGATATAAACTGTGTTCGAGTAGGACTCAGTAACCTTTTTCAGTAGCCATATCTGATTCTACAAGCCGTATGACTGTAAGAGACCATTGAATTGGTCAGTGACATTTGTCCATCCATGTTCCTGTGATGTGATGAAGGGACCATTGAATTGGTCAGTGACATTTGTTCATTCATTTTCCGGTGATGTGATGAAGGGACCATTGGATTGGTCTATGCCATATCGGTTCTGCAGTGGGACTGTGCTAGGAGTGACAGACCATTCGATTGGTCAGTGACTATTTAGTTCATCGAAGTAACGAATACTTGGAGTCAAGTCTAGGAGGATTGTCCCCCCCCCCCCCCGGTAGTGTTCGAGAACTGTATTAACAGTGACTCCGTGGGAGTGATATAGATGCAGTTGGTCCAGTGAAGTGTAGTCCAGCAGTGACTCTATTGTTGTGGATCCACGTTCGGGAGACGGAGTGGTCTACAAGGTTCTAGTCATCTCACTGGAAGGAAGCCGGGTGAGTGGTGGACCGACTGGACGGGACATCTGCATCCACTCTACTTCTCAACTCGATGAAGACACCTACATTTCTAATTCTGTCTCTACTCTATCTTCTATTTGTGTAAATAGATTCTTCTATCAGGATGGTCATTTCAGTTCTATATTCTCAAGGGTAGAATAAACTTTATGTAAGTTGACTTGCTCTTTGTATAATGATTGAGTGTGGTCTCGGACGATGCCTAAGTGTTCATTGTTCAACAGGTGTAGGTAGTTAGTGGGGGTCTAGAATCTGGAGGGGCGTGTAGACGTAACTAACTAACATGAGATCAACCACAGAGTAAAAATGTGTATCTGCTCGTCCAACCCCTGGGGCTAGAATACACGGGAGTGCCAGAGACACCTCGGGTGTGGTTCACTCTCACTACCCAAGGTGAACTCGTTACACTCCGTTACAGCACAGATATAAATGGTGGCCAGTATGGGGACTAGATCAAATCTAGTCCATTGAATAGGGGTAATAGATATATTCTACCTGTGTGGGAATTAGATCAATTCTAGTCCTATGAATACAGTGAGATTATAGTTCTATGAGATTACAGTTCTAGAAGATTATAGTTCTGTGAGATTATCATTCTGGGAGACTATAGTTCTGTGAGATATAGTTCTGTAGGTTTATGATCCTGGCTAGATAGTATAGATCTAGTGGATTAGTCTGCCCTGTCTGGATCAGCTCTCAGTTGAATTTTCTGTCTATACCTTGACTGTCAGGGAAACGGCAACTACCTGCCCCTGTCGACTGATACTGACACAAACATTACAATCACATCGTCACATACCTTTTCTGTTCATTGGTACGTTGTTTTCATATTGTGGTTGACATCTTTTGCAGAAACCGCTGAAGAGATGCCGAAAAAACGTCCCACCCTCAGATAAATATGGGAGAGGGCAGAAGAGATGAAGTTGAGAGGAGAGGAGTTGAAGGACTATGTCATAGAAATAGATGGAGACTTCCAGCAGAAGGAGATAGATAGGAAGAAGAGCGAGGATAAGAAACTTGCTATAGAGCAAGAGGCTAGAAAGCTGGCTATGGAGGATAATAAGCTTGAGGCCGAGCGAGGAGTTAGGAAAGCTGAACTGGAGCTAGAGTCTAAGAGACTTACGCAGGAAGATAAGAGAATTGAGTATGAGGCTAAGAAAGCCGAACTCGAGCACGAGTCTAAGAAACTAGCACTGGAACATGAAGCTCGGAAGACTGAGCTCAACCATGAGTTCAGGATGAAACAGCTGGAGCTAAAGACTCAGACCGGAGGGGCTTATGAGGTCCCCTCTCAATTACCTCCCGGGCAGGAGAGGGACTATGAAGTCTTAAAGAAAGCCCTGCTCCATAAAGTTGGGATCAGCGCGCAGAAATACCGGACTTTGTTCCATTCTGCTACAAAGGAGAAAGGGGAGATGTACTCAGTATACGCAGCCCGTCTCAGGTATTATCTCTCGCAGTGGATGTCCCTTGCGGGGTTCCAAAAAGACTATGACAGTCTTGAGGAGATGATCATCGCGGAACAAATGAAGTCCCATATGGATAAACCGCCACAGGTTTTCTTGGGGAAACATGGATCAGAGCGAATCGATGACATTGTTATGTGGGCGGAATGTACGAGACAGTACATGGGGATTCTAGTAATCCCTCACACAAAACGCTAGCACAATCTGACCAAGTTAGCGGTAGGCTTAATGGTAAGTATACCGATAAACAGCAAGCAGGAAAGCACAGTAGAACACACAAGGGGGGTCCCTTTAACCAGACTCCGGGTAAATCTCCGGAGAATCCCAGTAAGCGACGACCCGCGAAAACTGAAGGGTTGAGGAAGTTCTGCAGGGATCTCAGAACTAGTTCTTGTCAGACTGAGGATTGTAGGAACAAAGCAACAGAAACCCAGTATGCAGCGTGCATGTCTGTAACTTGGATGACCTCTCAGGAACGACAGTCTCCTGATGATAACCTACCGAAGCGGGTTGAGGTTATCGGGAGAAACCAACAGGAACGACAGTCTCCTGATGATAACCTACCGAAGCGAGTTGAAGTTATCGGGAGAAACCAACAGGAACGACAGTCTCCTGAGGATAACCGACCGATGGTGGTTGAGGTTATCGAGGTCAATACGCAACAAGATGCAACCATGCATACTTGTTTTGATCAGATGGCCAAAAGTAGTGATCCTACGAGGAGAGGGCACCACTACAAGAAGAGCTATCGTGTGTCGTTCCCGGACGGAAAGGCACAACAGGAGAGGATTCAGAGAGGTAACCAAGACGAGAGGACGCCTCCGTCTTCCTTATTAGGTACTGCCTCTGATATCTCGCTCAGACCTCTGAGGAGAAGACATCGTCGGTGGATCGATGGAGGTCCACCAAAACGATTGACTGAATCCCAGGTAGGACCTCTGCCTGATGCTAAGCTTTATTTTCCCCAGGATGACAAGGGAAATCGTTCTGGAAAGCTAGTTGGCAGTGGAGACTACCGGAAGTCCTGTTAAGGCAGGCGAGACCATAGTTGACAGTACGCATCCTTACGAGGGCGCTGAGGTATTGTCTAGGGACTATTGGTCAAGATTACACGCACCCTTATGGATTTATAGGGAGTTGCGTGGAAGGAAGAGTATCCCCGGCTGGGATATTCGAACCTGATTTTGAGTTGGGGGTTGCCCGTGCTGAGACCACTTCGAGACAAAAGTTCGGTATACCTCACTTTTGTTTGTGTGAGGGGCTAATGTCGCGAAACGCACGTGGTTCTCAGACGGGACAACACCATACCCACTCTGTCCCACCCCGTCTTGGTGGCTAGGCCACATTTTAAGGCGGGTGAGGGGGGATTTCCGAGTAAAAAGAGTTAGGACCGTCTTCTGGGTCCTTGAGATGTTATGTATCGGGATTGTCATGAACTCCACGGGTCCCAAGAAACATAACGCAACTCTTAGAGTGTGCGTAGATCTTTTCCGTTGTAAATCGCACACTCTGCTAAAACTCGGGGAATGATGAGTTGCCTTCACTTTCGTGAGGTAATATACTCGGAACTCTTCGGGAGAATCCGGTGAGTGTGTTCTTCCGGAGCTGACACGAAGAGGCCATTCGGTAGCCATTCATCAAGAAAGGTGGCCGCTTCGATAGCCAGTTGTATTAGTGGCATCACGGGGAGCCGGAGAATGTTCTACAGCTAATGGTGTTGTGGTAGCTATCCTTTCACGGCCGTGTCCGCCAGCTGTAATCTGTGAAGCTCTTAGGGAAGCAGAGATTGATCTACAGTGGTGGCATTGTTGTCCCTGAGACGAGAGGCCGTGTCTTTGACCAGCTGTATTATGTTGTACCTTTGGGGATCCAGAGAGTGGACCTACAGCCCAAGGCTTGATGAACCTACCGAGTCACTGTCTGTTGAATAATTGTTCCTAAGCTTTAAAGGAACCCCTGTGCTGTTAACTAGGGGCGGTGGGCGACTGCCCTTTGCTGTGTGCTGTGAACCTGTGCTGTGTGCTGTGGACCGGTGCTGTGTGCTGTGGGCCTTTGCTGTGTGATGTGGCATCCTTTTCTGGTGGCGATGGGCGAGTGACTGTTTGCTGCAAAGCTATATGGTGCTGACGCCAAATGTCAAGTGACGTTGAAACTTGCCAGGCTCAAGGCCGAAAGTTCCAGGCGGCATCATACGGGTGCAGGTGAAAGTACTCTTATCACCTTGTTTACATACAGACACTAAAGACATTGATCTCGGTCGAGTGGGAGGATGAGAATGTCCAGCAGACTACTCTCACCCAGCTAACTGTTCCATGTCTGTTAGTCCGTCTGTTGTCTGTCGGTTGGGCAGAGTCTGAATCTCCAATAAAGATTCTAGATTCGCTTTTTATAAGGTTGTTTCCTTATAGTCAGTTAGGTGTCTTCTTGTATCCACAGTCGTCATATGGATAGAGTCGTCCGGGAACCGTCCTGAGGATAATTGGTGTAAAGGGTAGACAGAAGTTAATAACGAACCCCAAATTAAAATATATCGACAACCACCGAGAACCAGGCCGGTGTTGTCACAATAAATACCTGGACAAGCGTGGACAATGAGCAGACACGCGGAAAATCATCTTAGGGCTGTAGAAATGTGGTAAATAAGGAAAATGCAAAGAATGCCATGGGCAGACAGAAAAACCAATAACCAAGTCCTACACGACACGAATGAACACCGTAAACTGATTAGAGAAATTACACGTAGACAGTCACAATTTTTGGACACGTTTTGAGAAGAAATAAATTGGAGAACTTGGTGACAACTGGCAAGATCGAGGGGAAGAGAAAAAGGGGAGGACAGAGAAGTAAATACCTGGATGGCATGACCACGTTGTATGATCAAGACAAGAATACTTAGCTTTTCCACGACACTTGTGGTCGAATGAGATGGCAAAACATGACCGCCCACACTTACCGGCATGGCACATAATGATGATGGCATGATGTTAATGATTTTATCTCTCATGCGCACTTTTTAAGAAATCTCAAAGACACGAATATACAGTGATAGATAGTCGTTGCGGAGTTCGTGCTTTATGCGACACTTTCGGCGGGTCGCCCTGCGGTAAAAGACCGAGCCATGTGAGAAAACCCGGGTAAATGAGGTCTTTCTGGTGACATCCGAGTCCATAGACGATGAACTGTGGTTTTCGTGGATAAATTTTGTGTTGGCATTCTGGCGGCGGCATTATGCACAATGTACCTGTGCGGGCTGTTGGATTGCCGAGACTCCTGCCTATTCCACTTTTCACATTGGACAGTGGGGAGCATTTTGTGTGATATTCACTGGCACAGGAACGGAGCATAATGGGGACGAACCGTTGCCGTGAAGTTGGAACCTCGACTAACTAACTAACTAACTAACCAACCAACCAACCAACCAACCAACCAAGCAACCAACCAACCAACCAACCAACTAACTAACTAACTAACTAACTAACTAACTAACTAAGGGATGTGTAATGTCTCTAGATCTATTTTCCCTGTATAGGGAAAATATTTTCATAAATGTTGACGATATGAAAGGAATCATCAGTGTGGACATAATATAAATAGCATGATATATGCGGATGATACAATTTTGATTGCAGACAATGAGCAGGATCTGCAACATTTAGTAGATGCGGTTGTTGCACACAGTGAACAACTTAGGTTAGAATTAAATTGTAAGAAGACACAGATTATGGTCGTCAATGAGAAGGAAATATCACAATGTAATATACAAGTAAATGGGAATATTCTTAAACAAGTGAATCGGTACAATTATCTCGGAAAATTTATAACATCTGATGCGAGATGCTTTGAACAGATTAGAACAAGAATCGCCATGGCGAAGGTAGCCTTTAGCAAGATGAAAACCATACTGACCAATAAAAAGATTTCAATTGAAACGAGAAAAAGAGTGTTGAGGTGTTACATATATCTTGTGCTTTTGTATGGATGTGAAGCGTGGACAATGAGCAGACACGCGGAAAATCATCTTAGGGCTGTAGAAATGTGGTAAATAAGGAAAATGCAAAGAATGCCATGGGCAGACAGAAAAACCAGTAACCAAGTCCTACACGACACGAATGAACACCGTAAACTGATTAGAGAAATTACACGTAGACAGTCACAATTTTTGGACACGTTTTGAGAAGAAATAAATTGGAGAACTTGGTGACAACTGGCAAGATCGAGGGGAAGAGAAAAAGGGGAGGACAGAGAAGTAAATACCTGGATGGCATGACCACGTTGTATGATCAAGACAAGAATACTTAGCTTTTCCACGACACTTGTGATCGAATGAGATGGCAAAACATGACCGCCCACACTTACCGGCATGGCACATAATGATGATGGCATGATGTTAATGATTTTATCTCTCATGCGCACTTTTTAAGAAATCTCAAAGACACGAATATACAGTGATAGATAGTCGTTACCACATATAATAATAGTAATAATAATAATAATAATAATAATAATAATAATAATAATAATAATAATAATAATAATAATAATAATAATAATAACAGACATTGTTGGTCTCGAATAAGAAATATGAAAATTTCAAGAAAGGCTGAATCGCAAAGACAACTTATCATAAATATCAGCAAGAGGCAATCTTCATCTTCTGGCAACATCATTAGAAGGAAAAATTTGGAACATGTTGTAACAACTGGAAAGATGCGTGGAAAGAGAGATTAGTAGGTCAGCAAGAGAAAGTTCTGGACAGTCTTGTGTCACGGGAGGGAGCCAACACGAATTGATACAAGTCGTTGCAGGTCGCATGATGTGAAGAAGCATGATCGTCATCGCCAGCTTGTAAGACACTTGATGATGATGATGATGATGATGATGATGATGATGATGATGATGATGAGGATGATGAAGTTGATTATGGTGATATCACAAATGAACACGAAGCATTGTGTCAAAGACTGAAATATGTGGCCAGAGGTCTGCCTCAAGATAGAACACCACCGGGAAGAGTGGTCAACCTCAGATAGATTAGAGGGAACACAGTGCCCTGTATAAGGGCAGGGTAGGTGATAGAAAGGGGGACTATTAACTAGTCCTCTCATGAGACACGGAGGCGTCGACCAGATAGTTAGCACTACTGGTCACGATAGAATCACGCCTGCGTGATAGCCACGATTGCCACTCAATAGAAGACAGCTAATAGAAGCGTGCTAAGTAAAATAGCACGCAAAGAGCCGAAGGACGCACGAAGGTCCTTCCGCGTGCCGTGTAGCCACGCGAGTAGCAAAGGGAGACTGGGGACTGACTTTTGTAGAGAGCACTTCGTTTAGTATCGATAGGAGTTTTTGTGTAGCCAAGTAGATAGAACTTAGCAATAGGGTTTTAGGAAAACCAGTGATAGGCAATCCTGTGACTTTATGTGTGATTTGATAGCGACTGTCTATCAACAGTAAATGTAAAGAGCCTACGGCAATAAAATGTATCATTCATTTCCTCTCACACGACTTGCAAGTTTCTTGTGTGGTGTGGGAGAAGTAATCCGATGATGCCTGAAACATGAGTTGTTGACACATTGATTAGGATTGCATATATTAATTTATTGTTAAATTAAATTCGAGTCCCAGTTGCATAAGTTTACTTGCACAGACCCAGAGTGTGCCAAGTTGACGATCTATGATCTTGTTTCGCTACCAAATGTTCTAATCGTCTACTACTCCAGCACAGATTCGGTAGTTGGTGTAACAGGTCAGTTGAGCTTGAGTTGTGGCGTTGTTCACACACGGTAGCCAGACAAAGTAGTAACACCAAAAATTGAAATCTGCTTGGGCAAGCACCATCGCGCTTTGCGTTACTGCGGAAGCCAGGACAAGAAAACATAACCATGTGATGGCTGCCATATTGATGCCTGGATTAATGGAGTGAGTAGTCAACGCTGTGAAATGATCAGTAGGCACAGCGAAGATATGTTATTGTTGCTGTAATATAAAAGAATTACATTTACAAGTTAATATAAACAAATGCATACACAAAACAACATAGAAAATACATACACAATGTAGCGTAACGAACAGATACACACCATAATATAAACTATAACATACACAATATAACCAATTACATACACAACATAATATAAACAAATACATAAACAACATAATTTAAACAAATTCATACATAATACAATATTACTAAACATAATATTAACAAACACAATATTATCAATCACAATGTAAGTAATCACAAGACAATATTAACAAACACAATATTAACAATCGCAATATTAATAAAATAAAATACTAATCACCACACATTTTACAAACATAATGTAAGCAATCACAACACAATGTAGACAAACACAATATTAACAAACACAACATTAACAAACACAATATTAACACACACACAATATTAACCAACAGAGTATTTGCAAACACAACATTAACACACACAATATTAACCAACAGAGTATTAGCAAACACAATATTAACAACACAATATTAACAAACACAATATTAACCAACAGAGTATTAGCAAACACAATATTAACAAACACAATATTAACAATCACAATATTAATAACACGATATTAACAAACACAATATTAACAATCACAATATTAACAAACACAATAATCACAAACACAATGTTAACAAACAAAAATACAACACAATAATAACAAACAAATATTAACAAATACAAGTTTAACAAACACAATATTAACAAACGCAATATTAACTACACAATATTAACAAACACAATCACAATATTAACAGATATATTGGCACCTTGCCGTCTTGACAGACGATAAACACAAGAAATAAATGGGGAGAACCGTTGAGGCCACAAAGACGGTTACACAAATAGACACACATAGTATTATTTGGCGCTCACAGAAGAAAATCAAATCAAATCAAATCAAATCAACTTTATTAGGATCAGAAATTGGGCGCGCAGACCCGTCTTACATTCGGCCCTTCCAATCACTCGTCTTTCACTCATCAAGAGCATTATACATTTACATAGGAAGTAAAATAAACATTGTGAAATTAATGTTGTAAACATAAACAAGGCTAATTACCATGTTATGAGGCCCATCTCCCACCTACCCATACATCACCCCACCCACACACACCCCACCTACCCACACACACGCACACCAAGGGACACATACATACCCCACCAACCGACCCATCCCCCTTGCGCACATCCCCCACCCACACACTCTCCCCTCACCTGTTCCCCCAACCAAAACACACTCGCCACCCACAAACATTCCCCCACCAACCCACACATCCCACATACACATCCTAACCCACACATCCTCTCCCTATCCACACCTCAAACCACCCATCCCCCAGCCACATCTCCATTGACCACATATTCACCACCCACGCATACAATCCCCCACATCCCCACACATCACACATCCACTCACACATCCCCAAACCATACACACACATCCCCACCAACTGACATCTCCCCCCCCCACACACACACATCTCCCTAACCACCCATACATCCCCAATCCACTCACACACACCCCACCACCCACACATACATCCTCCACCCACCCATATATGCCTTAACCCATCGCCCACTACACAATCCCCCACCCGCACATCACATACATCCCCTACCACGCAATATTCCCAACCCACGCACCGCACACACACATATCCATCACCAACACATCCCACACCCACAAACCACCACACATCCCCACCTACACATCACACACATATCCCCCACCCACATACCGCACAATATTCCCACCCACACCCACAAAGATACCCTTACCCATCCACCCCACATACCCCCACCCACACACCACAAAAATCCCCCATCCACACACACATACCTCACCGCATTCCCTACCCGTCCACCAACACACACTCACTCGCGCACCCATCCTCCACTAAGCACCCACACACCCCCACCCACTTACCCCAACCAAACATCTCTCGATCACAATACCCCTATCCACACACATCCTCCACCCACTCACGCATCCCACCCCGATACATACACATCCCTCACCCACCTACACATCCCTAAGCCACTCACACACCCCCACCCACACATTCCCCATCCACGCACACATCTCCCACCCACACCCCCCACATACTTCCCCCAACCACCCATCCATACACACATTCCCCGCACCCATCACACACATCCCCCACACCACACACTATCCCCCACCCACACACATATCCTCACCCATACCACCACCCACACACCATGCACACACCCCCCACCAACACACCGCACACATATCTCAAACCCATACACCATACACTTCTCCCCACCCGCCCTTGCATCCCCAATCCACCCAACACAATCCCCTACCCACATAACCCCGCCACCCACACATACTTCCTCAAACCACCCACACATCACCACCCACATAAACACACACACCCCACATCCGTCCCATACACATATCCTCCACCCATACACACATCCCCCACACCCATTCCCACATCCCTACTTTCACCCCCACACATCCATCCACACATCCCACCAATATCCACAAATATCACTACCCACAAAAACCCACATACCCCAACCCATCCAAATGCATACCCCCACCCACACATCCCCCACCCATACATATCCCCACACTCACACACATCCTCCACACACACTCACACCTCCTCACATCTAGACACATACAAAATGTCTCACGTTAGCATTGAAACTAGTATGAACAAACTCCCACACTTTACTCACACACATACACTGACAATTGTCATGAGCAGTCTCATAAAAATGTTAAACATGGAGAAAAATGTGTACATAAAAAGTATGTGACGTAAACATAGTGATGCTCCCACACACAGAGATACACACAGAGAAGGCACACACACACACACACACACACACACACACACACACACACACACACACACACACACACTCACTCATTCTGTCTCATTCACACTCACTGACTCTCTCACTCAAACTACAGTATTGTACATAAGTTTATATTATTCATGATAAAATCAAATGGTATTTAACTGATAATATGACAGATGAGAATACACAAACATATGGGTTCGCGTGTTACATAACATGCGTGTTACATGACATGCATCTGCTCAGCTCTCTCTCTCTCTCTCTCTCTCTCTCTCTCTCTCTCTCTCTCTCTCTCTCTCTCTCGCTCCCACACGCACACACATATATAGTGAACAATTATAGTTAAACAATTATAATGAACGATTATAATGAACAATTATACCAGTAAATGAATTATGGTGGCATATAGTCGGTATGGATTAAGTATTGAAAGAGTTTTCGGTTAAATGTGTAGGGACTCATTGGAGTTTTCAGATCCGGAGGCAGATCATTCCATAAGTGCGCACCAGAATAGGCGAAACATGTTTTGTATAGGTCCAATCTAGGCTTTGAGACATGTAACAAATTTAGGCGCTTGCTGTTCATTGCATTAGATTGAATCAGCGGCAGAAGATACTCTGGGGTATTTTGAGATATAAATTTGTTCACTAATTTGGCTTTGTTGAAAAGGAAGCGCTTTTGAAGTGGTGGAAGTCTTAGATGACTACAAATTATTACTTTCAACGTGCTTTATGCCAGAAACCAGACGAATAGCGCGGTTTTGTAGAGAACATAGTCGTTTTAAATTAGATTTAGGGCAACCATCCCAAACTGTGGAACAGTAATCGAGATGTGATTGGATATAACATGTATAGAATATTTTTCGTGTGCTTTCGTCCAGGAAGTGCTGAATTTTAGCAAGTTGGTAAACTTTTTGTGCTATTTTCTTGGTAAGAACGTGAACATGAGAGCTCCAGCTCAAATGGATGTCAATTAAAAGACCTAGTGTTTTATGTTCATTCACATTAACTATAGGTAACGTGCCCATGCGGAGTTCGAGCGGTGATCCAGTTATGGCTAGTGTCTGTAGTTTTTGTCTGGTCGTTATTAGCATGGATTTGGTTTTGTCGATGTTAATTTGCATGTGGTTTTCATTGCTCCATCTAGTAAGATTATCGAGTTCCTTTTGTAAAGAATTCTCTAATTCACTACGGTTTTCTTGACTAGTATATATAGTACAGTCGTCTGCAAATAGATCACAAGTTGTATTGATATATAAAGGAAGATCATTAATATAAACTGCAAAAAGCAGCGGACCTAGTATTGAGCCCTGAGGCACACCAATATTAAGCTGTGTGGGTCTTGATAGACAGTTATTGAAGGACACGACTTGTTGTCTGTTGGATAGAAATGACGTAATTATGTTCACCAAGTTGGTGCTTATCTTCATTTGTTTTAGTTTTCTAATTAAAATATCGTGATCTACGATATCAAAAGCTTTTTTAAAGTCTACAAACACCGCTCCACAAATTCTACCGTTGTTGATGTTTAAGTGCCAGTTATCGGTCATTTTTGTTAGAGCACTATGGCAAGAATATTTAGGTCGAAACCCAGATTGACTGTTAATTATTAGATCGTTGTTAATTAAATGATGTAACGTTATTTTAGGAATGTGTTTTTCTAGTGGTTTTGATAGCGACGATAGTAAGGAAATAGGTCTATAATTACCCAAAACGCTATTATCGATTGAGCCATTTTTAATTAGCGGAAACACTTTAGCAATTATAAATGCAGATGGAAAGTAGTTTTTGGCCAGGCACTGGTTATATATGAACGTTAAGGACTCACTAATGACTGGTGCAGCACAACGAAGAATTCTATTATTGATACCGTCTAGGCCGTGTGAGTTTGTTGATTTGAGGTTTAAGAGATATTTATAAACGTCTGCAACAGACATTAAAGGAATCTCAGCGGGAAGTAGATTGTGAGCTTTACTAAAACACGATTACAAGAAACAAATTGGACGTTGCGGCCAAAGTCTTCGTCAGCACAGAACAAACAAACACAAACCGACACAAAACTACATGAAACTCACTGTATGACAATATTAAGGGTATTTATCTGAATCTGTGACCTAACAGGGAACGACTATCAGTGGATTTTATGAGCTGGATGTATGGTCAACCGGTCGAAGGTCAATACCGTCAGAAGCTAAGGTATTGGCTAAGCTAATGGGCTGGAGAATAAGCGGAAAGGGGTGGAGAGGCGCCCAATGTGAGCGGAAGAGTAGACATTTGGATTGGCGAAGATGTCACGGACGCAGTTCGCAATTAGCGATTTCTCTTTCAGCGCTCGAAACACAGCTGATGAAGATTACATTGCGTTGGTCCTCACAGAGGGGCATTAGTAACGGTCGCTCAGAAAACGATTGCAAACCAGCGAACGCAAACCTGCCAAGAAATTCCAAACAGCAAAAATAATACTGGGGTTGACTGCGACGTCCTGCAAAGGACATGAAAATACCTTTTTAGTGGACTATACAATTAGGGGGTGGGAGGGGATAGGGTTTGAAAGTTAAATAAAACTGTGTTAGACATTGAGGCCGTGAAGGTAGAGTGAACCCAATTAGAAGATGAGACGGTTTTCCAATGACTTACTATCCCGTTCGTGGGATGCGCATGATTTGATGGCCGTGATCTATATTTCAGCCACAACACAGTTGTCAAGACTGTTGAAGTGCATGGATACTGGTTTCTTGACGACACTGTTGATATCAGAAAGGTGTTGCCTAAATCTGTCGGCAAGACGTAAGCCTATCTACCCGATATATCTCATGTCACAACGTGTGCACGTAATCGCACGGATAACGTTGCGACTCGTGCATGAGAAACCCTCACGGATGTGGAAGGACGTCTTAGGGAATGTTAGACTCACCGTTTGAAGTACATGTGAGCAGGTCTTACAACGCGATCGAAGACAAGTCACCGTGCCCGGAAGAGACTTGTGAAGTTAGGGTAGACTGCTAGATGGATGTTCGGAATGTACATAAACATATAAAAGCTGGTAAGACCCCCGGTTCAGATAACATCACAACAGAAATGATTATAGCTTTAGAAGAATATGGAATAGATCATGTCTCCTACTGAACGGATTTCAGAGTTCCTAGACAGCTTGTTTCAGCCTTTGGTTGCCAGTCTCCCTTCGTATATAAAAGACACCAACCATGTTATCTCTATCTTTGATTCTATCAGTTTCACAGCCTGTTCTCAGTACCACACTTCACTTTAGATGTGACTTCACTCCATACATCGATTCCCCACTCTGACGCTTTAAAGCATGGCATTTTTCTTGGAGAAAAGGCACAACCCCACCACAGCCACTGGACCATTGCTGCGTCTTGCAGAGTTAGTCCTCAACTTCAATTCTTTTGAGTTCAATGGGGACTATTTCGACCAGATTAGCGGGGTGACCATGGGTACTAAGATGGGTCCTAGTTATGCCGGCCTCTTCATGGGCTATCTGGAGCACCAGGGATGGATTCAATACACCCGTAGGCTCCCGGAGCTCTACAGGAGGTACATTGATGACTGCTTTGGTGTTTCAGACATGCCACTGCCTGACCTCCAGAACTGCATTGCCCTTTTCTCTGACTTTCATCCCAGGATCAAACTTACCTCCACCATTTCTTCGTCGACCGTAAACCTCTTAGACCTAACAGTCTCTTTAGGTTGTGCGGCTCTATGCACCACGGTTTGCTATAAACCAACTGACTCGCACACATTCCTTTTCTATACCTCATCCCATCCTCCCTCGTGTACGGGTTCTATTCCCTTCTCCCAACTGTTACGTCTCCGACGGCTTTGTCAGGATAATAACGACTTCCATCAAAAAGCCCACAAAATGCTGGATTTCTTTCGCCTTCGAGGCTATCCTGAGAATGTTCTTTCTAAGCTCTTCACCGGTGCCAGTCTGTCAGTCGTGCTGAGACTCTCTCCTCCAGACCGGAACCACGAAATAATAGGCCTGTCCTCTCACTAACCTACCATCCCCATAATATTGCTGCTACGAATATCCTCCTGAGACATCTATCCATTCTCCAGGCGGACCCGCCCACTCGCGATGTCTTCTCAGAGCGCCCCCCCCCCCCGGTGGCGTACAGGAGATATCGTAACCTCAGCGATTTGCTGGTCCATAGCAGGCTACCCCAACCTCACAAGTCTCTTCCTGGCACAGTGGCGTGTCTTCAATCGCGTTGCAAGACCTGTCCATACGTACTTCAAACCCAGAGTCTGGCATTCCATAAGACCACCTTCCGCATCCGTGAGAGTTTCTCATGCACAAGTCGCAACGTTATCTATGCGATTACTTGCACACGTTGTGACATGAGATATATCAGACAGACAGGCTTACGTCTTGCTGACAGATTTAGGCAACAGCTTTCGGATATCAACAGTGGCGCCCATAAACCAGCAACCATGCACTTTAACAGTCCTGACCACTGTGGCGTGGCTGCCATACAGGTCACGACCATCAAATCATGCGCATCCCACGAACGGGATCGTAAGACATTGGAATACCGTCTCATCTTCCAGTTGGGTTCACTCTCCGCTCACGGCCTCAATGTCTAACACAGTTTCATTTGACTTTCACACCCCGCCCCTTTCCACACCCAGTTGTATAGTCCACTAAAAGGGTAGTTTCATGTCATTTGCAGGACGTCGAAGTCAAACCTAGCATTATTTTTGCTGTTTTGGGATTTCCTGGTAGGTTCGCGTTCGGTGGTTTGCAATCGTTTTCTGAGGGGCGTTACTCATGCCTCTGTGAGGACCAACGCAATTAAATCTTCCCCAGCTGTGTTTCTCTAATTGCGAACTGCGTCCGTCACATCTGCCAATCCCAAAGTTTACTCTTCCGCTCACATGGGCGCTCCTCCATCCCCACCCTTTCCCGCTTATTCTCCCGCCCATTTGCTTAGCCAATACCTGAGCATCTGACGGTATTAACCTTTGACCAATTGACCATACATTCGGTTCATACAATTCACTGATAGTCGTCTAACGCGCGTCAGTCACTCCCAGTTTGGATACAGATTCAGATAATTACCCTTAATATTGTCATGTAGTGTGTTCTCATGTAGTTTCGTGTCGGTTTGTGTTTGTTTGTTCTGTGCTGACGAAGGCTTTGGCCGCAGCATCCAATTTGTTTCGTGTAATTGTATTTCAGTAAAGCTCACAATCTACTTCTCGTTTTTTAGTGATTCATTCATTGCCTTTTTTAAGCTTTACTGCAGTTCTTATTCCTATAGAAATAAACAAAGATATACATCTTTGCTTTATAGACTACACAAAGGCTTCCGATAGAGTAAGACATGTCAACATGGTGGATATTCTTGCAGATCTACAAATTGATGGGAAAGACATTAGACTTATATTTAAAAAAAAAAAAAAACATATATTGGAAACAACAAGCTGCAATAAGGATTGATAATGAAGTGGGACAATATCAGCCTATTAAGAGAGGTGTGAGACAGGGATGTGTAATGTCTCCAGATCTCTTTTTCCTATGCAGTGGAAAAAAAATTCAGAAGTGTAGAAGATATCAATGAAATCATCATTGAAGGACGAAACATCAATAACATTAGATATGCAGATGATACAGGATTGATTGCATACAATGAGCAGGATCTGCAACATTTAGTAGATGCTGTTGTTACATACAGTGAGCAACTGGGGTTAGAATTAAATTGTAAAAGGACACAGATTATGTTCGTCACTAGGAAAAACGAAATACCACAATGTAATATGCCAGTGAATGGGAATATTCTTCAACAAGTGAATCGGTACAATTATCTCGGCACAGTCATAACATCTGATGGGAGATGCCTTGAAGACATTAGAACAAGAATCGCCATGGCTAAAGTAGCCATTAGCAAGATGAAAAACATTCTGACCAATAAAAAGATGTCAATTGAAACAAGAAGAATAGTTTTGAGGGGATACATAGAGCCTGTTCTTTTGTATGGATGTGAAGCATGGACAATGAGCAGTCAAGCTGAGAAACATCTGATGGCTGTAGAAATGTGGTTTCTGAGGAAAATGCAAAGAATACCATGGACAGAAAAAAAAAACAATGACTAAGTATTACAGGAAATAAATGAAAATCGTAAATTGATTAAAGAAATTAGACGTATACAGTCGAAGATTTTTGGACATGTTATGAGAAGAAATAAATTGGAGAACTTGGTGACAACTGGCAAGATCGAAGGGAAGAGAACAGTGGGAAGACCAAGAAGTAAATACCTGTATGGCTTGGCCATATGGCATGGTTGAGACAGGAACACTGAGCTGATCCACGACTCTGGTTATCGAGTGAAATGGCGAGTCATGACCGCCTACGCTTTCCGGCATGGCATATGATAGATGGATGGAGATATTCCTCTGTTAATTTGTTTCCTTGTGTCACCATTGTTGGTAATTAATGACCCAAGAAGTTCGAAATTGTCCAGCACCTCCAATATTTCCTCATTAACATACATTTATTTCTCCATATTAGTTTTATCTTTATGCATTGTCTATGTTTTTGCTATATTAAGATATACATTGTGATTTTCACTATTCGTTTGGGTTGAGGTTATTAGTTTTTCTTTACCATTCTGTGATGTGGATAGTAATACTGTATCATCAGCATATCGAATCTCAGGTATTCTATTACCAAAGATACTAAGTGTATCATAATGCTCATTTATTATATTATCTCTGACATTTCTATTGTATTTTTGGCGTTCAGGTTACACAAATAGGTGGACAGCACACAGTTCTGTGGGCTCATCGCTTGATTTCAAACCAGTCTGATGTGTCACCATCTATTCTAACCGCTGCATAATAATGTAGACATATGTAGAAAGCAAGCAGAGGCCAACACCAGTTAAAAGAGCACTACAATAAATACCAGCACGCAAAAGCCAAATTTCAAACTGCAAAGCTGCAGGCTAGACAGAAAATATGGTAGGAGAAAGTAGAGTCATTGAACTTTTGTATAACAAGGATTAGACATTTGACATCCATCAAAGACTAGACATTAAACAGACAGAAGAAACAACAACCTTTACCTTCAGCGGGTAACAAGGAATTCGGCAATATCAAACCTGATCTCCACAGGTATGTGCTTGCATCCCAGCTTTCAGACTTCTTTATATCCTAGAAATATATATCCTGTTTACTCTTGTCTTGGCTTGTTTGTCACTGTTGTTGTCTGCAATTCAATTTGAATATTAAAACAAAATGTAAATGAAATGGACACAATAACCTGGCATGATTTAGCAGTAAATATCTGGCTGCGTACTCTACAATAACAAGAATATGAAATTGTTGTCAAAATTATTTTGTGTGTGGCTGTGTATGTGTAAGTGTGCGTGTATGTGTGTGTGGCTGTGTGTGTGTAAGTGTGCGTGTATGTGTATGTGTGTGTGGGAATGCGGATATTTGCGGTCGTCCGTGTAGATTTACAATACGACGCATGGAAGGGCCACGAATCGGGAAATTCGACACACTGCAAGAGTCAGGTGATATGGTTAAATACAAAACAGATTCAGACAATTGGATGTGTGTGTGGGTGTTGTCACGTGGGTGTACCATGCGGGTATTTCATGTGGGTGTTTCATGTGGGTGTTTCAAGATGGGTGTTTCCATGTAGGGTGTTTCCATGTGGGATTTCATGTGAGGTTTCACGTGGCTGTTTCTATGTGTGGTGTTTCGTGTGGGTGTTTCACCTATGGGTGATTCGTATGGGTGCTTCCATATGGGTGTGTCATGTGGGTGTTTCCTGTGTGTGTTAGGGCTGGCAAGTTCTTGTTACATCAAGGGTTATCTTATTTTCATTTTAGGTTGGAATGAGGACGCTGGTTAGGACGCTGTTGTTATTGTTTATCATCAGTAAGTGTCATCTTCCCATTGAAAGAATGTTGTATTGAACCTCCAACACCCCATCGATTGTCTTCATACCACACTCATAGAGGATTCTTTCAGTCCATCTCTTTATGTTGTTCACTTAACTGTATCAATGTTTTCCAGTCCATCGCTCTATGTTGTCTACTTAATTGTATCACTGTTTTCCAGTCTATGCCCTGATAGCTCAATCTTGCTGATCAGTCTGTCTTAAAAATCGTGCAAGAAAAGCCTCCCGTTTGTCCTGATCAGTCGTCATAGGTCAGTTGGTATCGTCATAATCGGCACCACAGGCTTGGCCTGTCTGTTGATCTGCCAGGTGCAGCTTCCAGAATGTACCCAACGTCGCATCACCGACGACCTAATTTATCAACTGTTTCCACTTCATCGGTTTTGCCTTTGCTTATCGTCATCATGTGCCATGCCGGTTAGCGTGGGCGGTCATGTTTCACCATCACACTTGATCACCAGAGTCGTGGATCAGCTCAATGTTCTAGTCTCGACCATACCACGTGGTCAAGCCATCCAGATATTTATTTCTCTGTCATCCTCTTGTTCTCTTCCCCTCGATCTTGCCAGTTGTCACCAAGTTCTCCAATGTATTTCTTCTCATAACGTGACCAAAACATTTTGACTGTCTACGTTTCATTTATCTAATCAGTTAACCGTTGTCATTTCTTTCTTGTAGAACTTGGTCAACGGTTTTCCTGTCTGTCAATGGTATTATTTACATTCTCCTCAGAAACAACATTTCCATAGCTATCAGATGTTTTTCAGCTTGCCTGCTCATTGTCCACACTTCACATCCATAAAAATGCACATATTCTATGTAGCACCTCCACACTCCTTTTTCCTCGTTACAAATGACATATTTTTATCTTGCAAAAGGATGCATTTTCTTATTCTAACCTCTGCATGGCATCTCCGATCAGATGTTAAGACTGTTCCAAGATAATTGTACCGATTCACTTGCTTAAGAATATTCCCATTTACTTGTATATTACGTTATGATATTTCCTTTTTCTTAGGGATGACCACAATCTGTGTCTTCTTACAATTTAATTCTTAAAAAAAATTGTTCGCTGTGTGCAGCAATCGCATCTACTAAATGTTGCAGATCCTGCTCACTGTCTGCAATCAGTACTGTATCATCAACAAATATAATGATACTAGCTGACCCTGCCCGGCTTCGCCCAGACCCTGGTGGGGAGCATCTCATTTAATTCATATAAGTAGTCATATAAGTTCTCGTTCCCGTTACCGACTGTCTGTCTGTCTGTCTGTCTGTCTGTCTGTCTGTCTGTCTGTCTGTCTGTCTGTCTGTCTGTCTGACCCGGCCCGGCATTGCCCAGCTCCTGATGTGGAGCATCTCATTTAATTCATATAAGTAGTCATATAAGTTCCCGTTCCCGACTGTCTATCTGTCTGTCTATCTGTCTGCCTGACCCTGTCCGGCTTCATTAAATTCATACATCAAAAAAAGTAACTTAAAAGAACGTTCTTCTACACACCATCCATTATTTTTAATGAAAACTCTTTCTAATCACCTGCATGACTACAGTAACTTCTTAAGCAAAAAAAGATGAGTTACAATGTTATGCATTGTGCATCATTTTTATGAAAACTTTGAAAATGCCTTACAGATTGTATCATTATTTATTATAACTCATATGCCGGTACATAACTATGGACAAAGAGTTTATAAATCTTTGAAAACGATGCCACAATATGACTATAAGTTATACAGAAAAGTTATGCCCCTTGAAATAACTTTTACAGAGTTAGGTCCCCTGAAATATATGAAATTATGATGAAAAATGAAAAATGAAATAATACTGAGTAAGCAGGCGATTTCACACTAACAAAATATCACAGTTGTCAGCTCTGGAATGAAAGGAAGGCGTGTAGAAAATTTCATCTCAATCGGATGGGCCGTTCGCGAACAAATAAAGGCCATACATACATACATACAGAGATACATACATAAATACGCAAATACGCACATCCTAATTTATATATAAGATTTATGTTATAATAATACAACGATTTCACATTTCTGAAAATACTTTCACTGTACAGGGAAGAAGAAAAATTTGGTTACATTACACATCCCTGACTCACACCTCTCTTAATAGGCTGATATTGACCTACTTCATTATCAATCTTTATGGCGGCTTGTTGTTTCCAATATATATTTTTATGAGTCTGAGGTCTTTCCCATTAATTTGCAAATCTGCAAGCATCTCCATCATGTTGACATGTCTTGCTTAATCGAAAGCCTCTGCGCAGTAAATAAAGCAAAGATGTTAGTCTTTTTTTTACTTCTATAGAACCGTCAATTAATGTTATCTGCATATACACAACATTTATTGTACCCCTGCCTTCTACAAGCCCACATTGTTATGCTCCTATTTTGGGTTCTATTTTCTTCCTAACTCTTTGCAGTTAATTCTTAGCAAAATCTGTGTGACGTGGCTCATTATACTAATTGTTCGATATTTATCACATTCCAATGCTCCTGATTTCTTCGGGCTTACAATAAATATAGAATTACATATTTCAGGAGGTATATCTCCAGTATCATATACTGTTTTCAGCAGACCGGTGACGTGATCTATTCCATTTTCTTCTAAGCAGTGATACTTTCTGTTAAGATGTTGTCTGGACCAGGGTCGTGTCAGATTTCATATGGTTAAGAGCATTCTGAACTTCAGTCTTCAGAATTGATGATCCTTCTTTATTACTCCGAATAGAAAATTCTTAAAAGTCGAGAGGATCGACTTCATTGCCCTGGGCCTTTTCCCATGTGGCTCGGCCTCCTTCCGCAGGGCGGCCTGCCGAAAGCATCGCACAAAGCACGAACTCCGTAGCTCCGGCGACGACCCCCTGCAGTCGCCAAGAAAATGCAATCGTGACCCAAAAAAAAACGTGGCCTGGAATGAAACCCACAACCCTCGGAGCTCGAGGCAAACTTCTTGACCACTTCGCCATGGATACTCCCTATACATAATGTTCTTCTCTTGTATCATCATAAAGGTTTTTCACATAATCTGACCATGTATGTAAAATCGCATGCTTTTCTGTTATGTTTTTTCCATCTTTTGTTTTCAGGCAAGCTGTTGATGTCTCTGCTGCCTAGAGTTTAAAATCCTGCAACTTTACTTTTGTCTACCTCTCCGTCTCCTCCAGTTGTGTGACAAGTGAATATGTTGCTCTCTGGTATCCATAACGGTGGTTTGGTGAAGCGTCTTCTTGTTGGTTTACACCGTCTCTGTAATCAAAGGCGCCCCAAGAGCGAAGAGTTGTCACAGTCATAACTGAATACTCTGTGGGCTCTTATAGCCCTGACTGTACTGGACTTAGGTATCAGTACAGAGCAGGGCAGGTGGTTGCTTTATTGATCCCCAAGGACACTCCATTGTATGTCTAATACCGCCTCTTGAGATACACGTGCCAGGTCGATGGCCGTGTCAGGGTCCCCCGGCCTCATCGCCAGCCTGGATGGTGTCCCGTCATTTAGACAGACCACATCCGTCTCAAGCAAGGCCTCAGCAAGAGCAATACCCTGTCTGTTCTCTCCCGACTTGTCCCGCACTGTGGTGGATGCATTAAGTCACCACAGATCAGATAACTCTTACCAGTGATATCCTCTAAACCTTTCAACCAGTAACAACTCTTGAGAATTAGGACATCGTGAATGCATTCTCAGTCGAAACACTGGCACCTCATTCACTATGTCAGGAGGAATAGCAAACAAGACGTTCGGATGACAAAATCCATGTGTGGTGCTGAATGGTGGACAGATCATCGTCTGATTGTGTCAAAAATAAACATACACTTAAAACCACCACGGCGTCCTCGGGGGGGGGGGGGGGGGAATAATGAACATAAAAATACAAAGTAAATAAATAAATGTCAGCGGCCTAAATAAAAAGAAAGTTCAGTTGTCGTTTATAAATATGCTGGAAGACGGCGTCGAGCCAAGTGCCGTAGTTAAACAAGACGTGAAACAGAGTGGATAGCTACAAGACACACAATCTACAACACGCTGTGGAAATCCTGAGTCCAGCCCCCCGAAAGCATAAAGACTGGTTCGATGAAAATTCCAATCAATCAAACGTCAACCAATTGCTGGCCGAGAAACACCTTCTCCCAAGGCATATTTGAATGCCATCAAGAATATCAGAAGGGTCATGCAGAAGAAACGTCAGCACAAACGGAACTCCAGGATGAGCAATACAGCTGATGAGATTCAAGGATTTGCTCACAGACAGGTTATGTAAAACGTCTATGACTCAATAAAAGCTGTCTATGACCCTACACCACCAGGCATAGATTCTCTTCTCAGTGCAGTTGGGAGTACATTGGTAACCGAAAAGACAGAGATTCTCCAAATTTGGGCAGATCATTTTAGCAACATCCTAAATGAAACCTCTTCCATCAATGACGAAGCCATCCACAGTCCCTATTAAAGATACTATTTCTGACTTCCCAAACTTAGTAGACATTATCAAGGCTATCCATTCACTAACCAGTGGTAAGGGCCCTGGTCCTGACTCAATCCCGGCAGAGATCTACATAGCAGATGGATCGATGGATCGGTTCCGATAGAGCAGCTTCACCAAGTCTTTACAATCATTTGGGTGAGCGAGACCATGCCACATGATTTAAAGAATATTTATCAATCGCCTCACAGCCAATCTAGACCAAGGTCGTCTTCCTGAGAGTCAATGTGGCTTTAGAAAAGATCAAGGAGTTGATAAGATGATTTTAGCTGCAAGGCAGTTGCAAAAAAAAAAAAAAAGAAAAAGGTCAGAAACAGAACTCTGAACTGTTCTCCGCTTTTATTGACCTTACCAAGGATTTTGAAATAGTCAGCAGAGAGGGGCTGTGGAAGATTATGGTGCACTATGACTGCCAATGCCCAATATTCACACTCTGCTAATGAAAATCAGATTATTGGGCTAGACACCTGACTCGCATACCAGATCACAGGCTCCCTAAACTAATATTTCACGGTGAGCTGAGCAGTGGTAAACGCTCCCATGGCGGCCACATGATTTGCTTTATAGACACTAAAGGTATCGTTCAAAGCTTTTGGAATACATCATGGCACATAGGAGACTATAGCCGTGACCGCTACAGCAGACTATAGCCGTGACTGCTACAGCAGACTATAGCCGTGACTGCTACAGCAGACTATAGCCGTGACTGCTACAGCAGACTATAGCCGTGACTGCTACAGCAGACTATAGCCGTGACTGCTACAGCAGACTATAGCCGTGACTGCTACAGCAGACTATAGCCGTGACTGCTACAGCAGACTATAGCCGTGACTGCTACAGCAGACTATAGCCGTGACTGCTACAGCAGACTATAGCCGTGACTGCTACAGCAGACTATAGCCGTGACTGCTACAGCAGACTGCTACCAAAGACAGAAATTCGTGGCGTACATCAGTATGCAAGGGTGTAGTCACTTACGAAGAAAAGAAGACTGCAAAAGTTGTTAAGAAAAGACTGGATAAAAACCTCGCCAATGGAGATGTTCCTTCTGGAACGTCAATCATTCCTTGCCCACATTTTCAAAGAACGTTTCGAGCCAAAATAAGCCTTACCAGCCATCTTAGAACTCATGGCCCAAAACTCTCAAGCCTCACTGGATGAAATGAATGGCCACCATCATACTGGGTGGACAAACACCAGCTGGTAATACTAATTTCATGCTGCTGAAAGCATTTTTTGGCCATTCCTATTCTCTTTTTGATTTCTACTTCACATCTACCATCATGTATTATTGCACACCCAATATAGGAGAAACATGTTACTTCTAGTATCTCCTTGATTACTGTGATGTTTATTGGTAGCCTTATTATCATAGTTTTCGTTGTTTGGATGTTAATATCTAAGCCAATCACACTTACGCAAACTCAACACATGTGAGATGGGATGTCCGAAAAGAGCTGCCAACTTAACAATCCGAGACCGATTGAGAAAAGTTGTAACCAGACATACAGTGGTATCAACACTTTGTGCCACATATATCGAAATACAGCAGATAACATGGTTTAGCCATCTCCTTATAATGTTACACCATCAACTGCCAGCACTCGTGAAAAATACAAACCGTAATGGAGTAGTGGACTGGAGTATTGTGCAGAAAGCAAACAGAGGCCAAGCCCCCATATAACCACAATAAATATCAGTAGCAGATTTGATCCAGAACACCAAAGCCCGAGATCTTTGGAGAGCCATGAACGCCTATGCCAGCTGGCAGAGCACTTGATGATGATGACGCAAAAGCCAAATTTCAAAGGGCCAAGCTGCAGACAAGACGGAAAAGCTGGCAAGAGAATACAGCCACTGAACTTTGAAAGAGAAAAAAGCAAGTTGATGAAGCTAGTGAAACAACTTGATGATGAGAGCATTCGGAGAAACATGAAGATTGCACTACATAAAGACGGAAACTTAACATGAAAGCAGGCAGCTAACACTTTGCGTGCTCATTTGCACATGATAACAACATCGACATTAGTCCAGATAAACAAGAGATTCGAGAGTAATGGCAACATAAGGACATAATGAAACACTATATGAGGTTCTGGAGGTACCTATCGCAATCCGTGAACTGGAGCTAGCAATATCAAAACGGAAAATGAGAAAATCACCAGAGCTGGTGGTGTCTCCAATGAAATGATCAAGAACCTAGGAGTTGAGTTGAGTTGAGTTGTTGAGCTGAGATAAGAACCGACTTCACTGCACTCATGGCATTCATGTGAGCTCCGTCCCCTTGTTCAACAGCCAGCGAAGAGTCACACCACTAATCGTGTCCACCGATATCTGATTGAAAGTTCTTCTGTTCTTCCCTCTCAGTTTTGAAATTCTAATAGAACCCCTGGCAATCGCCCGCAATCGCATCCTTTCCACATATGTGTTTCCAATCTGTTCCGCCACCTTCTCCATCTGTTCCCACAGGTGTACGGCCACTTCTCCCTTGTCCATAGATAATCGACCAACAAGAGGTGCATTCCCTGCCAGCCTATCAGCCTGTTCATTCCCCCGCATTCCCGCATGGACAGGACATACAATCCATACAATTCTTACAATCTGTGACCTCTGAAGCGAGACGAGCTATTCCACATGAAACATTCCTTTCTCCACTTTACTAAGCATACTCCTTGAGTCCGTGATGAAGACAATGTGTGGTGCAGTGGTCTCCTTTAACCAACGGAATGCCACTGTTACTGCTTCCACCTCCATTCTCATGCTGGATGTCGTAGCCTCATATGCCATACTCTACGTTTTCAAGAAATGTCCATTAGCCTTCGCAATGAAACCCCAACCACCCCGACTGTTTCGTACCAATGACCCATCAGTATATATAACTATTTCACCTTGATGTGTATTACTTTGGATCAGTTGTTGCACCTCAAACTCTGTGCGGCCCGCTGTCTTTTCTCTGCACTCACAAACCAGTATTACTATTACATTATTCCAGTCCGTCTTGTCTGTGGGTACGTCAACGCACTCTTTTTCACGATTGATGGTCTCTAGATCACAAACATGACGTATAGTTATTTCCGCCTGAGCTATCCAGAATCTGTCTCGTCTTAGTCTATGACCCTTGACCTTATCCATGGCTTCATGCAGGAAACATTCCCTATCTGCGACAACTCTCAGGTACCATTTGGTCTGAAGGACCTTACGCCTATCCGCCATCGTTGGTAGCGCCAGGATATGCCTCATGCATATAATTGGTGTGTCCTTTGTGCACCACAGAACCACCCGCGTGGCAGCATTCTGTATGCGCTCCAACCTTTCAAGCTGGCTCTTTGATACTGTCAGCAGCCCCAACCCATACTCAATGACAGAAATTATTGACTGTTGAAAGAGCCTGTAAAGCATCCTCTGATCTACCCCGGTTGCTGCTATCACCCTCAGTGCATTAAGTCCCATACCAGCCTTAACCACCAAAGCCGCCACATGATTCTTAAAAGACAAACACCTGTCAAAGGTGATACCTAAGTACTTCAGCTTACTTTCTCTGCTAAGAGGACATCGATTCAATATAATATATGGAACATCTGCCTTCACAATCCCGTTATCCAGGGAGTACCACACAACCGATGCCTTGTCTGGGTTTATAACGGCCCCTGCATCTCTGCACCATTCTGCCACCCTGTCTACAGCCACCTGTAAGTCTTTCGGCAAACGTTCTCTGTCTCTGCCCTGTCTGTACACCAGCACATCATCTGCAAATGTCAAGATTCTACCCACACCTGGTGTCTCAGTAACTGCGACTTTGCTGGTGTTGGCACTAACTAGCACTGGAGACAATTCAGATCCCCGTGGCAACCCAGGTGTAATAGTATATGGGTCAGAAGTTTAGGAACCCATGCTCAGTGCAACCTTAAGCTTATAAATGACTGCTGCAAACCATATGACAAGGCAAGGTCATACCTCCATGTCCAACAGAGTGTATGTCAACCGATCATACCTGACCCTGTTATACGCACCCTCCAGGTCAAGAGCTATTGCCACTGTCTCCTCATTATCCTGGAAGCCCTCATAGACATCAAATGTAAAGTAGCTGCATTGACCCAGGTGCCCTTCCCAGGGCCTTTTGGGAAGCAGATTATGACTTTCCAAATGTCTCTGCGATAAAAGGTGCCCCAAGAGCGAAGAATGGTCACAATCATAACTAAATACTCTGAGGGCTCTTATAGCATTGACTGTACTGGACTTAAGTATCAGTACAAAGCAGGGTAGGTGGTCCCTTCCATGATCCCCAAGGATCCTCCATTTTATGTCTTATGCCGCCTATAGAGATACAAGTGCCAGGTCGATGACCGTGTCTGTCTTACTGCCAGCCAGGTTAGTGTCCCATCGTTAAGACAGACCACATCCAACTCAAAGCAACACATCAGCAAGAGCAGTACCCTGCCTGTTCTCTCCCGACCTGCCCCACTCTTTGGCTCGTGCTTTGATGTCACCACATATCAGATATCTGGTACCAGGGGCATCATCTGAACCTTTCAACCTGTCCCGACTCTCTCTGCTTACGCAAGATTCCCCACTTACAAATATATTTATTATGTTCCAGCTGTATCTTCCAATTTTAATCTGCATCCACTGCACTTCTTTACTTTCCTAATCCCACCCAATCATATCTTGTATGGAATGATGTAAGCCATCCTTGACAACAAGAGCGTCGCAGTGTCTTCTCTGCCCGGTTGGGTTTATGTAACATGTATAGCCAGGGCACACAAGAGAGTTTGTCTTCAGTTCTTGTAACATCAGGACATTAAAATCGTAGACCAGTTTCTCCACGATTGGTCCTCGCTGCTTTGCACTACGGCAATTCCAATACTCAATCCGTATATTTCGTATATTTTTTAGTCCCAACAGATCCGTTTTCCTCCTACCCATTCTGGTTTCAACCCTCTTCTTCCTTCTCCTTTCCCCCCACTCCTCTACCTCTTCTCCTCCACCCCATTTTCTCCCCGCTGACTGTTGTCAAAGGCATCAAGCACAAAGCACCAACTTTGTTGCTTTGGCGATAATTATTTTAATATTCATAGTTAGTTTGATTTAAAGGCAGGAACTTCCCGGTCATCTTAGTAGAGCCTGCCTGATAGGGAAGGGGCAGTGGATGTCCCACAGGAGTCCATACGCCTGGCGCCGCGCCGCCCGTGTATACCAGACATTCCACGTTCACGACCAGCTTGCCTGTGGCACGCCAGTCCACCTTAAACTTTGGGGTTTATGATCGGAGTTTTCCATCTCCTAGATGGACCGCTGTAAAATAAAAGACTCATACACCCCCCCCCCCCACCCTCCCCTAACCAAGGACAAAATATTCAAGCACCTCAAACCTCCGGGCAAACACATTAGATAAACGTATTTTGTGAACAAGAAACAATTAACACACCGTATCTATCAAATATTCAAATAGACTATACACAGTCAGAAATCACAGCATCAACTTTTGTTAGTGCATGGACAACGCCTAGATGATATCTTCGTTGTCGCTTTTCTCTGCCAATAACCGCTGCCATCATATTTGAACATGTTGAGCAAATGCAAAACCTAGGAACAATGGCCAAAACAAAGCTGTAGCACATCTTCAATAACAGCTGGACCTTAGGCAGTGTTCCACAAGCCTGGAGAGAAGCAATCATGATACCCCTCCTAAAATCAGGGAAAGAGTTCCATTGCCTCCAGCTACAGACCAATTAGCCTCACCAGCTGTCTCTGCAAAACACTGGAGCGCATCATCAATCACAGACTGCAGTGGTACATTGAAAGTAAAAACATCCTTGTGCCACAGCAGGCTGGCTTTAGGCAGTGCTACTCTACGGAAGATCAGACAACCTGCCTCTCTCAAGAAATTTAGGATGCATTCCAAGAGAAGAAGCTGGTGCTTGCGGCATGGACAGATCTAAAGAAAACCGTTGACAAAGTATGGAAAGAAGGTCTGATGAAAACACTGAGAAAGTATAAAGTCAATGGAAGAATGTACAAATAGGTGGAAGCATACTTGCACAACAGAAGAGCCCGAGTACAAAACGACGGATCCCAGAGCAAGAAAGTACTACTGCGTCACGGTGTCCCCCAGGGTGGAGTCCTGTCCCACACTTTTTCTAATCTTCATCAATGATCTCGTTGCTAATCTACCGCATGGATATAAAGTGTCAACGTACGCTGATGTACGCTGAATAAACTGTAACAGACAGTGATGTTCATACAAGATACAACATTGCACTTATAGACAAATTCCAAGCGAATAACAGAAGAAGAAGAAATACTACCAATATAATACGTGTACAACAACAACAACAACAACAACAACACACACACACACACACACTCACACACACACACACACACACTCACACACACTCACACACACACAAACGTAAACACGGATAACGAAAATAATACTTGGTAGAACACCGAGGTAAAGAAAGCTGCAAGAGACAAAAAGGAAAAAAAATATAAACAGTGAGTGAACAGCAAACGGGATCGTGATTACATAGAATATTGAATAGCAAGAAGACTCGTGAATACAATAATAAAGGGAGATATTTAAAAAAAAAAAAAAGACCGGGAGGAATATGGAGAGACCCTAAATAAAAACTACAAGGAGGTAACTAGAAACTTCTACAAACAGATCAGCAATGAGAACCAGAGCAGAACCATTCGACTCGTCTGAAACAGTAATTAACAGCAAACATTGAGAACCAATAAATGAACAAAAACAATTCCAAAAAAGATGAGGCACGTCGAACATCTTCTCAACATTTCATCAGATGCCATAGGAATCCGATAAACTATCACAGATGCCTTCGAAGAAATAGAACCAGACATACTAAAAGAAGAAATTGAAAAAGCCGCTTTGAATAAATCACCAGGACAAGACGAAATAACAAATGAACTAATTAAAGCAGTAAGAGAAAAAGGAACAACATGGCTACATAGAATATTTAACTATGTTTGGGTAGAAACAACAGATCCTGGGGAAACGCCATAATTATCCCAATTTGGATAACCACAAGCAGTGAAAGAGACTCCAGACAATACAGAGGCATTTCCCTTCTGAGTCATTTTGGAAAAATATGTTACAAAATTTTTGAGAAAAGATTGCGACCAACAATCAGCTAAGCGAAACAAATCTTGGATTTAGGAACAACAAAGGATGCCAAGATGTCATCTTTACTTTTAGGCAACTTACAAAAAAATCAGTCGAATTTAATGAAACACTCTGGTTAGCCTTTGTCGATAAAGAAAATGCATTTGATAGAGTAGATAGAAACAAGCCATGGGAAATCCTTAACCGACATGGAGTGACTAAACATCTAACAAACTTATGCATATACAACAACAGCGAATACATAGTAAGAACAAATGGATGGCACTCAGAACTCTTCACCATAAGACGCGTAGTCGTCAAGGTTGTGTCTTGTCCCCTATCTTGTTCATAAACTATATTGACAACATAAGTAAAGAAACCAACCAAACAGAGACTACAAGAACACTGCATGACGAACAGAACACAGAAGAAGAACCAACGGCACATTACACCATTAAAGAACTCCTATTTGCGGATGTTCTAGCACTAATAGCAAAATCAGAAGTAGAATTACAAGACCACATGAATAGTCTAAATGAAGTGTGCAAGGAACATAACATGAAATTAGCATCAATAAAACAGAGGTAACGACTATAATCAAAGAAGAAAAAAACAACAAAGATTCATCTAAAAGAACACCTCGTGAAACAAGAAAAGAGCTTCAAGTACTTAGGAGCACTCATGGAAATATCTATGTGTCGTGACAGAGAGTGGAGCACTTATGGAAATATCTATGTGCAGTGACAGACTTAGGCACTTATAGAAATATCTATGTGCAGTGACAGACTTAGGCACTTATAGAAATATCTATGTGTCGTGACAGAGAGTGGAGCACTTATGGAAATATCTATGTGCAGTGACAGACTTAGGCACTTATAGAAATATCTATGTGTGGTGACAGAGACTGGAGCACTTATGGAAATATCTATGTGCAGTGACAGACTTAGGTACTTATAGAAATATCTATGTGTGGTGACAGAGAATGGAGCACTTATGGAAATATCTATGTGCAGTGACAGACTTAGGCACTTATAGAAATATCTATGTGTGGTGACAGAGACTGGAGCACTTATGGAAATATCTATGTGCAGTGACAGACTTAGGCACTTATAGAAATATATATGTGTGGTGACAGAGAGTGGAGCACTTATGGAAATATCTATGTGCAGTGACAGACTTAGGCACTTATAGAAATATCTATGCGTCGTGACAGAGAGTGGAGCACTTATGGAAATATGTATGCGCAGTGACAGACTTAGGCACTTATAGAAATATCTATGTGTGGTGACAGAGAGTGGAGCACTTATAGAAATATCTATGTGTGGTGACAGAGAGTGGAGCACTTATAGAAATATCTATGTGTGGTGACAGAGAGTGGAGCACTTATAGAAATATCTATGTGCAGTGACAGACTTAGGCACTTATAGAAATATCTATGTGTGGTGACAGAGAGTGGAGCACTTATAGAAATATCTATGTGTGGTGACAGAGAGTGGAGCACTTATAGAAATATCTATGTGTGGTGACAGAGAGTGGAGCACTTATAGAAATATCTATGTGCAGTGACAGACTTAGGCACTTATAGAAATATCTATGTGCAGACAGACTTAGGCACTTATAGAAATATCTATGTGCAGTGACAGACTTAGGCACTTATAGAAATATCTATGTGCAGTGACAGACTTAGGCACTTATAGAAATATCTATGTGTGGTGACAGAGACTGGAGCAAGCGTACTAATTTACACAATGACAGACACATTTAATGTTAAGTTATTGAACTGTGGTAATGCCACATGTATACAAGATATATTTAATGTTAAGTTATTGAACTGTGGTAATGCCACATGTATACAAGATATATTTAATGTTAAGTTATTGAACTGTGGTAATGCCACATGTATACAAGATATATTTAATGTTAAGTTATTGAACTGTGGTAATGCCACATGTATACAAGATATATTTAATGTTAAGTTATTGAACTGTGGTAATGCCACATGTATACAAGATATATTTGATGTTAAGTTATTGAACTGTGGTAATGCCACATGTATACAATACAAATGTCAGGTTGAATCAGTGAACTGATGTGATGACATGTGTACACATTGATATATTTGATATTAAGTCAGTATTTAGGGGGAAGGGGGAGGGGCTGAGTGGTTTCGATTTATGGTAATATGTTGTACATGGTCGAAAATTGGGTTCAAAACTCCTAAAAATAAACATTTAAGCATCAAATTTAGAAACTTTAAAGCTCTCAACCAAAATTTATTTTTAGACGACTTAAAAAATGCAGCCCTTGAACATGTTTACCAACTTCCTGATCCGGATGATGCACTAGCTTACTGGACAAAGACAGTCTACAATGTATTTGATAAACATGTGCCAGTCAAAGAAGTTCGAGTCAAGAATCAACATAAGTCCCCGTGGGTCACTAGCGAAGTTCTCGAAATCATGAGAGAACGAGATACAGCACACAAAAATAAAGATTTTATCAATTACCGCAGACTAAGAAATAAAGTTAAATATGAAATTCGTAGGATAAAGAAAGATCATTTCAAAAATTTGATTGTAGATAAATCAAATAATACAAATATATGGAAGGCTATTAACTCGCTAACCAACAAGAAACACTCTTCAGAGTCAGCAATACCAAACTCTATAACATGCGAGGATTTCAGTTACTTCTTTCAATCAGAAATAGAGAATCTAAAGTCCTCAATACCAGACTCAGTATGCAATTTAAGTTCACTGTCATCATTCTGTGAAGGGAAGTGCTCTAGAAATATTCCCCCTGAGATTCCCTTGATGTATGTTGCAGAAGTATATAAATATCTCTCGAATCTCAAAGCAACAAATTCAGAAGGCCTAGATGGTATCAGTAATAGAATTCTTCGGTGTGCTGCACCTATTATTAGTGAGTCCTTAACGTTTATATATAACCAGTGCCTATCCAAAAACTACTTTCCATCTGCCTTTAAAGTTGCTAAAGTTTATCCTCTACTTAAAAATGGTTCAACTGATATTAGCGTCTTGGGTAATTATAGACCTATTTCCTTACTATCGTCGCTATCAAAGCCATTAGAAAAACACATGCATAAAATAACACTACATCATTTAATTAACAACGATCTAATAATTGACAGTCAATCTGGATTTCGACCTAAATATTCTTGCCATAGTGCCCTTACAAAAATGACCGATAACTGGCATCTTTGTATCAACAATGGCAACATTTGTGGAGCAGTATTTGTAGACTTTAAAAAGGCCTTTGATATGGTAGATCATGATATTTTAATTAGAAAATTAAAACACATGAAGACTGGCACCAATATGGTGGACCTAATTACGTCATTTTTATCAGACAGACAACAAGTAGTGTCCTTCAATAACTGTCTATCAAGACCCACACAACTTAATTTTGGGGTGCCTCAGGGCTCAATACTAGGTCCGCTGCTTTTTGCAGTGTATATTAACGATCTTCCTTTATACCTCAATACATCGTGTGATCTATTTGCGGACGACTGCACTATTTACACAAGTCAAGAGAGCCTTTGTGACTTAGAGAGCTCTTTACAAAACGATCTTGACAACCTTAGTAGATGAAGCAATGAAATTCGCATGTTAATTAACATCGACAAAACCAAATCCATGCTAATAACGACCAGACAAAAACTATAGACCCTAGCCATAACTGGGATACCGCTCGAGCTCCACGTGGACACGTTACCTATAATTAATGTAAATGAACATAAAACATTAGGTCTTTTAATTGACAGACATTTAAACTGGAGCCCTCATGTTCATGCCCTTACCAAGAGAATAGCACAAAAAGTTTACCAACTTGCTAAAATTCAACACTTTTTGGATGAAGGCACACTTAAAATATTCTATGCATCCTATATCCAATCACCTCTCGATTATTGTTCCACAGTCTGGGATGGCTGCCCTAAATCTAATATGAAACGATTGTGTTCGCTTCAAAACCGCGCTATAAGTCTAGTTTCTAGCATAAAGCACGTTGAAAGTAATAAATTATACAGCCATCTAAGACTTCTACCACTTCAAAAGCGCTTCCTTTTTAACAAAGCCAAATTAGTGAATAAAATTATATCTGAAAATACCCCAGAGTATCTTCTACCGTTAATTCAATCTAATGCAATGAACAGTAAGCGCTTAAATTTATTATAGCTTCCTAAGCCTAGATTGGACTTATACAAAACTTGTTTCGCATATTCTGGTGCTCACTTGTGGAATAGCCTTCAAACAGAACTGAAAACACTAATGAATCCCTACACATTCAATCGAAAACTCTTTCACTACTTACTTCATACCGACTATTTGCCTCCATAAGTCACCTACTAGTATCATTTTTCCACTATCATCCTTCACTGTATGTGTGTGAACGAGACAGTGGGTGAAGGAGTGAATGAGAAAGAGTGTGAGTGGAAGAATTAGTATGATAGAGAGAGTGAGAGAGTATGCATGCGCGTGTGCCTGAGTGAGTGTAAAAGTGAGTGAGTGTGTGGACATATGTGTGAGAGATTTAGTTAGAGAATGAGTGAATCTGAGAGAGTGGGTGTGTTGTGTGTCTGCCTGTCTGTGTGATAGAGTGTGAAAGTTAGTGAGTGAGTGTGAGTTAGAGAGTCAACGAGTAAATGAGTGAGTAAGGGAGGGTGAGTGAGTGAGAGAGAATTTGTGGGTATGCGTGTATGTGCACGAATGAGTGAGTGTGAGAGCGAGTGAGTGGGTAAAAGAGAGAGCGTGGGTGAATGAGAGAGTGCATGAGAAAGTGTAATGTATGTGTGTGCATGTCTGGATGTGTGTATGGGTGTATATGTGTGTACATGTGTGTATCTGTGTGTGACTCTGTGTGTATGTCTGTACGTGTGTTAAAGTGTGCGTTCATGTGTTTATATGCGTTTATATGCATGTGCGTGTGTGTATGTGTGTATGGATGAGTCTGTGTGTGTGTGCTCGTGTATGTATTGTATATCTTTGTATGTGTAAGTGTGCATGCATGCAGTGTATGCGAGGGCGTGTATATTCGGGTGTTATGTGAGTACGTGTGAGTAAGTATATGGATGTGTGCAGGTGTGTGTATTGCGTGGGTATGATGTGTGTGGGTGTGTGTATGTACATGTGTGTGAGAGAGAGAGAGAGAGAGAGAGAGAGAGAGAGAGAGAGAGAGAGAGAGAGAGAGAGAGAGAGAGAGAGAGAGTTGAGCGCACGCATGTCACCTAACATGCTGATCCATATGTTTTGTGTATTCTCATTTTTTTCATAAAATAATTTTGATGCAATTGATTTTAACATGCATAAAATGAATTCATGTAAATTACTGTAAAGCAAGTGAGAGAGTTAGTGAGTGTAAGTAAGAGAGAGAGAGAGTGAATGAGTGTGAGAGTGTGTGTATGTAAAGAGAGCGCAAGAGAGAGAGAGCGAGAGAGAGAGAGAGAGAGAGAGAGAGAGAGAGAGAGAGAGAGAGAGAGAGAGAGAGAGAGAGATGGAGAAAAAAAAAAGAGTTGAATTGCATCATTAATTTTTACGCTACATAATGTATATGTACAATTTTTTCTCCACTTCTTGCAATTGCGAGAATTCTCACGACAATCGTCAGTGTCTCAATTGTGTGTAAAGTGTGGGAGTTTGTTCTTATTAGCTTCAGTGATCATGTGAGGCATCAAGTATTTGTCTAGATGTGAGGATGTATGTATGGGTGTGTATGTGAGGGATATGTGTGTGTGTGGGGAATGTGTGTGTGCCTGTGTAAGAGAGAGAGAGAGAGAGAGGAGAGAGAGAGAGAGAGAGAGAGAGAGAGAGAGAGAGAGAGAGAGAGAGAGAGAGAGAGAGAGAGAGAATTCAGTGCTCGCATGTCCTGTAACATGCCATTCCATATTTTTTGTGTATTTTCATCTTTCACATTATCATTTTGTATGTATGACACTTGATTTTATCATGTATAATATAACATTACTGTAATGTGAGTGAGAGCGTTAGAGAGAGAGAGAGAGAGAGAGAGAGAGAGAGAGAGAGAGAGAGAGAGAGAGAGAGAGAGAGAGAGAGAGAGAGTTGAATTGCATCACTAATTTTTAAGTTACAAAATGTATATGTACAATTTTTCTCCATTTTCTTTACAATTTTGCGACAATGCTCACGACAATCGTCACTGTATGTGTGTGTAAAGTGTGGGAGTTTGATCATAATAGTAGATTGGGGGATCGGGGGATGTGTGTGTGGGTGGATTCGTGATGTGTGTGGGTGGGCTCAGGATGTGTGAGTGGGAGGGGTGGGTTTGTGTGGGTGGGTGGGGGATTGTGTGTGGGTGGGTGGGGGATTGTGTGTGGTTGCGTGCGAGATGTATGGGTGTATGGGGAGATGTGTTTGTGGGTGGGGATGTGTGTTTGTGTAGGTGGTTGTGGGTGAGTGGGTGGAGGAGGATATGTTGGTGGATGATTGATGGTGGGTTATGGGATGGGTGGGAGTATATGTGTGGGTGGGGAGATGTGGGTGTGGGGATATGTGGTGGGTGGGAGATGTGTGCAGGTGGGGGTGGTTGTGGGTTTGGGGATGTGTGTGTGGGTGAGGGATGTGTATGGGTGTGGGATGTTTGGGTGAATGGGTGGGGAGTGTCTGTGGGTGAGAGATGTGTGGGTGAATGTGTGTGGGGGTGTGTGGGTTGGGGGAGGGGTGCGTGATGGGTGTGGGTGATGGATTTGGAGATGTGTGTGTGGGTGGGGGATATGTCTGGCTGGGTGGCGGTGTGTGTGGCTGAATGAAGGATGTATGTGTGGGTAGTGAGGGTGATTGTAGTTGGGGGATGTGTTGATGGGTAGGAGATGTGTGGATAGATGTGTGTGTGGGTGAAGGATGTGTCTTTGGGATGTGTGGGTGTGGTATTGTGTGGGAGGGGAGCTGGGTGTGGTTAAATGATGTTTGTGTGGGTGGGTGAAGGTGTGGTTGGGTTTGTGGGTGGGTGAAGGATGTGTGTGAGGGTGGGGGATGTGTGCTTAGATGGGTGGTTGGGATGTGTGAGTGTGGGTGGGTAGATAGGAGATGTATGTGTTGATGAGTGGGTAAGGGATGTGTGGGTGTTAGTGGTTGAGGGATAAGTACGTGTGTCTAGGGATGTGTGAGGGGATGACGGTATGGGTTGTGTGTGCGTGGATGGGAGGTGTGTGTTTGTGAATGGGGAATGTGTTGGTGGGTGGGGATGTGTGTGAGGGATGTTTGTATGGGTGGGGAGATTGTGCGTGGGTGGGGATGTGTGTGTATATGGGTAGGGGTGTGTGGCTGGGGGAATGGGTGGATGGAGGATGTGTGGTTGGGTGGATGATGTGTGGTTAGGTAGAGGATGTGTGGGTGGGTGATTGTATATGAGTAAGTGTGTGTGGTTAAGGGATGTTTGGTTGGGGGATGGGTGGGTAGAGGATGTGTGGGTGGGTAGAGGATATGTGGGTGGGTGAGTGTGTGCAGGTTAGGAGATGGTGGGGGATGTTTGTAGGTGCGGGCTCGGGATCTGTGAGTGGGCTGGGGGAGATGGGAGATTATGTGGGTGAGTGCGGAATTTGTGTGTGGGTAGGTGCGGAATATGTGAGTTGACGGGGATACATGTGTGTGGCTGAGGAATGTGTGTTTGGTTGGGTGGTTGGAGGTGTGTGGGTGGAGGAGGATATTGGGTGAGTGATTGTTGGTGGGAAATGGGACGGGTAGAGGATATGTGAGTGGGTGGGGAGATGTGTGTAGGTGGGGGATGTGTGGGTTATTGAATGTATGTTTGCTTGGGGTGTGGGTGGATGGGATGTGTGGTGGGTGAGAGGTGTGTGTGGGTGGGGAGATGTGTAGGTGTAGGGATGTGGTGTATAGGTGGGGGAATGTATTGCATGTGTGTGTGGTTGGGTGGAGAAGTTGGAGTGAATGGGGGATGTGTGGGTGGGTGGTGGATGTGTCTCATAACATAGTAATATGCATTGTTTATGTTTACAAAATTCATGTGACAATGTTTTTTTCCTATGCACTGTTGATGAAAGAAAGATGAATGATTGGAAGGGCCGAATGTAAGACGGGCCTGCGTGCCCAATTTGTTACCCTTTGAAAATAAAGTCTGTTTGTTCGTTCGTTCGTTCGTTCGTTCGTTCGTGTCCATCTCAAATGCCCGAGATCCTGGGTTCAAGCCCCGGTGAGGACCGGAAGTTTTCAATTGGACTTCTAATAACAAAATTTCCTCTGGTCTCTGGGTAGTTAGATCGGATGCCCCTGTGTATTGTTGTTGACGTAAAAAAAAACCTTGGCAGTTGGAAATCGAAAAAGAGTAGCCTAATGGCACTGTCCAGTCAAATTTTGAGTTTAAAAAATCTACCCAAAGTACTGCAGGATCCTCGCCGGTGCTACAGAATTTGTGCACTGAGCCGAGATTCTCTGATCTCAGGCTTGAATTAGGAGTAGAACGGAGCACTTATGGGTTAAACCCGTGTGCCGTAATGTTGATCCGTCGACTAAACTAAACTAAACTTAGGAAGTATAATTCCATGAAATGGCAAATCAGAAGACATGATCAAAAATAGATGCAATGAGGTTAAGCATTATTGATTATCATTGGACAAATTACACCTATACTAAAGAACAATCACGTATCAATAGTTACCAAGAAAGCACCCTACAACACAATCTTCCTACCAACTCTATGCTACCATTGCCAAACCTGGACAATGGCAGAAAAGAGAAAATAAAGATCACAACAACAGAAATTAAATTCATTTATGTATCAAGTAGAGAGAAAATCAGAAATGAAGAAAACATGACTAGCGTATGGGTTAAAGCAGCGCTAGATGTTATCAGTAGGCAGCAGGTTAAATGGTTTGGCCATGTAAATATATTATCAACTAACAAATTACCACAACAAGCAATGATGTATAAACCGAATGGATACTGGAGAAAAGGTCGACCACGTAGACGATGAACAGAGAGAATAGCAGAGTCCATGGGAATATCGATACATGAAGCCCATAAGCGGGCACTCTCCCGCTGTTTATACTTCATCTCGACACCACAAGCTACAAGAGGAACATGATGAGATGAGATGAGATGAGATGAGATGAGATCCATCTTGAGTATTATACAATTTTGGTTTATTGACCTGCTGTCTCAAAATAATTCGTCTGTGTAGCCTGTCTGTCCATCTTGTTTATTAAATAGGTATGATTAATTATAATTTCTCAATTGTTTCCTGTCATACAACCATTTTCTGTTATATTATGTTTTTTTCTTTCTAAATAGTTTTATATTTTTATGCAATTCTTTCGAATTGTGCTTTATTTCTAGACTCTATTTCTTTGCATTTTTCTGCAACCACTCTTCTTTTGCACCTCTGAACATGTGACCTATTTCTCTGTCTGTTAATATATATTCTGGTGTTTTCTTTGCTTTCTTTCTTTGAGTCAAGTTGCTCAAGATTTCATCGGTTATCCCCAATTGTTATTTTTCATTCTTTTTTCTTATTTTACTTCACTGGTAAGTTTGCATTTGCAATCTGCATGCTAGTATTTACACATTGCTATTTTGTATTAACTGGTAAGTTTGTATTTGCAATCTGCATGCTAGTATTTACACATTGCTATTTTGTATTAACTGGTAAGTTTGTATTTGCAATCTGCATGCTAGTTTTTACAAATTGCTATTTTGTATTAATTTTCTCTTCAGGATTTCGTGTCGATATTGTTCCATGCTTTCAACGATTAGCCTATTCTATTTATTGTTTACTTCGACCAGGTATAATTGATATTTTAGCAATTTAGCATTGTTTTAATATCTATTTCTAATCCTCATGTAGTCAATTTGGTTTCTTGTTCTATCTCCAGCGCTCTTCGTGTATTTAGTTCCCTAGGGTTATGTTGGGAAAATTAAAACAGAAAAAGACTGTTTTCTTCACAAAAGTATATCAGCCGATCTCCTCCGTCGTTTCTGTTTCCCAAACCATGTTGCCCTACTATCTGCTTATATTTAATTTTTCAAACCATTGCGTTCATGTCTCTCTGATGAATTTACAACTTTCAGTGTTTGGTGCAAGTCTTCAAAGTATTCTTCTAGCTGTTCATCGCTATAATCAGTTTGTGGAGGATATATCCGTAGAATTACTATTTCGAGAGGTCTTGCCTTAATTGTGAGTCTTATAATTTTATCTTTATTATCCCAAAATCCGCAAATATTGTTCTCTAAATGTCTTTGTTACTAAAATTCCTACTCCTCTCTCATGATGATCTCCTCCCCCCCCCCCTCCCCCAGTTAATGAATATATAATGATCTCTCCGTATATAACTAACATCTGTTCATCTTGTTTCCGACACACCTAAACTATCTAAATTTGTTTGTGTCTTTCGAAATCAGGTTGTCAAATTTCCCTGCTTGATACAGGGTGCGTACGTTTCACGTATCAATTCTCAGACTTCTCCTTCTACTTTTCAGGTAGGCATTGTCAGAATGCATCCTTTCAAAAGAATTTTAGATGCATTCGTCATTATTCACTGCCTTATTCACTGTAGGAGGTTTCTTCCCTGAGCATATTTACAACAGGCTCATCTCCAGGGGGCCAAGAATTACCCATATCACTGTTTTCTTTTTGTTGAAGCCTCATTGCTGTCTTTGGGATACTACGTGGTGAGGTCCCAATCTCTTCCACGATGGCCAGTGTTTACTATAGTGTCCTGGACTCGCCTCATGTATGCCACACACTCTGCTGTTTAGCTTTCGAACCCGTTGATCTATATAGATTCGTACGCCTTGTTCACCGTCCCAGTCGTTTGCATACTAGGGATGGACATTCCCAGTTTACAAGGCTATTACCACAACTTCACTCATGTAGTTTAGCCAGTCAGCCATGACAGTTGCCTTGGTGTGGCCACCGCCGTACACAAGCGGTATTCGTGGAGCCATACATGAGCTTGGTAAAGAGATGGGAACCAAATAGGATCCTGGTCTATCTGTAGGGATATGGCTGCCACTCACCATGAAGAACTATTTCTCTCTGTTTACTCTACAACACATAGAAACACCCACATAGAAACATTAACATGAAACACACACATGAAACACATACATGGAAACACCAACATGGAAACACCAACATAAAACACTCACATGGAAACACCAACATGAAACACCCACATGGAAACACCCACACTGAAACAGCCACATGCAAATCCAACGGTGTGAATCTGGTAACTTTTAACCATATCACATGTCACTTGCAACAAGTCGAATGTCCTGATTGTTGTCCCTTTAATGTCATATGGTAAATGCTCAAGAACGACCGCAAAGACCCGCATTCTCACACAAATACACGCACTCCAAATCATACATAACCACACACAAAATCATGCTGACAAACAATTTCATATTCTTTTGTTCGCACAATATTTGATTGTAGAATAAGTAGCCAGATATTTATCGCTAACTCAAACCAATTACTCTGTCCATTTCATTAACATTTTAGATTTAAACATCAAACCGAACTATAGACAAAAATCATTTAGTATGTCATAAATGAATGCAAGCTGGCGCAAACACGGACAAACAAGCCAAGGCCTTAGTAAACAGGATTTAACGTCAGGGCTATAAAGAAGTCTGGAAGTTTGGATGCAGACACATACCCGTGGAGATCAGGTTTGGCATTGCTGAATTCCTTGCTGCCCGCTGAAGGTAACAGTTGTTGTTTGTTATGTCTGTTTATTGTCTAGTCTTTGGTGCTTGTCGATTCTCTAATCCTCTGTGTATCTCTATTGTCTAATCCTTTGTGTATCTCTATTGCCTGAATCGTTGCGTATGTCTATTGTTTAGTTCTTGGTGTACGCCTATTGTCTAGTTCTGAGAAGATGTTCATTATGAAATTCTTGCAGGATGTCCATTGTTTGGTTCTTAGAGGATGTTTATTGTCTAGTTATTAGTGGATGTCTATTGTCTAGTTCTTATTGGATGTCTGTTGTCTAGTTCTTGGTATATATTCTCCAATTCCTAGTATATGTAAATTGTCTAGTTCTTAGGGAGTGTCTCTTGTCTAGTTCTTGTCGCATGTCTATTGTCGCGATCTTGGTATATGTCTACTGTATAGTTCTTGGGCCGTTCTCCCTGGTCTATGGGTTACACGACTTTCTCCGTAATTTCGTATACTCTCGTAAGTAACGTGGCGTTGCGCGAGAATCGGTAGTGGTTCTCTCCACGTACGTTACTTTCGGGGTATGTGAGCCGGTCGCGCAGACAGCAATGGCAAACTACTGAGCGTAATCTTGCCAAGAAATCAACAATCAGCTGAAAGATGCTGATGTTGACAGCGATGTCCTGTAAAGGGTATGCTAACCACACACAAAAAAGTTCTTGGTATATGTCTATTGTCTAATTCTTGGTATTTGTTTAGTTCTTAGAGAGTGTCTATTGCTTAGTTCTTAGAGAGTGTCTATTGTCTAGTTCTAAGATAGTGTCTATTATCTATTTCTTAGAGAGTGTCTATTGTCTGGCTCTTGGAGAGTGTGTCTATTGTCTGGTTCTTAGTATATGTCTGTTGTCTTATTATTTGAAGACGTGTATGTCTAAATCTTAGGGTATATCTATTGTCTAGGCTTAGACGATATCAATCGTCTAATTCTTAGTGGATGTCTATTGTCTAATTCTTGGTATATGTCTGTTGTCTGGTTATTAGTTTATGTATATTATCCAGTTCCTAAAGGATGTTTGTTGTCTAGTCCTTAGAGTATGTCTATTATCTAGGCCTTCTATGTTTATTGTCTAATTCGTGTAAATGACTAAAGAGTTTCTATTGTCTAGTTCTTAGAGTGTCTATTGTCTAGTTCTTAAAGAGTGTCTATTGTCTTGTCATTAGAGAATGTATACGTCTAGTTCTTAGGGTATGTCAATTGTCTAATTCTTTGAGAGTGTATGTTGTTTAGTTCTTAGAGAGCGTCTATTATTTAGTTCTTAGAGATTGTCTATTGTCTGGTTCTTAGTTGATGTCTGTTGTTTTGCTATTATAGGATGTTTCTGTCTAGTTCTTGGAGTATGTCTATAGTCTAACACTTAGAAGATAGCCATCGTCTTATTCTTAGTGGATATATTTGTTTCCCTAATACATTAATACTTAGAGTGTCGATTGTCTAGTTGTTAGGGTGTCTATAGTCTACTTCGTAGATAATGTCAATTTTCTAGTTCTTGGAGCAGTGGTTCTCAACCTTTTTTTGGCCCGTGCCCCCCTTCACCATATTTTCAGAACGGCATTCCCCCCCCCCCCCTTCCACCTTTCATATTTCCTACCTAAAAATTTGGCCCGTGCCCCCCTTCTCCATATTTTCAGAACGTCATTCTCCCCTTTCGTATTTCCTACCTAAAAATCCCCCCCCTTTTTTTTTTACACAGTATACGTAATAATAGAAGCTAAATTTAACAGCACATACTAAAACAAGTCTAGACATCCACATACAACGTGATTTGTGGGTCTACTTACATAATAAAATGAATTTTAGAAGGGTGAGACGTACAGAACCGTACAGTATTAAGGGAAAAATATCAAGTAATCGGTTCTTGTATTAACGCGATCTTGAAATAATCTTAATCCCCCCCCCCCCTGGAAACCCTAAAATTCCCCCCGGGGGGGGGGGGCAATTCCCCACCGGTTGAGAACCACTGTCTTAGAGAGTGTCTATTGTATACTTCTTAGAGCTTGTCTATTGTGTTTTTCGTAGAGAGTGTCTCTATTGTCTATTCTTAGAGCTCGTCTATTGTCTCGTTCTCAGTGGATATCTGTTGTCTTGATATTGCAGGATGTATATGTCTAATTCTTTGTGGATTTCTATTTTCTAGTTCTTAGAGGTTTTCTTTTAATGTTGCGTTCGATCGCTTTTGAACTAAATCGTAAACTATACACTTGCTAGTACTTCTAGTGCACTGAACTAATTTTTGCTTGTCGATTCGATTTCCTTATTACCATTGTCCTTGAACAAACTACCGGTGTGCTGATGCTGAGGTAGTGGGTTAAATCCCGACACCGACCATTCTTACTAAAATGTTGGTTTCTAATTTGTATGTGGATGAGTTCTTCCTATTGCCATTGCCTCTCGCTGTCAGACGAAACGATGACAACTTCAGAAGCACTTGTAATTGACGTCCCCGGACAAGGACGAAAAGTCAAGGTTAAAGTCTAGCTGTCCGGTGTGTGGAGCTAACCCACTACCCCTCCCTGTCATGCCGACCCCAATTTCTTTGTTGTGATTGTGTTTGTTAATATTTTATTGTGATTTAACTTTTAATATTGTGTTGTGACAGTTTACATTGGATTTGTTAATATTGTGTTGTAATTATTTTATTAATATTGTGTTGTGACTGTTTAAAAAGAAATTAATATTGGTTTGTGACTGTTCATATTGTGTTTGTTAATATTCTGTTGTTGTTGTTGTTGTTAATATTCTGTTGTGATTGTGTTTATTGATATTGTGTTGTGACTGCTTATATTATGTTTGTTAATATTGCCTTGTGATTGTGTTTGTTAATATTGTTTCGCGGTTATGTTTGTGTAAGTTGATATTGTGTCACGGTTATGTTTGTGTAAGTTGATATTATGTCGCGGTTATGTTTGTGTAAGTTGATATTGTGTCACGGTTATGTTTGTGTAAGTTGATATTGTGTCGCGGTTATGTTTGTGTAAGTTGATATTGTGTCACGGTTATGTTTGTGTAAGTTGATATTGTGTCACGGTTATGTTTGTGTAAGTTGATATTGTGTCACTGTTATGTTTGTGTAAGTTAATATTGTGTCGCTGTTATGTTTGTGTAAGTTGATATTGTGTCACGGTTATGTTTGTGTAAGTTGATATTGTGTCGCGGTTATGTTTGTGTAAGTTAATATTGTGTCGCTGTTATGTTTCTGTAAGTTGATATTGTGTCAAGGTTATGTTTGTGTAAGTTGATATTGTGTCACGGTTATGTTTGTGTAAGTTGATATTGTGTCAAGGTTATGTTTGTGTAAGTTGATATTGTGTCACGGTTATGTTTGTGTAAGTTGATATTGTGTCAAGGTTATGTTTGTGTAAGTTGATATTGTGTCACGGTTATGTTTGTGTAAGTTGATATTGTGTCACAGTTATGTTTGTGTAAGTTGATATTGTGTCAAGGTTATGTTTCTGTAAGTTGATATTGTGTCACGGTTATGTTTGTGTAAGTTGATATTGTGTCACGGTTATGTTTGTGTAAGTTGATATTGTGTCAAGGTTATGTTTGTGTAAGTTGATATTGTGTCACGGTTATGTTTGTGTAAGTTAATATTGTGTCGCTGTTATGTTTGTGTAAGTTGATATTGTGTCAAGGTTATGTTTGTGTAAGTTGATATTGTGTCACGGTTATGTTTGTGTAAGTTGATATTGTGTCGCGGTTATGTTTGTGTAAGTTGATATTGTGTCAAGGTTATGTTTGTGTAAGTTGATATTGTGTCGCGGTTATGTTTGTGTAAGTTGATATTGTGTAGCGGTTATGTTTGTGTAAGTTGATATTGTGTCGCGGTTATGTTTGTGTAAGTTGATATTGTGTCAAGGTTATGTTTGTGTAAGTTGATATTGTGTCATGGTTATGTTTGTGTAAGTTGATATTGTGTTGCGGTTATGTTTGTGTAAGTTGATATTGTGTCGCGGTTATGTTTGTGTAAGTTGATATTGTGTCGCGGTTATGTTTGTGTAAGTTGATATTGTGTCGCGGTTATGTTTGTGTAAGTTGATATTGTGTCGCGGTTATGTTTGTGTAAGTTGATATTGTGTCACGGTTATGTTTGTGTAAGTTGATATTGTGTCGCGGTTATGTTTGTGTAAGTTGATATTGTGTCACGGTTATGTTTGTGTAAGTTGATATTGTGTCGCGGTTATGTTTGTGTAAGTTGATATTGTGTCGCGGTTATGTTTGTGTAAGTTGATATTGTGTCACGGTTATGTTTGTGTAAGTTGATATTGTGTCACGGTTATGTTTGTGTAAGTTGATATTGTGTCACAGTTATGTTTGTGTAAGTTGATATTATGTCGCGGTTATGTTTGTGTAAGTTGATATTGTGTCACGGTTATGTTTGTGTAAGTTGATATTGTGTCGCGGTTATGTTTGTGTAAGTTGATATTGTGTCACGGTTATGTTTGTGTAAGTTGATATTGTGTCACGGTTATGTTTGTGTAAGTTGATATTGTGTCACTGTTATGTTTGTGTAAGTTAATATTGTGTCGCTGTTATGTTTGTGTAAGTTGATATTGTGTCACGGTTATGTTTGTGTAAGTTGATATTGTGTCGCGGTTATGTTTGTGTAAGTTAATATTGTGTCGCTGTTATGTTTCTGTAAGTTGATATTGTGTCAAGGTTATGTTTGTGTAAGTTGATATTGTGTCACGGTTATGTTTGTGTAAGTTGATATTGTGTCAAGGTTATGTTTGTGTAAGTTGATATTGTGTCACGGTTATGTTTGTGTAAGTTGATATTGTGTCAAGGTTATGTTTGTGTAAGTTGATATTGTGTCACGGTTATGTTTGTGTAAGTTGATATTGTGTCACAGTTATGTTTGTGTAAGTTGATATTGTGTCAAGGTTATGTTTCTGTAAGTTGATATTGTGTCACGGTTATGTTTGTGTAAGTTGATATTGTGTCACGGTTATGTTTGTGTAAGTTGATATTGTGTCAAGGTTATGTTTGTGTAAGTTGATATTGTGTCACGGTTATGTTTGTGTAAGTTAATATTGTGTCGCTGTTATGTTTGTGTAAGTTGATATTGTGTCAAGGTTATGTTTGTGTAAGTTGATATTGTGTCACGGTTATGTTTGTGTAAGTTGATATTGTGTCGCGGTTATGTTTGTGTAAGTTGATATTGTGTCAAGGTTATGTTTGTGTAAGTTGATATTGTGTCGCGGTTATGTTTGTGTAAGTTGATATTGTGTAGCGGTTATGTTTGTGTAAGTTGATATTGTGTCGCGGTTATGTTTGTGTAAGTTGATATTGTGTCAAGGTTATGTTTGTGTAAGTTGATATTGTGTCATGGTTATGTTTGTGTAAGTTGATATTGTGTCGCGGTTATGTTTGTGTAAGTTGATATTGTGTCGCGGTTATGTTTGTGTAAGTTGATATTGTGTCGCGGTTATGTTTGTGTAAGTTGATATTGTGTCGCGGTTATGTTTGTGTAAGTTGATATTGTGTCGCGGTTATGTTTGTGTAAGTTGATATTGTGTCACGGTTATGTTTGTGTAAGTTGATATTGTGTCGCGGTTATGTTTGTGTAAGTTGATATTGTGTCACGGTTATGTTTGTGTAAGTTGATATTGTGTCGCGGTTATGTTTGTGTAAGTTGATATTGTGTCGCGGTTATGTTTGTGTAAGTTGATATTGTGTCACGGTTATGTTTGTGTAAGTTGATATTGTGTCACGGTTATGTTTGTGTAAGTTGATATTGTGTCGCGGTTATGTTTGTGTAAGTTGATATTGTGTCGCGGTTATGTTTGTGTAAGTTGATATTGTGTCGCGGTTATGTTTGTGTAAGTTGATATTGTGTCGCGGTTATGTTTGTGTAAGTTGATATTGTGTCGCGGTTATGTTTGTGTAAGTTGATATTGTGTCGCGGTTATTTTTGTGTAAGTTGATATTGTGTCGCGGTTATGTTTGTGTAAGTTGATATTGTGTCGCGGTTATGTTTGTGTAAGTTGATATTGTGTCGCGGTTATGTTTGTGTAAGTTGATATTGTGTCGCGGTTATGTTTGTGTAAGTTGATATTGTGTCGCGGTTATGTTTGTGTAAGTTGATATTGTGTCGCGGTTATGTTTGTGTAAGTTGATATTGTGTCCCGGTTATGTTTGTGTATGTTGATATTGTGTCGCGGTTATGTTTGTGTAAGTTGATATTGTGTCAAGGTTATGTTTGTGTAAGTTGATATTGTGTCGCGGTTATGTTTGTGTAAGTTGATATTGTGTCGCGGTTATGTTTGTGTAAGTTGATATTGTGTCGCGGTTATGTTTGTGTAAGTTGATATTGTGTCCCGGTTATGTTTGTGTAAGTTGATATTGTGTCGCGGTTATGTTTGTGTAAGTTGATATTGTGTCAAGGTTATGTTTGTGTAAGTTGATATTGTGTCGCGGTTATGTTTGTGTAAGTTGATATTGTGTCGCGGTTATGTTTGTGTAAGTTGATATTGTGTCAAGGTTATGTTTGTGTAAGTTGAGTGGTGAATATAATTGTGTATATTGCGTTGCTCCTTGCTCGGGGACCCACCAAATATGGTGGCACTATCACACACGCGATCCATGCCAGGAAACTGTCTGGGGACCATTTATTTGTGTGTTTCTATTGTGCTGTGTGTGTATTTATTTATATTATGTTGTATATGTGTTTGTTTATATTATGTGAAGAGTGTGTGTTTATTTACATCATGTGATGTATGTATTCGTTTATACTACGTGGTGTTAGTTATTGGTTTATATTGTGTTGTGCATGTATTTGTTTATATTATAATGTGCATGTAATTGTTTAGTTTATTTTGTGTACATATTTGTTTAGATTATGTGGTCTATGCAATTGTTTATATTATGTGGTGTATGCATTCGTTTATATTATGTTGTGTATGTATTTGCTTATATTATTTGGTGAATGTGTTTGTTTATATTATATATGGTTTATGTATTTAGTTTAGTTTAGTTTAGTCTATGGATCAACATCACGGCACACGGGTGCAACCCATAAGTTCTCCGTTCTCCTCCTAAATCAAACCTGAGTCTGGAGAAACTCAGCTCAGTGCACGAACTCCGTAGCACCGGCAAGGATCCTGAAATACTTTGGGTAGATTTTTAACTCGAAATTTTGCCTAGGCAGCGCTGTTAGGCTACTCTTTTTCGATTTCCAACTGCCAAGGGATATTTTACGTGCGCAACAATACACATGGGCGTCCGATCTCACTACCCAGAGACCAGGGGAAATTTTATTACTAGAAGTCCACGAGAAAAAATCCCGGCATCACCGGGGCTTTAACCCGGGACCTCCAGCACTCGAGGCGGACACCATACCTCGAGACCACGCAGTCCCCTATGGCGTATGTATTTGTTTGTGTTATGTGGTGCAAGTATGTTTTATTTTTTAAATATTATGTAGTGTTTGTATTTGTTTATATTATGTTATGTATGTAATTGTTTACATTATGTGGTGTACCTATTTGTTTATAGTATGTGGTGTATATATTTGTTTATATTATGTTGTGTATGTATTTGCTTAATTATGTGTTGAATGTGTTTGTTTATATTATGAAGTATTTGTATTTGTATGTGTTATGTGATGTTGTTATTTGTTATATTATGTTGTGTATGTATTTGTTAACATAATGTTGTGTATATATTTGTGTATATGTTGTACATGTATGTTGTGTATCTATTTGATTGTATATTGTTGTTTGTATTATTTTGTATCGCTTTGTTTATATTATACTATGCATCTGTTTGTTTATACTATGTTGTATTTCTATACATTCCAGCAACAACAACATATCTTTTCTGAGCCTACTGGACATTTATAGGCATTAACTTCATTAATCAAGGCATCAATATGGCAGCCATCGCGTGGTTATGTCTTCTTGTCGCGGCTTGTGCAGTCACGCAGATCCCGATGGCGTTTGCCCAAGGATTCAACCTTCCGTGTTACTACTTTGTCATGCAGCCGTGTCTGAACAACGCCCCGACATTTCAAGAGCAACTGGTCTGTTACAACAACTACCTGTTCTGTGTTCACATGTCAGGTGCTGCCGAAGATTAGAATTGTTGATAGCCGAACTAGGTCACAGATCTCCCTGGGCCACTCCGGGTCTGTGCAAGTAAACCTCTGCAACATGGACACTGGTTTAATTCAACAATAAATTAATATCTGAAATCATAATCAACACTTCATGTATTTATTTGAAATATCATCATCATCATCATCATCATCATCATCATCATCATCATCATCATCACCATCATCATCATCATCATCATCATCATCATCATCATCATCATCATCATCATATTCATCATCATATTCATCATCAACATTATCATCATATTCATCATCAACATCATCATCGTCATTATCATTATCATCATCATCAAGGGTCTTGCCGGCTGATGTAGGCGATCATGCCTCTTGAGAAACTGCGATCTCCAACGGTATGTATCAATTCATGGGCTGACTCCATTTCGAGCCATGACACAAGAATATTTTCTCGCTGTTTTCTCTATATTTATATCTCTTTCCACAAATGTTTCTGTCTACTAAATGTTGCAGATCCTGTTCATTGACTGCAGTCAATATTTCATCATCTTCATAATGAAGATATTTAGGTGAACGTATGAGAGGAATTTATAATGACATGGAGTCTGCTTTGAAGAACTGTAAAAAATCAGAAATAAATATCATAATGGGTGATTTCAACGCAAAAATAGGAAAGCAAAGCGATGGATACAGTGTAGGCAACCATGGTTTGGGAGAGAGAAATGAAAGAGGTTACAGACTTGTAGAATGGGCAAAAGAAAAAGAATTGGTTGTAGGAAACACCTGGTTTAAACAACATCCTAGAAGATTATGGACATGGAGGAGTCCAGACAGCAGGATTAAAAACCAGATAGATTACATCCTGATAAGCAAAAGGTTTCGAAATGCATTAACAGTTGTAAAAACAGTTCCAAATGCAGACTGTTACAGTGATCACAGATTAATTACTGGCACATTGAGGGTAAAGTTAAAGAAAGTCAAGTATACAGCAGGAAACCCTAAATATGACTTGTGCAAATTGAAAACTGACAAAGAAATACAAGATAATTTTAACATAGAAGTAAAGAACAAATTTGATTTATTGTCTGATCTAGAGATCCTATTTCAAGATGTAGATGATCAATGGGAAATGCTGAAGAATTCAATCAGTTGTGCAGCAGAAAAAACTATTCCAAAAGTAAAGAAAGTTGGCCGTAAGACATGGATGACTGAAGAAATTTTACAACTAATGGAAACAAGAAGACAGAACAAAAATAATCCTGCCAAATATGAAGAAATTCACAGAAAAGTCAAAACCTTATGTAAGGAGGCTAAAGAAACATGGCTTGAGAAAAATTGCAGAGAAATTGAAAAACAACACAACAGTAAAAATGCGAAACTAATGCACAAAAGAATTCAGGAGATTACTAATCAAAGAACACGTACATCAGCAGGCTGCCTAAAGACAAAAGATGGAAGAGTCATAATAGAAAAAGATCAGATGTTACATGTATGGTCAGATTACGGGAAAAACCTTTATGACGATAGCAGAGACGAACAATATATTGTTCAAAATAACAATGAAGGGCCAGCAATTTTGAAGATGGAGGTTCAGAATGCTCTTAATCATATGAAATCTGGCAAAACCCCTGGTCCAGACAGCGTCACAACAGAAATGATTAATGCTTTAGAAGAATATGGAATAGATAAAGTTACCAGTCTGCTTAATACAATATATGATACTGGAAATATACCTCATGAGTTATGTAATTCTGTATTTATTGCAATCCCAAAGAAATCAGGAGCCTTGGAATGTGATCAACATCGAACAATTAGTATAATGAGTCACATCACAAAGATTTTGCTAAGAATTATCATGCAAAGAGTTAGGAGGAAAATACAACCTGAAATAGGAGAAGAACAATGTGGGTTTGTAGTAGGCAAGGGTACAGTAAATGCTGTGTATATACTGAGAACCGTAATCGAACGTTCTATAGAAGTAAACAAAGATCTACACCTTTGCTTCATTGACTACACAAAGGCTTTTGATAAAGTGAGACATGTCAACATGATAAGGATGCTTGAAGATCTACAAATTGATGGGAAAGACCTTAGACTTGTAAAAAACATATATTGGAAACAACAAGCTGCCATAAGAGTTGATAATCAAGTAAGCCAATATCAGCCTATTAAGAGAGGTGTGAGACAGGGATGTGTAATGTCTCCAGATCTGTTTTCCCTGTACAGTGAAAATATTTTCAGAAATATTGAAAATATGGAAGGAATCAACATTGGGGGACGATGCATCAATAACATTAGATATGCAGATGATACAGTCTTGATTGCAGACAATTAACAGGACCTGCAAAATTTTGTAGATGCGGTTGTTACACACAGTGAACAACAAGGGTTAGAATTAAATTGTAAAAAGACACAGATTATGGTCGTCACTAAGAAGAACGAAATACCACAGTGTAATATACAAGTAAATGGGAATATTCTTCAACAAGTGAATAGGTACAATTACCTCGGAACAGTAATAACATCTGATGGGAGATGCCTTGAAGAGATTAGAACAAGAATCGCCATGGCAAAAGTAGCCTTTAGCAAGATGAAAAACATACTGACCAATAAAAAGATGTCAATTGAAACGAGAAAAAGAGTGTTGAGATGCTACATAGAACCTGTACTTTTATATGGATGTGAAGTTTGGACAATGAGCAGCCAGGCTGAAAAACATCTGATGGCTGTAGAAATGTGGTTTCTGAGGAAAATGCAAAGAATACCATGGACAGCCAGAAAGACCAATGAACAAGTCCTTCAAGAAACAAATGAAGATCGTAAACTGATCAGAGACATTAGACGTAGACAATCACAATTTTTTGGGCATGTTATGAGAAGAAATGATTTGGAGAACTTGGTGACAACTGGTAAGATCGAGGGGAACAGACCAAGGGGAAGACCTAGAAACAAGTATCTGGATGGCTTGGCCTTGTGGCATGGTCGAGACAGAAACACGGAACTGATCCACGACTCTGTTGATCGAGTGAGATGGCAGAACATGACCGCCCACGCTTACCGGCATGGCACATGATGGATGGATGAGAGGAAAGAGATCAGAAGAGCAGAATGTCAGACGGGCCTGCGTGCCCAATTCTCAACACTTTGAAAATAAAGTTTGTTCGTTCGTTCGTTCGATGTTACCTCCCCCGATGATGATTCCTCACACATCATCTAAATTTCTAAAACTAATTTCACTGCATAGAGATAAATGATCAAGAGACATTACACATCCCTGTCGCACACCTCTCTTAATATGCTGATATTGATCTACTTCATTGTCAATTTTTATTTTAGATTGTTGTTTCGAAAATATGTTTTTTTTTTTTTTAAACCAAATCTAAGGTCTTTCCCATCAACTTGTAGGTCTGTAAGCATCTTCATCATATTGACATGTCTGGACTTCATCATCACACGGAGACAACATCTGAACCATATATCATTGACTCGTAGTTACCACAGTGCTGACTGTGATACGGATCATTCTTTGGTTGTTGCAAGGGTTAGACTGAGACCAAAGAGAATCTACACAGCTAAACACAAATCTAGCCCCAGGATTAATATTATTAACACTCATGATCCTGAAAAGTGCTTTCAGTTTCAACAGCAACTTGAAGACGCTTTCACTGATACACCAGAAAATTGTACAGTAAATGATAAATGGAATAAACTTAAGGAAACTCTTTGTAAAACTGCCGTAAAGGTTTACGGCACTGTGGATCATAAGATGCAGGACTGGTTTGCGGCCAACAGCGAGACTCTGCAGCCCTTGATTGATAAGAAGAAGAAAGCTCTCTTAAGAAACAAGGAAAGACCAACGCGTAACACTCTGAGTGAGCTAAGGCAAGCTAGGAAGGATGTGCAAAAGGCTGCCAGGCAGTGTGCAAACGATTATTGGATCAAGTTATGTGAGTCCATTCAAATCGCAAGTGATAAGGGAGACATAAGAAGCATGTATGAAGGAATAAAGAAAGCCTGTGGTCCAGTGATCAAAAGAAGTGCACCATTGAAAACCTTGACTGGAGAAGTCATCACTGATAAGAAACAGCAGATGGACAGATGGGTAGAGCACTATTTGGAGCTTTACTCAAGTGAGACCAAACTAGCGGATAATGCCCTCAACGCCATAGAGGCTCTACCAACTCTTGACCACCTGGACACACTTCCCACCATAACAGAAGTTAAGTGTGCTATAAATGAACTTGCATCTGGCAAGGCTCCAGGTAAGGATGGGATTCCAATAGAGGTTATCAGGAGTGGGCAAGACACACTCACTATACAGATCCACCAGCTAATAGAGCTATGCTGGCGTGAAGGACAAGTCCCACAGGATTTCAAAGATTCAAGCATCATAACACTGTACAAGAACAAGGGCGATCGGAGCGACTGCAACAACTATAGGGGTATCTCACTTCTGTGTATTGTTGGAAAAGTATTTGCCAGAATTGTTCTGCGCAGACTTCAAGTCCTAGGAGATCAAGTCTACCCCGAATCACAGTGTGGCTTTCGACAGAACTGGTCTACCACTGATATGATATTCTCATTGCGACAAATGCAAGAAAAATGCCGTGAACAGAATCAACCACTGTTTATTGCCTTCATCGACCTCACAAAGGCATTTGATTTGGTCAGTCGTGAGGGTCTGTTCAAGGCACTAAAGAAGATTGGCTGCCCACCAACTCTTCTGTCCATTGTGGAATCGTTCCACACAGGCATGAAGGGTATAATCAAGTTTGATGGTGCAACTTCTGAAGAATTTGAAATCAAGAGTGGAGTTAAGCAAGGTTGTGTACTAGCTCCCACCCTCTTTGGAATATACTTTTCACTTCTACTGAAATATGCATTTCGTGATAAGGATGGTGGTATATGTCATGAGAGCAGGCATACAGTCCAACAAGTTGTATACGTTACATGTCATGAGAGCAGGCATACAGTCCAACAAGTTGTATACGTTACATGTCATGAGAGCAGGCATACAGTCCAACAAGTTGTATACGTTACATGTCATGAGAGCAGGCATACAGTCCAACAAGTTGTATACGTTACATGTCATGAGAGCAGGCATACAGTCCAACAAGTTGTATACGTTACATGTCATGAGAGCAGGCATACAGTCCAACAAGTTGTATACGTTACATGTCATGAGAGCAGGCATACAGTCCAACAAGTTGTGTACGTTACATGTCATGAGAGCAGGCATACAGTCCAACAAGTTGTATACGTTACATGTCATGAGAGCAGGCATACAGTCCAACAAGTTGTGTACGTTACATGTCATGAGAGCAGACATACAGTCCAACAAGTTGTATACGTTACATGTCATGAGAGCAGACATACAGTCCAACAAGTTGTGTACGTTACATGTCATGAGAGCAGGCATACAGTCCAACAAGTTGTATACGTTACATGTCATGAGAGCAGACATACAGTCCAACAAGTTGTATACGTTACATGTCATGAGAGCAGGCATACAGTCCAACAAGCAGCAACAACAATGAACAGGTTAAGAAAAAGAGTCTGGGAGAACAGGAAGCTTACTGCCAAAACAAAAGTCCTTGTCCGTCAAGCCTGTGTCCTTAGTACTCTTCTCTATGGCAGTGAAACCTGGACAACTTACTCACACCAAGAGAACAATTTAAACAGCTTTCATATGCGGTGTCTGCGAAGAATTCTTGGTATTAAGTGGCAAGACAAAATCACAAATACTGAAGTATTGGAAAGATCAGGTTGTGTGACAGTTTATTCCATGCTCAGTCTTCGTAGACTTAGATGGATAGGACATCTTAGGCGGATGGATGATGGTAGAATACCAAAGGATATCTTTTTTGGTGAATTACAGATGGGTAAGAGATCTCAGGGTCGGCCTCTACTACGATACAAAGATGTGTGTAAGCGGGACATGATTGATACAGGCATTGATAATGCACATTGGGAGCAAGTCGCCGCTGAACGTGTTGCATGGAGGGCAAATATCAGAAATGGAATAAAGTCAAAGGAGAAAATTATTGCAGAAAAGTCACACACCAAGCGTTTGAGACGTAAGATGGTGCATGATGGTGGAAATGACCACGTGTTCACATGCACCCACTGTGAACGGACATTTACAGCGCAAATTGGCCTTATCAGTCACACTCGCTACCGCCATAGTTAAAAGTTATTATGCCTTTTTAAAGCACAAACTATCGTCTGTCAAGACGGCAAGTTGCCAATGTCATATTGACATGTCTGACTTTATCGAAGCCTTTCTGTAGTCAATAAAACAAAGGTGTTAATCTTTGTTTACTTCTATAGAACTTTCAGTTAATCTCCTCGACATATGCACAGCTTTTATTGTACCCTTATCTTCTACACCATTTAGATATCCTTAAACAGGTGAATCGGTACAGCTATCTTGGAATAAACAGGTGAATCGGTACAGCTATCTCAGAATAAACAGGTGAATCGGTACAGCTATCTCAGAACAGTCATAACATCTGATGGGAGGTGCCTTGAAGAGAATAGAACAAGAATCGCTATCACAAAGGTTGACATTTGCAGTATGGAAAACATACTGACCAAATCAAAAACGTCAGTTGCAACGAGAAAAAGATTGTTGAAGTGCCAGAAAAAACCTGTACTTTTGTACGGATGTGAAGCGTGGACAATGAGCAGACGAGTTGAAAACATGACTTATAGCAGAGGAAATGTGGTTTCTGAGGAAGATGCAAACACAGAAACACCAATGAGCAAGTGCCTGTGATCAGAATCGTGTGGTTCGTCTCTGGACCGCGCTATTTGGTTTTCGAGTGCAATGTTGTTGTTTTTTTGTTTTTGTTTTTCCTCGGAGACTCTTGTGAGATCATTGTAACAGCTACACAATTCGTGCTCCTTGTGAGAATTTCAGCTGGAGTTTAGGTGTTCTGTGCAGTTAGGATGAACTTTATGGGATAGGGCCGGGTGCAATGAAGTCTAAACTCTTGTCTTTGAACCCTTGTTTTCGACTGCCGACGGTTTTGTAATGTGCACACCTTGTAGGTCTGTATGTCCGATCTCATGACGTGTAACTTACAAACTTGTTGGGCTATACCGCCACTCTCATGACGTGTAACTTACAAACTTGTTGGGCTATACCGCCACTCTCATGACGTGTAACTTACACAATTTGTTGGGCTATACCGCCACTCTCATGACGTGTAACTTACAAACTTGTTGGGCTATACCGCCACTCTCATGACGTGTAACTTACAAACTTGTTGGGCTATACCGCCACTCTCATGACGTGTAACTTACACAACTTGTTGGGCTATACCGCCACTCTCATGACGTGTAACTTACACAACTTGTTGGACTGTATGTCTGCTCTCATGACATGTAACGTATACAACTTGTTGGACTGTATGCCTGCTCTCATGACATGTAACGTATACAACTTGTTGGACTGTATGCCTGCTCTCATGACATGTAACGTATACAACTTGTTGGACTGTATGCCTGCTCTCATGACATGTAACGTATACAACTTGTTGGACTGTATGCCTGCTCTCATGACATGTAACGTATACAACTTGTTGGACTGTATGCCTGCTCTCATGACATGTAACGTACACAACTTGTTGGACTGTATGTCTGCTCTCATGACATGTAACGTATACAACTTGTTGGACTGTATGTCTGCTCTCATGACATGTAACGTATACAACTTGTTGGACTGTATGCCTGTTCTCATGACATGTAACGTACACAACTTGTTGGACTGTATGTCTGCTCTCATGACATGTAACGTATATAACTTGTTGGACTGTATGTCTGCTCTCATGACATGTAACGTATACAACTTGTTGGACTGTATGCCTGCTCTCATGACATGTAACGTATACAACTTGTTGGACTGTATGCCTGCTCTCATGACATGTAACGTATACAACTTGTTGGACTGTATGTCTGCTCTCATGACATGTAACGTATACAACTTGTTGGACTGTATGTCTGCTCTCATGACATGTAACGTATACAACTTGTTGGACTGTATGTCTGCTCTCATGACATGTAACGTATACAACTTGTTGGACTGTATGCCTGCTCGCATGACATGTAACGTATACAACTTGTTGGACTGCATGTCTGCTCTCATGACATGTAACGTATACAACTTGTTGGACTGTATGCCTGCTCTCATGACATGTAACGTATACAACTTGTTGGACTGTATGCCTGCTCTCATGACATGTAACGTATACAACTTGTTGGACTGTATGTCTGCTCTCATGACATGTAACGTATACAACTTGTTGGACTGTATGCCTGCTCTCATGACATGTAACGTACACAACTTGTTGGACTGTATGCCTGCTCTCATGACATGTAACGTATACAACTTGTTGGACTGTATGCCTGCTCTCATGACATGTAACGTATACAACTTGTTGGACTGCATGTCTGCTCTCATGACATGTAACGTATACAACTTGTTGGACTGTATGCCTGCTCTCATGACATGTAACGTATACAACTTGTTGGACTGTATGCCTGCTCTCATGACATGTAACGTATACAACTTGTTGGACTGTATGCCTGCTCTCATGACATGTAACGTATACAACTTGTTGGACTGTATGCCTGCTCTCATGACATGTAACGTACACAACTTGTTGGACTGTATGTCTGCTCTCATGAAATGTAACGTATACAACTTGTTGGACTGTATGTCTGCTCTCATGACATGTAACGTATACAACTTGTTGGACTGTATGCCTGCTCTCATGACATGTAACGTACACAACTTGTTGGACTGTATGTCTGCTCTCATGACATGTAACGTATATAACTTGTTGGACTGTATGTCTGCTCTCATGACATGTAACGTATACAACTTGTTGGACTGTATGCCTGCTCTCATGACATGTAACGTATACAACTTGTTGGACTGTATGTCTGCTCTCATGACATGTAACGTATACAACTTGTTGGACTGTATGCCTGCTCTCATGACATGTAACGTATACAACTTGTTGGACTGTATGCCTGCTCTCATGACATGTAACGTACACAACTTGTTGGACTGTATGTCTGCTCTCATGACATGTAACGTATACAACTTGTTGGACTGTATGCCTGCTCTCATGACATGTAACGTATACAACTTGTTGGACTGTATGTCTGCTCTCATGACATGTAACGTATACAACTTGTTGGACTGTATGCCTGCTCTCATGACATGTAACGTATACAACTTGTTGGACTGTATGCCTGCTCTCATGACATGTAACGTATACAACTTGTTGGACTGTATGTCTTCTCTCATGACATGTAACGTATACAACTTGTTGGACTGTATGCCTGCTCTCATGACATGTAACGTATACAACTTGTTGGACTGTATGTCTGCTCTCATGACATGTAACGTATACAACTTGTTGGACTGTATGTCTGCTCTCATGACATGTAACGTACACAACTTGTTGGACTGTATGCCTGCTCTCATGACATGTAACGTATACAACTTGTTGGACTGTATGCCTGCTCTCATGACATGTAACGTACACAACTTGTTGGACTGTATGCCTGCTCTCATGACATGTAACGTATACAACTTGTTGGACTGTATGCCTGCTCTCATGACATGTAACGTATACAACTTGTTGGACTGTATGCCTGCTCTCATGACATGTAACGTATACAACTTGTTGGACTGTATGCCTGCTCTCATGACATGTAACGTATACAACTTGTTGGACTGTATGCCTGCTCTCATGACATGTAACGTATACAACTTGTTGGACTGTATGCCTGCTCTCATGACATGTAACGTATACAACTTGTTGGACTGTATGCCTGCTCTCATGACATGTAACGTATACAACTTGTTGGACTGTATGCCTGCTCTCATGACATGTAACGTACACAACTTGTTGGACTGTATGTCTGCTCTCATGAAATGTAACGTACACAACTTGTTGGACTGTATGTCTGCTCTCATGACATGTAACGTATACAACTTGTTGGACTGTATGCCTGCTCTCATGACATGTAACGTACACAACTTGTTGGACTGTATGTCTGCTCTCATGACATGTAACGTATACAACTTGTTGGACTGTATGTCTGCTCTCATGACATGTAACGTATACAACTTGTTGGACTGTATGCCTGCTCTCATGACATGTAACGTATACAACTTGTTGGACTGTATGCCTGCTCTCATGACATGTAACGTATACAACTTGTTGGACTGTATGTCTGCTCTCATGACATGTAACGTATACAACTTGATGGACTGTATGCCTGCTCTCATGACATGTAACGTACACAACTTGTTGGACTGTATGTCTGCTCTCATGACATGTAACGTATACAACTTGTTGGACTGTATGCCTGCTCTCATGACATGTAACGTACACAACTTGTTGGACTGTATGCCTGCTCTCATGACATGTAACGTATACAACTTGTTGGACTGTATGCCTGCTCTCATGACATGTAACGTACACAACTTGTTGGACTGCATGTCTGCTCTCATGACATGTAACGTATACAACTTGTTGGACTGTATGCCTGCTCTCATGACATGTAACGTACACAACTTGTTGGACTGTATGCCTGCTCTCATGACATGTAACGTATACAACTTGTTGGACTGTATGCCTGCTCTCATGACATGTAACGTATACAACTTGTTGGACTGTATGTCTGCTCTCATGACATGTAACGTATACAACTTGTAGGACTGTATGCCTGCTCTCATGACATGTAACGTATACAACTTGTAGGACTGTATCGCAGGTATCATGACGTGAAACATACGAACGAACGAACGAACGAACACACTTTATTTACAAAGGGTAACAAATTGGGCACGCAGGCAAGTCTTACATTCGGCCCTTCCAATCACTCATCTTTTGTTCATTAATAGAGCATGGTACTTTTACATAGAAAAAAAAAACAACATTGTCAAATGAATGTTGTAATCATAAACGATGCATATTACCAAGTTATGAGAGACATCACCCACCACCAACCACCCACCACACATCCCCGAAACACATCCCCTATCTACCACACACACACCTAGGCACACATACATATTCCCACCCATCCACCCATCACCCACACACACACACACACACACATATCCTATCCACCCACTTACAACCCAGGCACACATACATGCATCAACCCACTCACCCCACCTACACATCCACCACCCACACACATCACCCCAGCTACAAACATCTCCCCATTCATCCCATCACCTACACACACTCACCCACCCACACCTCCCCCCAACCACCCAGCCAAACACATATCCCCCAACCACATAAATTCCCCCACCCAAACACACACACACATCTCCCCGCTACCCCACACATCCTGCACCTACCAACACACACTTGCTGCACCCACACACACGTACACACCTTGTAGGACTGTGTATGCCTGCTCTCACGATGCACACACCTTGTAGGGCTGTATGTTCTAGGGTTGTATGTCCTAGGGCTGTATGTCCTAGGGCTGTATGTCCTAGGGCTGTATGTCCTAGGGCTGTATGTTCTAGGGCTGTATGTCCTAGGGCTGTATGTTCTAGGGTTGTATGTCCTAGGGTTGTATGTCCTAGGGCTGTATGTCCTAGGGTTGTATGTCCTAGGGTTGTATGTTCTAGGGTTGTATGTCCTAGGGTTGTATGTTCTAGGGTTGTATGTTCTAGGGTTGTATGTCCTAGGGCTGTATGTCCTAGGGCTGTATGTCCTAGGGCTGTATGTTCTAGGGTTGTATGTTCTAGGGTTGTATGTTCTAGGGTTGTATGTCCTAGGGCTGTATGTTCTAGGGTTGTATGTTCTAGGGTTGTATGTTCTAGGGTTGTATGTCCTAGGGTTGTATGTTCTAGGGTTGTATGTTCTAGGGCTGTATGTCCTAGGGCTGTATGTTCTAGGGTTGTATGTTCTAGGGTTGTATGTTCTAGGGTTGTATGTCCTAGGGCTGTATGTTCTAGGGCTGTATGTCCTAGGGCTGTATGTCCTAGGGCTGTATGTCCGCTCTCATGACGCTAGAGGCCAGGCATTGATACCTATCGGTTATATGGTGCTAGCCTCGTATTGTTTTATATCATTCGATTCTTAATGTGTCTTCTTCTTCTTCTTCTTCTTCTTCTTCTTCTTCTTCTTCTTCTTCTTCTTCTTCTTCTTCTTCTTCTTCTTCTTCTTCTTCTTCTTCTCCTCCTCCTCCTCCTCCTCCTCTTTCTCCATTTACCTCAGTGAAGTGTCGTTGTGGGATGGAGTTAGCAGATGTAACAATATGTTACGCGCACTTCCTAATTCTCTTTGTAAGTCCACGTACACAAGTACATGAGGACAATAAATCACAGACATAGTGGGAGAAATGTAACATGTCACAAACTAAGAATATCGTACCTTCATGGCCAGCAACAGGGAATTGTCAAACCATGTCTTAGGTAGGCCGGCCATAGCAATGCAGAGATTAAACAGTATTACCATTTCTTCCCCGTCTTCTTCTGTTCCTCTGTTTAGTTCAGTGAAGTGTTTGGGGGTGGGGGTGGGGGTGGGAGTGGGGGTGGGGGAAAGTTTAACGATCTTGCATGCTCTCTTTCTAAGGCTGTTTATAAATTGGTTGTCATGTCTCTGAGTTAGTTATTGATACCATCACTGCATCGTTTACGTGGTCATCCTCTTGACAGTGTCCATCATATTTCTTCATTGTGTTCTTTGTGGCAGATGGCACCACGGCATTCTTGTGAGGTTGCCAATCCATTTCAGTTGTTATTTCATGAAGTACATTTCTGGTTTCAGACCTAGTCATTCTTTAAGTTCCCCATTCCTAATTCTATCTCTCAACGTTACACCCTTAGCGCGTCTAAGGAATATCATTTTTATGATATTGTTCTCACTAGTTGCAGTAGACCTCAATGTTTGACATGGTTGCATAATGTCAGTCAAAAATAGTTCTTATGGGATTTGCTTGTATTCTTATAGGTATCTTTTTACACGACAGAAGTGGCACTACTTGTCCCAGTGCCTGATTTCCCTTTGCACAACGTGCGTTGATTTCTCTATCCTTTCTCCTATTTGAAGTGAAAATTAACCCTAGATATGTGAATTCGCTAGTTTATTGTATTTCTAAGTTCTCTATTTGTATTAACAATGTATTTTAACTGTCTGCTTGTCACCATTGTCTCTGTCTGTTCAATGCTTATTTTCATGTTATACAAGGGGCGGGGCGGGGGGGGGGGTGTTCTAATGAAAACCTTAAATGTGTGATAGAAATGACAATACCCATGCCACTGTTATATTGTTGTTAAGGATGTCAAGAGTGTTAAGCACGTTGCGTCACGGTGTAGACGAACCCGATGACGCCATGAGGACAGTTTAATTATGGCCGCCCTACATTTGACATGCACCAAAGAAGGATAGCGTTCTGTATTTCGTAGTTTGATCAGTAAAGGTGTAAAACCTATAGAAATTCGTCGGCGAATGAAAATCCAAAAAACGTCAAAACCTTTGACCCGTTGACCATACATCCGGTTCATACAATCCACTGATAGTCGTCTAACGCATCAGTCGCTCCAAGCAAGGATACAGATTCAGATAAGTACCCTTAATATTGTCATGTAGTTTGTCTCATGTAGTTGTGTGTCGGTTTGTGTTTGTTTGTGCACTGCTGACGAAGGCTTTGGCCACAGCGTTCAATTTGTTTCTTGTAATCGTGTTTCAATAAGCTCACAATCTGCTTTTCGATTTCTGATGGTGTGCTACAGTACCGCAAAGTGTCTAAAGGCTGGGTGCCACGGCAGCTTTCTCCAGAATTAAAAAGACAATTTGGTCTAATGAAGAGGTTCAGCAGGTGGTGCACGAGTGGTTACACACGCGGACAAGAGAATTATCTTCAACAAGAATGCAAACACTCTATCAGAGCAGGAGGGCTTACATTGAACGCAGTGGTGACTACATAGATAAATGATACATTTGCTCTTTAATTTTTCAGAATATAGTGGGGGAGGCGGGGGAGGAATAAAATAAACAGTTAAGATTTCTATTTGAAGCCTCCTTGTATTTCCCACACTTGGAATTGACTTAATTTAGATGGTTCTATCATCTTCTGCTATTAACACCTGGTCGTCCGCAAATTATAATACGGAAATGTCATCTATTTCTTCTTCGCTGGCTGCTCTTCTTTGGGTGGTGAAGTCAACATAATCTCGGCCGCGCTCATTCCCTAGAACATTTCCTGGCAACCACTTCAGACTGTGACGACCAGCGAGATTAACTCATTATCATCATGCATTTCACTCTCTAGAGGGATTCGAACACAAGCCAGTCGGACCAGGAGACAGGTGTTCTAGCCATTGACCAAGCTAACCTACTGTATACAAGCCAATCAGGCCCGAAGACTAGCGGTCGGGTCATTGACCAAACCAACCTACTGTACACAAGCCAATCGGACCGGCAGACAAACGCTCTAACCATTGACCAAACCAACTCACTGTACACAAGCCAATCGGACCGGCAGACAAACGCTCTAACCATTGACCAAACCAGCCTACTGTATACAAGCATGTTTACAGAAAGTCACCACCCGTGACCACAGATACAGACGGACACACCTGAATGCCTTGACGCTATTAGAGATTACCGCTGACGCACTTCACCGGTACACATCCATCACTGTCTGTCACCTTCTTCACGCCTGGAAACTTGAAGAGACAATATCAGAAAGTGAAACGTAGTCCTGTTTACATCCCAAGGATACTCAGTGACGTGTGAACGAGAAAACATGTTGATATTCTAGTTTTCGATTTCTAGGCTTGACATGTTATTCTTGATGTTAATTGACGGGTGGGTGCAAACAAAGACACGGATGTTTACTGTTAACATTTCAAGGTTATCAGAGAAAAACAACTGCCTTCACACAAAACAGGAGAAGTCGTTGCAATAAATAGCTGGAGTTGACAGAGGAGAATTAATTGATTCTTGCAGCTTCTTGAAAGATACTCGTCCCAACAATCAGCATTTGACTAACTTTTCTGGTAAGTATTTGTACTAATCTAAGTCAGGTCTTTGTCAGATATGATTGCACTACTGTACGACCTGCTTTCTGTTAACGCTAAATGTTGGTCGGCGCTCACTAAACCCAACAAACCACATTGTGTCAATGGCTTCAGGCGGAGGAGCGCATTTGGGAGGGTACAAGTTTACCCTAGTGCGAGGGAATGCAATGTAAAGACTGCATGTCATGGCAAGGCAGACCAGAATGACATGGCAAGGCAGACCAGAATGTTATGGCAAGGCAGACCAGACCCTAAGCCTTGGTTGTCACCTTGCATAGGATGGAAGCTCCGACAGTCAGAGCACTGTTTTGCTGATCCGGCAGATTTTGCATCTTGTCTTGTTCCAGATGCATTGTTATTAAATTTCCTCTAGAGCAAACTTGGCTTGCCGAAAGAGGGATCATGCTGCATGGGCAACATATCATCATCATCAAGTGTCATGCCGGTTGGCGTAGGCGTTCATGACTCTCCGCAGATCTCGGTCTTTGATTTTCTGGATCAGTTCTGCTATTGATATTCCTCCATGCCACCGTCGCAATACATCTAACATCATTTCGCTTGGTCTGCCTCTGCCTTTCTTCCCCTTTATCTGTTCAGTTGTCACAATGTTTTCCAATGTCTCTCTTCTCATCACATGACCAATAAAGCTGTTTGCCTCTTTCTTATTGTTGTATATACGGTTCTAGTTTCATTAGCCTCTTTCAGGTAGTTACTCAGTCAGTCCGAGGAATTCGCAACATTCCTCTCATGAACCACATCTCTGTTGCTTCCAATCTCTTCCTAATTAGTTAATTTCATTTCAAGATTCACAGCCGTACAGCATAACAGGTTCTTCTTCTTCTTCTTTGCGTTCATCCGGAGTGTTTTTTCAGATGTGATTGCGGTGTGCGTTAGGCACCCTTGGGTTTAAAACCCTCAGGTCAACACATCCGACTTTTGCGTGCATTTTTGACCAGGTTAGCATTCCTGGGTAATAGGTTCTATATAGCACTTCAGCGCTCTCTTTCTTACAATCAGTGATAGTGACTTATTGCGTAAGATATTCTTCATTTTCTTAAATGCAGCCTTTTCTTGCCCTATTCTGCTCTTAATCTCTGTTTTGCGTCTTCCATCTGATGGTATAAATGTTCCTAGATATTTAAAACTATCCAGTTGGTTAAGAATTTTCCCTTCTATCTCTATTTCACATTTGGGTGTCACCTTTGTCTTTGATATCACCATTGTGACTGTTTTCTTGATATACAAGGTGTCCTTTCTTGGCACTCTGTGTTTTTACAATGTCCAACAATTGTTGTAGATGTTTTGCATTATTCGCCATCAATACTGTGCCATCTGCATGGCGTATATTGTTTATAGTATAACCTCCGAATAGTATTCCTGGCTTCTGTTTGATTTCTCTAATCACTACTTCACTATAGAGGGAGAAGAGGTCGGGTGACAAACCACACCCCTGTCGTATTCCCAGCATTATTTGTTAATAATTTACTTCATTATTTTCCATTTTAATTACTGCTACTTAGTTACAGTAAACATTTGTTATTATTCTGAGATCCTTACCATCAATGTTAATATCTTCCAACATTTTAATCAGTTCATCACGTTTTACTTTATCAAATGCTTTAGTATAATCTATGAAGCACAAATATATGTCTTTCTTTGTCTCTATTGATCATTCTAATAGTGTCGGTTATGTATATATTGTATTGTTTGTACCCTTTTCTTCCACAAATACATGCTATTCTTCACAAATTCCCATTTTAATTTTCTTCCTTGTTCTTCTCATTATAATTCTGAGTAGAAGCTTAGTGATATGGTTTATGAGGTTAATCGTACGAAAATCTTCGCATTCAATTTCTCCTGGTCTTTTTTTTTTTTTTTTTATAGCAACACATTGCCTCTAAATTCAGCCCAGGCTTTGCGTTATGAAGAGGTATAACTCCATGTAACAAACTATCGTCTTTCAAGATGGCCAGGTGCCAGTCATTTGTATCCATAGATGTAAAGGGCACTTTACAAACCGCTTTGGTCACATGATACAAGCTCCATGATTTGCCAGGCAAGAAATCGTGCAATATAGTGTCGATGACTTCTGTGTTCACATTCGAAAAAGGGAACATATTGTTTTGATGGCTGAACAGGAAGGATATGTTACCAATAGTTGCAATGAATGATAAATTGCAGATATCTACAATGAATGACTAAATCAGAGAAAATTATGATACATAATACATCACAAACAGTTAACAATAAATGATACGTCGCGAATAGTTAACAATACATGATCAATCGCACATAGTTAACAATAAATGTCAAATCAAAGATAGTTAAAAATAAATGATAAATCACATATAGTTAACAATAAATGATAAATCACAGATGGTTAAAAATAAATGATAAATCACAGATAGTTAACAATAAATGTTAAGCACATATAATCAACAATAAATTATGAATCGCAGATATTTAAAAATAAATGATAACTCACAGATAGTTAACACTAAATGGTTAATCATAGATAGTTAAAAATCAATGATTAAATCAGAAATATGAAGAAAAAAGATGATAAATCACAGAGAGTAAACTGAATGTACTGTCATGAACAACAAACTGTAACTACTGTCTGTTGAACCTTGAAGTGTAGGACAGTGGGGGAGGTGGGAGAGGGGGGTGTTGAATCAAAGGAAATACATCGGCCCTAAACAAACGGAACTATGGAGAAGGGGTTGCGAACGCAATCCCGAATACCGCCTTCGATTTAACAACGTTAGAGAATTGAAAGCAGACTGCCTTGCGTTGGTTTTCATACCATGGCATGAACGCCTATCTTTCAGAAAGCAATGGCAAACTGTGAACGTAAACTTGCCGTGAAATCACAAGCAGGCATAAAATGCTGGGGTTAACTGCGGTGTCCTGTAATAGAACTTTAAACATAAATATAATGTCAAAACATGATCGCGCAGTGAACACGTGAATGCACTGTCAAACATAAATGTACTGTCAAAACAAGAATGTACAGTTAAAACATGAATGCACTCTCAAACATGAATGTAATGTTAATACCTGTATGTACTGTCACCATATGAATGTACTGTCTTAATATGAATGTACTGTCTTAATATGAATGTACTGTCTTAATATGAATGTACTGTCTTAATATGAATGTACTGTCTTAATATGAATGTACTGGGACATAATTAATGCACTGGCAAAACATGAATGTCCTGTTCAAACATGAATGTACAGTTAAAACACGAATTTAATTTTCAAAATATGAATGTTAAATCATAAAGAAATACGAATATGAAATAAGGATATGAAATAAGAATATGAAATAAGAATATGAAATAAGAATTAAGGATATGAAATAAGAATATGAAATAAGAATATGAAATAAGAATTAAGGATATGAAATAAGAATATGAAATAAGGATATGAAATAAGAATTAAGGATATGAAATAAGAATATGAAATAAGGATATGAAATAAAGAATATGAAATAAGGATATGAAATAAGGATACGAAATAAGAATATGAAATAAGAAAAAGAAATAAGAATATAAAATAAGAATATGAAATAAAGAATATAAAATAAGAATATGAAATAAGAATATGAAATAAGAATATGAAATAAGGATATGAAATAAGGATATGAAGTAAGAATATGAAATAAGGATACGAAATAAGAATATGAAATAAGAATTTGAAATAAGAATATAAAATAAGAATATGAAATAAGGATATGAAATAAGGATATGAAGTAAGAATATGAAATAAGGATACGAAATAAGAATATGAAATAATAATATGAAATAAGGATATGAAATAAGGATATGAAGTAAGAATATGAAATAAGGATACGAAATAAGAATATGAAATAAGAATTTGAAATAAGAATATGAAATAAGAATATGAAATAAGGATATGAAATAAAGAATATGAAATAAGAATTTGAAATAAGAAAAAGAAATAAGAATATAAAATAAGAATATGAAGTAAGAATACGAAATAAGAATTTAAAATAAAGAATACGAAATAAGAATATGAAATAATGATATGAAATAAGAATTAAGGATATGAAATAACGAATGAACATTACATTATTGCAACTTCCCGACACTTGCTGCATTCCCTTCTTCAGTAGCCAGTGAAGTGTTCTTACAGTGATATTACGCACACACGCACGCGCACGCACGCATGCGCGCGTGCAAAGACACTTTTACAAGAACATTCTAGAATACCGCGAATCAAGAAGGAGAAATTGACAGAGATTCTACTAGATCTGAACAATGGGAGAGAACTGGCTCAATGACAACATCATATTTTGGGACACTGAAGTAAATTAGATATATTAAACACAGTAAAGCAACGGCAAACTACTTTATTTACAGATGTAGTAACTCTGTGATTTATCATTTATTTGTAACTATCTGAGATGTGTCAGACAAAAGTAGTAATTTCAGGTTTCGTCAATTCATAGAACGTTATAAGAATAAATAAAATAGAGAACTTGGCAACAACTGATAAGATTGAGGGGGAAAGAACAAGGGGAAGGCAGAGTAGTGAATATCTAGATGGCTTGGCCACGTAGCAATGCCGAGACAAGAACACAGAGCTGATACACGACTCTGGTGATCGTGAGAGATTGCGAAACATGACCGCCCAAGCTTATCGCCATGACACAAGATGATAATGGTATTAAACATTACACGATAAAGATGTCTCCGAAGAACAATAAAGGGATACGTGGTTCTTTGAAGAGCAGCCTGGGTGTACCAACACGAAGGCCGACACAGGATATCAACGGCACCCAAGAAATGACAATGAAAAGGTGTTTTAGTCATGTGACTATCTTCACTGTGCATGGAAGCATTCACAAACAGTCGGATCTCCTTCTAATGTCATGTGTCTGTAAATTAGACAAGTCTAGATGCGGGAACCTGTTGGGGCTCTATGATGTGACAGGCTCTCACATTGTGTAGGCCCGAATGTACGCAGAAATAGGTGGCCAGTCCTCCCCCACTTAGCAGACGATGAGTCCCAGCGTCGAACCCTTTTACAACCTGAATCATGACATTATCTCATCAGTTTACTATCAACTTCTCTAACGCGCCCGCTAGTCTGTAAGTTACCAACCATAAATGTTACCAGATAAATGAATAATACATGAATGATGTGCCCTGAGAGATAACAACAGCACAGGAATAACAACAGACAGCATGCCGTAACCTATGATTTTCTTGCCTTCACAGATTGAGCTCTTCGCAAAGACAGACATCTGAGTCGATAACTAACGACCGTCATCAAACCTCCACCATGATGAAGTTCTTCCTCGTCCTCTTCGCCCTGGTCCTTACATCCGTGGTCCAGGCGGTGATAGACAGTGAACCAGCGGCTAGAATCTACTGTGCGGGAACCACGTACAATGACTGCATCCAGGACCCAAATAACAGCCAGTTCTTCTGTTTATGGCTGTTTAAGCTCTGTCGGCAGACTGTGGTTGAAGCGGACTAGATCCTACACACCGGAGATAACCACGGGGTTATAAGTCAACACGTTCTTGAAGGGTCGCATCCTTTTGTTCTCAGGAAGAATAAATAAACATGGACATTGAAACCACACCCTGATCTCAGTCCAGCATCTCCTCCTGACTCACCCATTTCTGGACGTGTTGATGAACTTTACCTTTTAGTAGACCGGAATGCACTCCAGGCATTCCATGAGGGTGTTATATGTTACTATAATGTTATTTGTTACTATAATTTTATTTGTTACTATAATGTATATTATGTCAGGTTGTGTACCCCAGAAACTGGTTGAAGATTTATGAATATATTACTTCACAATAGATCTAGCTATGTATTAGCAGTAGTAGTAGTTGTACGGTTTAAAATTCACAGCAAATGAGATGCCCCATAATCGCACAAAACAGCTGTTTCACTAACACACAATCAGAGGCTGCACACGCATTATCGCAACATGCGGCCTCCCGGTGTACAGCAACCAAGCTGTTCGCCATTTTCTGAATTCGTATTTAACCACACAGTCACCAATGATACAAACGAAAACACTTTCCGAATACAATTCACAGCTCAGATTGTCACACCAAGTACTCAACTCAGTAGCTGGACGACGAAACCGGCCCCTAGGTCCAAACATGGGTGAAATGGACTAGTAAACAGTGTCCGCAGACAATTAGTTCTCCAAGATATTAACGGCCAGCCTGATTATCCGCCATGTTGGTCAGGAATTCAAATCTAGATATGCGTCTGGACATGAGAAGGTTCTCGACAAAGTAGGATGGTGGTTCACTCAACCCTGACATGCCTTTGTGAAGATGAAATAGGTTCATATGCTAACTTTGCAATTATACCATATTGATATTATCATCATTGTCCTAATATCAAAGTAGTCATGATCCTCATTACTAGTAGTTATTAAATTAGTCAGAATTCCGTTTGTTAAAGTTATTTGCTCAAGCCATTCCACTGTCTCGTGCTCTAAACAAATCACTCTTAATCCAAGCGTAAGAGTGAGCCCCAATATTCTTTCACGCATATGAAATGTAGCTATTTCCTAAACATCATCTTATTCTTTCCTCTGTTGTTTCCATTTTGTTTAGTGATACATCTCTTTGTTTCATATGTAACCAAGCTAAGACAAAATACTGCTATATACTCTTCAACCATATACATTTCTTCCTATGTCTTTAAGACCGCCTTGAGCTGGTATTTGATACACTGGTATGAGCGTCGGCCGCTCAGATGTTAATGATAAATTGCTGAACGTAAACTGGCCTTGTAAATCAGTCACAGCATGCTGGTGTTGACTACGATGTCTTGTAAATGACATGCATCTAGCCTTTATGTCTTTAAAAACGTAAGACCAAGAGAAACCCTGCGTAGAACCATCATCAGAGAAGGCTCATTCAACGGCCAAGTGAACATCCAAGATCTACAACATGTAGCAGCGAACCGCCAGACATGGAGAGCCATGACTTCTGCCCTTTGCGCCGACTTAGGCTCAAGAGGAAAGACTAACTAGCTAACAAGTCTCTCCAATCTGCCAAATCACTACGTCTCAATAACTTTCAATGCCCTCTCATCCATTACGACAGGAATCCACGTTTTGCAGCCGTATAGTGCTACAGGCCACATGCAATTTACTATTACATAAAGAATGTTAATGTTTTTTTTTTCTTTCTTAGACCTTGGAGAAAAATGCCAAAAGCTGAACATCATTGATTAAACTTCTCACAAATAAAATCCACAAATATAGTTAATTTGTATTTGTTAGTGGCCGACCATGTCAACATTGGATAGAGGGAATAACAGATTCCACGGGAATCACGACATATGAAGCTCATAAACGGGCACTTTCGTGCTGTTTGTACTTCATCTCGACACCGCAAGGTGCAAGAGGAACAAGATGATTTGAAATGAGTTGATGAGATTAGATGATGAGATGAGATGATGAGATGAGATGATGAGATGAGATGGTTAGCTGCTGATGTATCCGGTGTCTCTAGAGGTCGGGGAACCTCGGTGTCGCAGTGGCTAGCATACGTGCCCGATTCAGATCCCCACTACGTTAAAGAATTGTCCAAAGCTAACCTGCGCCTCAGGGCGATCCAGTATGAAATGGTTACAGCCAAACGTTCTGGGAAGTAATGGCGACCGGCGATATGTTAACCACATTACTCACCGAGTGCCAGTTGGCGTAAAGAAATACGTTCCCAGCACCATATACCCAATACACACCATTTACCCTGAAGGCCGGAAAAGGGATCTTGTACTTTCTTCTTCTTGGTGACGTTGCTGTTGTCTTCCACTTACGCGTCGTGGGGAGGGTTTATTAAGTTCTCATTCACCCGTAACTAGCACCTTCCCTGCGTCAGTCATGATCATGTTTCTGGGATCAAGTCATTTCACTACCGGTTTGCTAGACCTGTCATAGGTCACTGACCTAGTTGACCTTACGTTTCACTAGAACAACATAACCAGACTGTTACTGGTACCATTATTGTTAGAACTTTTCGCTAGATGTTGAAGAAGCGGACGGAGCACGTACGGGAATATCCCGAATGCTGTGATGTCTGTTATTGACTAAACTCAACTCAAGTCAACTTAACTCAGCTCACAAGAAATAGCGTGGCGTGAAGATGTTACAGAAGGTCCTCACTTGATCCATGAGCTCTTTCAGACATACTTGTCACCGTTGTTTTATTGCTATTGTCCAATGCTGTTAAACCTGCGCTCATATCTGTTATGTTGTTATTTTTGTTTGCCAAAATCCATTCTCCAAAAGGTATAATTTGTTGGTCTTCATTTTAGCGCCTTTCATTTTAGCATTATGATGCATATATTTACTTGATAGATCGTCGGAGCAGATGTAACCTGATCGTTGTGATCCAAGTGTAACTGTAATAATTGTAAATATATGACAGGCATGAGCGAACTTTATTGTCAAAGGGTCAAAGATTGGGCATGCAGGCCTGTCTTACATTCAGCCTTGCCAATCATTTATCTTTCGTACGTTATTTTTCTATTGTGCATATTACATTCACATAGGAAGAATAAAAACATTGTCAAATGAATGCTGTGAACATAATCAATGCACAACAGTACCATGTTATGAGATCGGGCAGGCAGGCAGCACACACACACACACACACACACACACACACACACACACACACACACACACACACACACAACACACACACACACACACACACCCTCACACGTATAAACAAACACATTCATACTTACATCATTTGTACAAACTCGCACAGTTATACCGTACCCACTCGATAACTCACAAACACACAATCCCTCTCATACACTCGCAGAAGTACATATACTTATTGATATGTTTGTAAGTATATGTATGTGTGTGTGTGTGTGTGTGTGTGTGTGCGCGCGCGCGCGCACGAAAATATTCATATTCGGGTGTTTGATACAGTCTGTCTGCATGATAAATTCGTAATCAATTGTGAAAGTGTAACTATTTTGATTATTCTGATGTTTATGATACTATCGTTTATAATAAAATAATCGAGTTTTGACGGAGTTCGTTTTCTTGTTTCTCTTGTATCTGTGTTTATGAAAACTACATGGCAGGAGATGGATAGATAGATAGATAGATAGATAGAGAGAGAGAGAGAGAGAGAGAGTCAGAGGGGCAGAGAGACGAAGAGGCTGAGAGAGACCGATAGACATAAATAGAGAGACAGGGAGACGGAGATAGAGGGACAGAAACAGAGAGATGGAGACAAAGAAACACACAACAGGGAAATAGACAAATAGAGAAACCAACAAGAGAACGAACGAACGAACGAACGAACGAACAAACTTTATTTTAAAAGGGTAACAAATTGGGCACCCAGGCCCGTTTTACATTCGTCCTTTTCAATCACTCATCTTTCATTCATCAAATGTGCATGTTACATTTACATAGGGGGGAAATAAACATTGTCAAATGGATTTTGTAAGCATAAACAAAGCATATTACGCATGGTACATTCACATGGGGAAAAAAACATTGTCAAATGAAAGTAAGACAGAAAAAGACATAAAGTAAGACAGAAAGTAAGACAGAAAGAGAGACACAGAGAGCGAGAGAGGTAGAGAGAGAGAGAGAGAGAGAGAGAGAGAGAGAGAGAGGAGAGAGGCAGAGAGACAGAGAGAGGTAGAGGCAGAGAGACAGAAGTCACAAAGGTGACTGAGAACAAAGAATGTACGTACCAGGTCAGCCTGCCCCATAATTCCTCAAACCATAAGCCAGAGCTTTCGTGTCAGATAGAAACAATAATAACAAACGCGCAGTTGAGTAACAGAGTATAGGAGATTATATTTATTACGTGTGGTAGGTAGAAATAAACAAACTAGTTTATAGACAACACAACGAAAAGAGTCTCAAGCATTCTCCTGCCAATCTTCTCAAACATATGACAGGATCCACAAGTACATTTTAAAGCTGGGATATTCTACAGTGATGACATTGCACACCAAACGTAAAGGCATTTAAAATATGACGATACTAGTTGCGGGATTTATTATTGATAATATAAAGACTAACTAATAGTTAGAAGGTGATGGTGTCATTTACACAGATGGGTCTGTCTCTGGAGCGGTCTCGGCTGACAAAGATTAGTTTCATCTTCGTGCCAGGGCATGCGGGAGTACAGGGAAATGAGCGGGCTGATAAGCTCGCAGGTGAGGCTAATGTGGAGGGCGGACGCGTCATGGACCAGGCTGACATTCTGACTGCTCTACGAGAAGTAAGACTTTTGCGAGAACCAAGTGATGACTGCGAATCGTCAACCATGATCAGACTGCGAGAACAGCAAATTAAAAGAGGTGCAGCCAAACAAGAACACTACGCAGGAAGCCAAAGAAGATTGATAAAACAACACAGAACTGGTGTCGTTAGCCGCTACACGCAGCGGGAACGAACGAACGAACGAACGAAAATCTTTATTTTCAAAGGGTTTAGAATTGGGCACGCAGCCCGTCTGACATTCTGCCCTTCGTTTCTATTTCCTCTCATACATTCTTTTATTCAACATCTCTTATGAAGCAAAACTTTGACAACGAAAGAACAATAAGCATTAAAACGCATGAAAAATAATCAATAACAAATGACTCACTGAGGCATTGTTTAACATGGGCATTATAAATACCCAAGGAAGATGTAACGTGCCTTACATCTAGGAATGTTTTTTGGCTAGTTGTCGTTCGAGATAATTTAGCATTGTTATTGTCTTTGTTGTTGTTGTTTTTTTTTTAAATGGGGGAATGTAGTCTGTCATGAGGTAGTGTTCAAACAGGTTGCGACTGTATGTATAATGATTGGTGGTGTCTTTGATTTCTTGTAGAAGATTATTCCACAACTGAGTGGCAGAGTATGCTAAGCTTGTTCTATATAAGTCTATCCTAGGTTTAGGGACATGAAGTATATTTAGTCGTTCGCTATGTCTCGCGTTATATTTAAACAATGGCCAAAGATAGCTAGGAGCATTTTGAAATAGGATTTTGTGACCACTGATAAGGACATAAATAATGTAGTTGAATTTGGGAAATGCATACTACAGGCAGCACGAGAAACAATACCAAGAGGAACCCGTAAAAATTATAAACCCTACTGGAGTAGTGAACTGGAACAGTTGCATAATGATGTGGAAGTATGTAGAAATCAAGCAGAGGCAAATCCCAGCCAAGAGCACCACAATAAATATCAGCACGCAAAAGCCAAATTTCAAACGACCCAGCTGCAGGCTAAACGGAAGAGCTGACAGGAGAAAACAGAGTCTCTGAACTTTGAAAGAGACACAGGGAAGTTATGGAAGCTAATAAAACAGCTAGACGATGAGGGCACAGGGAGAAACTAAAACATTGCACTACATAACGACGGAAACATCTTAACAGGAAAGCAAGCAGCTGACCATTTTGCGGACTCATTCGCACAAGATAACAATATCGAAATTATTCCAGAGAAACAAGAAGCTTCGAGAGCAATGGCAACATACAGGACAGAAGGAAATTGTACATGAGGTTATGGAGACACCTATCACATTTAGTGAACTGGAGCTAGCCATATCAAAACTTAAAATGAGAAAGTCACCAGGAACTGATCAGGAACCTAGGAACAGAGGCAAAAGCAAAGCTGCTACAGATCTTTAATAACACATGGACCTTAGGCAGTGTTCCACAAGTCTGGAGAGAAGCAATCATGATACCCCTCCTAAAATCTGGGAAAGAAAGTTCCATTGCCTCCATCTGCAGACCCATTAGTCTCACCAGCTGTCTCTGCAAAACAATGGAACGCGTCATCAATCACAGACTGCAGTGGTACATTGAAAGTGAAAACATCCTTGTGCCACAACAGGCTGCTTTTAGGCAGTGCTACTCTACGGAAGATCAGACAACCTACCTCTCTCAAGAAGTTGAGGATGCTTGAACAGATCTGAAGAAAGCCTTTGACAAAGTCTGGAAAGAAGGTCTGATGAAGAAACTGAGAAACTGTAAAGTCAATGGAAGAATGTACAAATGGGTGAAAGCATACTTGCACAACAGAAGAGCCCGAGTACAGATAGACGGTCTCATGAGCAAGAAAGTACTATTGCGTCACGGTGTTCCCCAGGGCGGAGTCCTGTCCCCAACACTTTTTCTAATCTTCATCAATGATCTTGTTGCTAATCTACCGTTTGGAATTAAAGCGGCAATGTACGCCGATGACCTGGTTTTGTGGAGCGCAAATGAACATGCATCAGTGGCCACCATATTGCTACAGAGAGCTGTAGATACATTTGTTGCATGGGCAAATAGATGGTGTGTCAGCATAAACACTGACAAATGCAGCACCACTCTATTTACCTTTCTCCGAAACAAAAGGCAGGGATCATTCAGATAAATGGAACACCCCTAAGAGAAGATAAAGAACCAACATATCTTGGTGTAACATTCGACGACAGGCTGACTTGGAGAAAACACATAAAAAAGCAGTAGCAAAAGCCAGAAGGAAAATAACCATCCTGAGAAAGCTAAGTGGAACCACATGGGGAGCCATTGAGAAAATGCTTAGCAAAGTTTATCAACAGAGCATACGACCACACCTGGAATACAGGTCAACTGCGTGGTGTTCGGCAGCAAAAACCACACTACAAGAGCTGGACAAGGTGCAAAATCAAGCTCTTAGAGTCATCACAGGAGGGATGAGATCAACCCCTATAGTGGCAATGGAGAAAATGGGGAGGACACAAGCTCTAAGAGAACGCAGAGATACAAAAACACTAATACAAGCAGAAAAGTTCCCCAGCTTGCCAGGCCACCCTATGAAGAACCGATTTGAAAACTTAGCTATAGGGCGGTTGAAAAGAAATAATTTCATCCACCAGGCCAAACAACTCTGCAGAGCAACCAACGATCTTCCCACAGTTGGTATCCCCCTGACAACTATTCCAGAGCGAACCCCTTGGAAAGACCATCGACCATTGATACAAATCCAGACAAAAGTGAGAGGGATATTTGACAAGGAAGAACAGAACAGTGTACAGCGCAGAACAGCCACTCTCAGATTCCTTGATGACGAATACCCACAGGATCTTTGGATCCGAGTCTACACAGATGGTCAGCACAAAATGCTGTTCGAAATGGAGGAGCGGGAGTGTACATAGAATACCCAAATAATACTAGAGACACGGCCAGAGTTAGAACAGGAAAGTACTGTCATAACTATGATGCTGAAATTGAGGCATTCAAGATAGCAACAGAGAAATTACAAAATACCAGCCATGGTAGACAACCTGTGATGATATTGACAGATGCAAAATCAGTAATAGAGGCGCTACTGTCTGGGAAATTGCCAGTTCTAAGGACACTAATTCCTGCTGTCAGCATAAGGTCACCATACAGTGAATACCATCCCACTGTGGAGTACCCGAAAAAGACAGAGCTGATCGAGTGGCAAAAGAACAACCTGATGTGCCCATTACATACCACCAAAAGAAAACAAATTATCAAATCAGTCAGAAGGCCACCAAACCCTACTCAAGACGACTACCACGTTATGGACAGACCAGAACAGGTCATTCTTCTGCGCCTCAGAACAGGACACAATAGATTATGCAACCACTTGTATACAAAATTCAAGATTGGTGACTCAGCCATGTGCACATGTGGTTTGGCGTCGCAGACAGCAGAGCACATACTCCAGGATTGCCCAAACTACAACATATCCAGGCGAACCTTCTGGCCTAGAGAGACAACAGTGGAAGATAAACCCTATGGACCGCTGAGTGAAATATGAAAAGACTGTTTGATTCATACCATAGACAATATTGCAGTTATAGACATATTTCAGGCGAACGAAAGAAGAAGAATGTAAGTTAATCCCACCTTGTTAATTATTTACCTACCTTTGTGTGAGTGCCATGATGCAGATGAGTACATGGACTAGTTATGCCATAACTCAAATTATATTAGGTCCAACGTTATGGCAGTGTTCAGTAAATGGACACCTGGATAGTGAAAGTGGATACTTTTCACCCAGCGTGGAAACGTTGGGACTCGCTTCGCGATCAGCAGGAAGTGGGATCCGGACGAGGGCATTCGAGGCTGTGGTTTCGTCCAGTGCGGACCACGTTGTGAATAAAGTAATGGCCAACACTGAGCCACTCTTTTAGTAAAGTTCATGTGTAGAAAATGTGGTGTAGATTCGTGATACAGTGTTGTATAATTGTGTGTGTGATTGCGAGTAAACATTGTAAATCGTTTTGAGAAATAGAAGAGTTCGACTATCTGTAAAGTAAAGCCCTGAAAGTAACAACCATTGAAGTGAGGCCGCATAGCTAAATGCAGAGTCTGAGATGCGGCAGGGAAAAGAGTCCGAAACTAACCACGGAGACGACATGATGATGATGAATGAGGTTACAACTTATACCCTTTGAATGCGGGCGGCAATTGAGCTCTCTGCGCCCATGTAGAGCACACTATACACACATGTCGAACCCTAGCAGTGAGTGCACACACAAACAGAAGAACATAATGAAGAAGAAGAAGAAGAAGAAGAAGAAGAAGAAGAAGAAGAAGAAGAAGAAGAAGAAGAAGAAGAAGAAGAAGAAGAAGAAGAAGAAGAAGAAGAAGAAGAAGAAGAAGAAGAAGAAGAAGAAGAAAATACTTTAAACTGTGCGTATATTTGATTGAACGAACATCTTCGTATTGAACAGACTGGCAAACTATGCCCTCGACTTCAAACTCACTAGCGACAAATTAACCAGTGGTAATATCAGATTTCAGCGTGTGATGTCGCAAGTTTACTCGTTGAACCAAACATAAATAATGAGATTGCATCAGGAGATAACATACTGCATGCACTACCGACTTCCAACAAGTGTTAGAATAGTAATATTCAACAAAACGTCCACAAACAAACACCGACAAACAAAGATAAACAGATTTCCTGATCAAAAATATAGAAAGTAAATTTAGGTAATGCTTTAATCTTCGTTGTGTGCCGAGAAGTTTCTGCAATTTTTTGTAAACAGTGAAAAACAAATGAGGCTTTTGTTTAGTTAGACACCGTGAAATTAAGGCCAGATAGTACGTACTGGCCAAATATGCACAGCAGATTTAGAGAAGAATGTGAAACGCGCCACGGTCGGCGTAATTAAGTCACCTAAATGTATTCAATGACGTCAAGTAAGAATGAGAAATATGTGTAAACAAGGACAGGCGACACTTCAATTGTATGGCCATGTAAAGAGAACAAAAAACATCATCATATTGTAACAGCTGTAGTATAAAGTTATATCTGTAGCATGACATAACATCTATAAGTTAATGTATCATAAAGAAGAAGAAGAAGAAGAAGAAGAAGAAGAAGAAGAAGAAGAAGAAGAAGAAGAAGAAGAAGAAGAAGAAGAAGAAGAAGAAGAAGAAGAAGAAGAAGAAGAAGAAGAAGAAGAAGAAGAAGAAGAAGAGGCATGTATTATAGAATCTTAATATTTATGTCTGGAAGTGCATTTTCTGAATTACAAGTTCAGCTATGGTAGCCTCTGTATCAGTAGTTGTGAGGGCATTACTTTCAAATCAAATCAAATCACATCAACTTTATTTTAAAAGGGTCACAAATTGGGGACGCAGGCCCGTCTTACATTCGGCCCTTTCAATCACCCATCTTTCGTTCACCAAGAGCATTATACATTCACATAGGAAGAGAAAAAACATTGTGAAATTAATGTTGTAAACATAAATAAGACAAATTATCATGTTATGAGGCCCATCTCCCACCTACCCACACATCACCCCACCCACATACACCCCCACCTACCCACACACACACACACACCCAGGGACACATACATACCCCACCAACCGACCCATCCTCCTCCCGCACATCCCTTACGCACACACACTGCCCTCACCTGTTTCCCCCAACCCAAACACATTCGCCACCCACACAAACATCCCGCACCAACCCACACATCCCGCGCCCACCCACATACACATCCTTACCCACACACCCATCCCCAACCCATACATCCTCTCCCCACCCACATCTCCAACCACCCACCCCCAACCACACCTCCATCGACCACATATTCGCCACCAACGCACACACATCCCCCACCAACCCACACATCGCACATCCACTCACATATCCCCAAACCATACACACACGTCCCTACCAACTGGCATACCCCCCGCCCACCCATATACACATTCCCGCACCCATCACACACATCCACCACCACACATTATCCCCCACTCACACACATATCATCACCCACCCACCACAAACATACCCCCACCCACACAAAATGCACACACCCCCACCAACACACCACACACATATCCGAAACCCACATACCATACACTTCTCCCCACCCGCCCTTACATCCCCAATCCACCCACACACATCCCCTACCCACACAACCCCGCCACCAACACATGCTTCCCCCAAACCATCCACGCATCTCCACCCGCCCACACACATCCCCCGCACCCGTCCCATACACACATCCTCCACCCATACACATATCCCCATACCCATTCACACACCCCTACTTTCACCCCCACACATCCATCCACACATCCCCAAAACACCCACAAATCTCACTACCCACCAACACCCACACACCCCAAACCATCCAAACGCATACCCCCACCAACACACCCACACTTCCCCCACTTTAAAAAAGCATGTGGGCTAGTTTTCCCTATTACCAGCGTCCCTTGCCATCAAGTGAACCCACTCAGTCTTCAGAGTTAATTGTAATTTACGTCCTTATGTCAAAGACCAGAAGTCAACATTTTAGTCCAACTGCCTATTGTATGAGTTCAGCCCCTTACCTCGGCATCAGCACACCGGAAGTTTTATGCATTAACTCTGGTGATCGAGTGAGGTGGCGAAAAATGACCGTCCACGCTTATCGGCGTAGCACTTGATAATAGATGGTCGAGTTTTGCTCTTTGGGAACGTAGATTCCGTTGGCTTTCTTCCACTCCGGTCTGAAGTGCTTGTCTTTCCACGCGGATCTCAATATCCGGTAGAGTCTCTTATTAGGCATTCTTGAAACTGTTTCATACCGTGTAAGGCACCAACTGTACAATTAATTATGTACAGTTGCCGTTGTACAATTAATTATGTACAGTTGCCGTTGTACAATTAATTATGTACAGTTGCCGTTGTACAATTAATTATGTACAGTTGCCGTTGTACAATTAATTATGAAAAGAAGTCGCTTAAAGGTCGACAGGGTCGACTTCATTGCACCGAGTTTGTTTTTTTTTTAAATCCCATATGGCTCGGTCTATTTCCGCAGCACGAACTCCGTAGCTCCAGCGACGACCCACATGAGTCTCCGAAAATATTCACTCGGAGCCCTAGTAAAACTGCTTAACTACTTCGCCATGGAGACTCCCTTACACAATTAATTATGAAAGCAACACATATTACAGTTACAAGTGTACACTTAATTATGAAAACAACGCTTTGGTACAGATTGAGTTGAGTTAAGAACCGACATCACTGCACTCATGACATTCCCATACGTGCTCCGTCCCCTCGTTCAACAGCTAGCGAAGAGTCATACTACTAATCGTTCCCACTGCTATCTGATTTTGGTACAGATACAACTGTACAATTAATCATGAAAGCAACACATTGTTGCAGTTACAACTGTACCATTAATTATGACAACAACACATTAGTACAGTCACAGCTGTACAATTAATTATGAAAACAACTCTTTGATACAGTTGCAAATATACCATTAATTATGAAAACAAAATGTCCAAACACATACAATTTTGTTATTAGTTTAAAGAAGAGTATTAGAGCTTTTGAACTCAAATTACACAGGAAGCTGTTAGAACATCGTGGAACGAAACGAAGAACAATAGAGAACTTCTTTAAGATGTGTGTCAACATCTCAAATTGCATTCAGGCACTCACGCCGCTTCATTCACACCTAAAAGAAACTTCATGTGTGAATGGACATTGTATACTTTATTTCAGGCGAACCTGCTATATTTACACACACAGGATCAGGCGGTAATTGCCTGCCTAAATATACATGTCGCCTTTCCTCACAACAACCCGTACATACTCAAATACAATCTCACACTCGCGATCTATAATATGCGCCCTCGTAAACTACACATTGGCTCTCGGAAACAATCACACGTCCTGTCTGGAAGAATGTCGGGTCCCGTCTGAGTAACTTCAGTCCACTCGCTGCCCTTGTCGTTCTAAACTCCGTGCGGTCAGCAAGACCTCGTGCTGTTCCACTCGTCACGTAGTACGGTAGTCTTGTTCGTGTCAACCTTGGGTTGTACTACTGCTAACTCTGTTTACGGGTGTTGTCCCGTGAACTAGCGTCCCCCGCCCTATCCTCGGGGTTTGTCCCGCTGGTGTCCTAGATATGACACGTCCGTGTCCTCTTCTAAGTCCTGTCTTATAACTGTTCTAAGTTATCCCTTGCGGTCTGTCTCTATTCTATCTACTCCCTCGTAGAGGTCCTTATCTACGTCCTATCTGTCCTTACCTCTATTCTGTCTCCTTTCCTATTTATGTCCTACCTAACACTTTGACAGTGTTTTACACAGATTGTTCCTGTTATGGAAACAATTCATGAATATAGAATTCATTTCTCCCGTGCAATGTACCTCAACATCTCTTACAAGTTGTGTGTTTGCTGATGTTCACCTATCTGACTTCCGCTTGCGGATAAATTCTCAACTGTGTCATCAACATTTTTATAAGTCTATTGTGTCCCCTGTGCATTTGTACTCTCCCTTAGGAAATCCTACTGTTTGCACTTGTATCTGTATTCCTGTTTGTATGCGTGTTAATTTATACTTTATGTATTTTTAAATTAGACACATATGTGTATGTTAATAATTCATGTGTTAAAAGCTTTCAAGTGTCGCAGGTAGGTTTGTGCAAGTCAAAAATAAATGCGTATGCTTGATTTGTGAGATGCGTCGCCGAACTGAGACGCTGGAACACATTCCTATAGCTGTAATGCAATAGTGGCTGCATCACATATAAAACTACACGCTCACATGTGTTACACAGAAGACGAAGACAATTCATAAAAACTCAATTGTGCTGGGGGGAAAATGCACCACTGAACATTCATAATATATTTAATCCTTTCACTCTTCCTTCCACTCATCTTTTGTTGACTCAAAAATTGCAAGTTTAAAATTATTTTTCTGATTAAAATAAAAATGGGCTCATTTTAAACAATTATCGAGCCGACAGTAGTACCTTTTTATAGTACTTTTATATTGAACTCAAGTATTTACACCGTTGTTGGATTGCTTAAGGCAATGCTAAGGAACGAACTATTCTAGCTAACTTGTTTTCTATAATGTGCTCTGATGGGTGTTACTAACTAAGGAAAAGTAATTTCACTAACTAAACAAAATGTAGGAGAAATGTGTTGGTCCCTTAAAGTAAAATGTTGTAAATGAGCCTAATAAATTCTAACTACATTTACTTGCAAACTAATCTAAATTATAACTACATTAAGTTATCTTAGCTAACGACTATCATTAACTTTTAAGACAGTAGTCTCCTAAGAGACCTGTATGTTCTATTTATACTAGTGTAACGGTGTTAATGGTTTAACTATTGTCTATATTTATGTATAACTAACTGACTTTAACTACCACTAAACTAATTTAATTCCGATTACTGTCACATTTCTTTAAGTGTATTTTAAACGTAAAGAAAATTTATTTACTCATGCAACTTAATTAAAAATCATGTTATGCATTATAAATTAATACATATTATATTAACACACTATCTAACTAACTTGGTCGTAGCTCCAGGTGAAGGTGATGATGTCGCGTCTTCCTCTGTGCTAAATTGTTATCACAGTCTATATACACTGGTTAATTTCTATCGTAGTTGCAGATGCCGGTGACGATGTAACTTCGTCATTCTGTCTTACTCTTATTAACACAGTTCTATATACAATGGATAGTCTACAGTTTCTGCAGATGCCGGTGACGATGTAACGTCGTCCTTCTGTCTTAATATTACTATCACAGTTCTATATACAATAGCTAATCTGTCGTAACTGCAGATGCTGGTGATGATGTAACGTCGTCCTTCTTCTGTTGCTCTTCAAAGTCTGAGGGTCTGGTTAGCAAATCTGCTAACGTATTGTTGCTTCCCTTTATGTGTCTTACAGAAAATGAATAGTTCTGGAGTATCAGGGATCAACGGTAAATCCTGTTATTCTTTGAGATTCCTGTTTCCATCGCTAACAAAGGGGAATTGTCAGTTTCCACGACAAAATGTGTTCCTGCCAGAAATCTATGTAATTTACTCACACAGTATGCAATCGCTAGTGCTTCCAACTGAGAAACATCGTATTTGGATTCTGTTAGGGTGAGCTTGCGACTTACATACAACACTGGATGAAGGATTCCATCATACTCCTGAAGGAGCACGCCAGAAATGGTAGTAGTGCTCGCATCAGTCCTAAGAATATATTGTAATTCTGGGTTAGGTAATTTCAAAATAGGGATATTACTGAAATGATATTTCAGTTTTGACATTGCACTATTTAAAGCTAACATCGAAGAGAGTGAGATAGTGGCATCTGCCAACAGTAAACCCAAAAAACCATTCAAAATTAGGGAGAAACAAAAACCCAATCCACCACAGTGTCCATACTATGGATTTTCACACCCTCAGTTCGGAATGTGTGACCGTAACCCAAATTATCCATCTCATCTAGAGACGATGATAAAGAAACAGCAGAATAAGAGAGAAACCTACAGACGTGGTGTCAAATGCTTCTTTTGCCATTATTACGGGCATTATAGTTCACGTTGTAAGGGGCGCCAGAGATTGAGAGCGGTAAATGCTGTGCTTATTGACTCATCGAGTGAAAGTGAAAGTGAGCAAGGAGAAGTGCTAGAGAGTGAAGAAAATGTGGTAGCAGCTATTGATGTACTTAATTACGATAGATGTGCAACTTGTCATCAGTTTCATTAAGACGGAGTAATGAATTGCGGGCACACCGTGCCGTTTTCAAGTGAAAACGCAAACGCAGCAGTTGCCTCCAGAGGCCTCCACTATGGAATTCGCAATATGCAAATATACCATGCATATACAATATGCAAATATACCATTAATTATGAAAACAAAATGTCCACACACATACAATGTTGTTATTAGTTTAAAGAAGAGTAATAGAACTTTTGAACTCAAATTACACAGGAAGCTGTTAGAACATCGTGGAACGAAACGAAGAATAATAGAGAACTTCTTTAAGATGTGACTATCGATGGAGACGGGCTCATACACAGCGTCATGTCTGGGAAACTGAAATACTCGTGTCACATTCATTGTCACATTCATTGTCACATTCATTGTCACATTAGTTATCAGTTATCAGTTGGGGTATCTTCATTGCACTCCGGACATGTCCATAGGTGCTCAGATCCCCCCCCCCAGCATATGCATCAGCGTCCGGTGGCTAATAGTGCCAGTTCTGTGTTAGTTGACGAGGCGCTTTGTTTTCCCGATGTACCTCTCGCGTCTGGCTGTGCCGATTCTTACTCCCAAGTCTTTCATCCTGGACAGTGATATGAATTCACTGACGTCAAAGTCCTCTGTTCGCGCCATATCTTTGAGGACGTTAATAACATCGGCACGATCCATGGGCTGGCCATCTACAGGGGGTGCAGAGCCAACCAGTTTATCAGCTCGTTCATTTCCCTCGACTCCTGTATGTCCCGGGACAAAGATGAAGGTGACTTTACGGACAACAGACTTCCGCAGCGACTCAGTCCACTGTCTATGTACAGATCCAGCTTCGACCTTCTGAATCATGCTCATTGAATCACTTAGTACACACACGTTGGTATAATGCTGTGATTCCAGCCATATGAAAGCCTGTGTAACTGCCATCACCTCCATCGTCATGCTGCTCGTAGTCATAGAGTGGGCACCACTGGATTCTTGAACGGTTCGGCCCGCTGAACGGGCTGTAAATGCCCACGCACTTCTCTGCTGCTTTACAACAGAACCATCTGTATAGATGAGCACTTCGGGGCTCTCTGCATTGACAGCGGCAGGGTTCTGCTCTCTGCACCGTCTGTCGAGTGTGATAATGCAGGAGAAAGTGCACTTAAAAGCTGGAGGCACCGGCACCCATTCCTTGCCGGGGTTGATACTGGTAAGACTGCAGACCTGTCTGATGACATCTTCCGCCCGACCCATCCATGACTTGCCCCTCTTTAGCCTGTCACCATTTTCTCTCTTTATTTTTAAGTATGCACGAGCTCTCCAGATCTTGATCCTGTGTTCCATTGTCGGGAAGTCAAGGAGGTATCTCATTGCTACACAGCTGGTGTCTCTCGTGCAGCCCAAAATGATGTGCATGGCTTCGTTTTGTACCTTTTCAAGTCTTCCAATCTGTGTAGGGCTGACAGTGAGGATGGCCAGGGCATACTCGATGCGTGAAAGCACAAGTCCTTGGAACAGAAGTATTAGCAGTCTTTGCTCTATATTGGCAGTCGCCATGACTCTCATCGCTGACAAACCTTTTCGAGCCTTCGTTATGACGTAATCGACAGGATCTCTGAAGGACAGGCTACGATCAAGCCTCACGCCAAGATATGTCATTGACTGGGTTCTACTCAAAATGCTCCCATCCATTCTTACTGCCGGCAGGTCTGTTTTCACAATATGGTTGTTTAGGGAGAACCATGTAACCGATGCCTTTGCAGGGTTGACAAGGGCGTCGGCATCAGCACACCATGAGGAAATACGATCTAGTTTGCCCTGCATATCATTGGCAACCTCCTGTCTATCTCGACCCTGTCGATACACGAGGATGTCGTCAACAAATGACAGAGTCCTACCCCTCCCGTCCAACTGTTGTTCAGTGATCGGCACCGTATACACGTTGAATAGTACTGGTGACAGTGGTGAACCCTGCGGCAATCCTGGACATATCGTTATCGGCTCAGAAGACCAACTCCCGCTTCTTATCTCCCGCATCATTGTCACATGTTTTGTGAGAGAACAGAGATGGGAGGTGAATAACTCAGAAATACACACACTCTCTCTCTCTCTCTCTCTCTCTCTCTCTCTCTCTCTCTCTCTCTCTCTCTCTCTCTCTCTCTCTCTCTCTCTCATACTCATATACTCATTCACAATCACAAACACATTAACAATCATTTACACATATATACATTATCTCTGTCTGTCTGTCTGTCAGTCTGTCTGTCTGTCTGTCTGTCTGTCTGTCTGTCTGTCTGTCTGTCTGTCTGTCTGGATAGGGGGTGGGTGGGGGATTTGTGTCATAACATGGTAACATGCATTCTTTATGTTTACAACATTCATTTGACAATGTATTTTTTCCCCATGTGAATGCATTATGCACTGATGAACGAAAGATGAGTGATTGGAAGGGCCGAATGTAAGACGGGCCTGCGTGCCCAATTTGTTACCCTTTGAAAATAAAGTTCGTTCGTTCTGTCTGTCTGTCTGTCTGTCTGTCTGTCTGTCTGTCTGTCTGTCGGTCGGTCGGTCGGTCGGTCGGTCGGTCGGTCGGGTTGTCGGTCGGTCGGTCTGTCTGTATGTGTGTGGGTGGGGAATATGTGGGTGGGTGAGGGATGTGTGAGAAGGGGATGTGTGTTTGGGGTGGTGTGTTTTTGTGGGTAGTGGTATATGTGGGTGTTGGAGGGTGAGGGATGTGTGGGTGTTGGTAGGTGGGGGATGTGTGTGGGGGTGGGTGTGTTGGGGCGTGTGTAGGGGGAGTGGAGGACATGTGTATGCGTGGGAGATGTGGGTGGGTCGGGGATGTGTGTGTGTGGGTGGGGATGTTTGTGTGGTTGGTTGGGTGTGTGGATGGATGTTAAATGTGTGGGTGGGTGGGAAAATGTGTGTGGGGGGATGTGTGTGTGGATGGGAAGATGCGTTTGTATGGGTAGGTGATGTGTGAATGGGTGAGGGATGTTTGTGTGTTGGTGCGGGATTTGTGTGTGGGAGGGGTATGTGTGTGTGTGTGTGTGTGTGTGTGTGGTTGGGGGGTGTGATTGGGTGGGTGGAGCATGTGTGTGTGGGCGAGTTTGTGTGGGTTGAGATATGTGTGAGTGGGGAGTTGTGTGTGGGTGGGGATGTTTGTGTGGGTGGGTGCGAGATGTCTGGGTTGGTTAGGGGATGTGTAAGTGGGTGGTGGGATGTGTGGTGTGTGTGGGTGTGGGTATGGGTGAGTTATGTGTGAGTGGGTGAGGGATGTGTGTGTGGGTTGATGCGGGATGTCTGTGTTGGAGGGGGGATGTGCCACAAAACATGATAATATGCATTGTTTATGCTTACAACATTCATTTTACAACGTTTTTTTCCCTACGTGAATGTATCATGCACTGTTGATGAACGAAAGATGAGTGATTGGAAGGGCCGAATGTAAGACGGGCCTACGTGCCCAATTTGTTACCCTTTTAAAATAAAGTTCAATTCAATTCAATTCAATTCTGTCTCTCTGTCTTGATTATGTTTACAAAATCCATTTGACAATGTTTTTTTTTATATATGAATGTATCATGCACAATTGATGAATGACAGATGAGTGATTGGAAGGGCCGAATGTAAGACAGCCTGAGTGCCCAGTTTGTTAACCTTTGAAAATTAAAGATCGTTCGTTCGTTCGTTCGTTCGTTCGTTCTCTCTCTCTCTCTCTCTCTCTCTCTCTCTCTCTCTCTCTCTCTCTCTCTCTCTCTCTCTCTCTCTCTCTCTCTCTCTCTCTCTCTCTCTCTCTCTCTCTCTCTTGTGAGTTATTGAGTGGGTATATAACTGCAAGTTTGTGTAAATGATATATGCATGTATGAATGTGTGTATGCAGGTATGTATGTATGTAGACATGATGTATGTGTTTATACATATGTGTGTGTGTGTGTGTGTGTGTGTGTGTGTGCGTGCGTGCGTGCGTGCTCTTGCCTCATAATATTGTAATATGCACTGTTTATATTCCCATCATTCAACAGACAATGTTCTGTATATGTGAATGTAACTTGCACAATATAATAATTGATATACGAAAGATCAGTGACCGGAAGGGCCGAATGTAAGATGGACTTGCTTGCCCAATTTGTGACACTAAAATACAGTTCGGTCTTTATTCCTTTCGTTCGTTCTCTCATGCCCTTAGACAACTTAACGAGAAAGGAAACTTGGCACCCCACCTTAGATATCGTAACCTACAATATATAAAGGCCTAACATTTCACACCCAAAGACAGCATTCACCACTTCCCGTAACATTAGTTATAAAACAGTAACTTTGGTACACCCCTACCCCAAAGCTACATTGGTAAGCCACCATTAGTGACGCGACATGCTAGACCAACAGACAGCAATCCGATATTGTTTTGAAGTCAAGCTAACTGCTTTCTAACTTCGCCTCCTAATTTTATGCAAGTTATTAATCTGAAAATTGAAATCGCTACGTAAAGAAAAACAACGATGTTTATCTATGGATCAAACAAAGTGGGAACATAACAGTTTGTTATTGCTTTCAGTTCTTAGCCTTAAATTATTCCGAGTCAAAGTCATTATTATGTTTGCGTGTTAAAACTTTAAGCCGGGTGTTCAAGCGGTTACTAATACGTTAATTCATGTTAACACCTTTAACTCTTTATATCCCTTGCCATGCTTCACGTGTTTTCAATGAGTGTCCGTGCGTTTTACCGGGTTGAGTTGAGTTGAACTGAGTCAAGACCCAACATAGTAGCATTCGAAACATTCCTATACGTGTTCCATGTACCCAGTACTAATGACACTCGAGACATTCCTATACGTGTTCCATGTACCCAGTACTAATGACACTCGAGACATTCCTATACGTGTTCCATGTACCCAGTACTAATGGCACCAGATGTGGTCTGATTATATGTCCGTCTAGCATTTCCTCTGAGTCCTGAGTGTCGGTCAGATCCTCTGGTCAATCCCTGCAGCACCATTATCTGCAGATCGTGATAATTTATCTGTTCTTCCGCACAATACACGCACTCCCAAAGGGCACAGATCACATCTGCCTTATCGTGCAATGCCCTATCAGCCAACCTGTCCTCCAGCTCGTTTCCCACCACACCAGCATGTCCTGGGAGAAAATCCAACATATGCTCTCTGTATTTTATTGGTGAATGGAAGCCTGCTACTCGTCTTACCAGGTATTATGAATGATTGTCCGCGTGTCTTACCAGGTGTTATCAATGATTGTCTGTGTGTTTTACCACATGTTATCAATATTTGCCAGTGTCTGAAGCCACACCAAATGTTTCACTGTTTTAAACAACGCACCTTGTATGGTCAGCTATTGTATGTGTGTATCAATCTATCGTCCTCGTGTAGTCAGCTATTGTCTGTATATATCAGTCAAACTCCTTGCGTGACCTGCTATTGTCTGTATATATCAATCAAACTCCTTGCGTGACCAGCTATTGTCTGTATATATCAATAAAACTCCTTGCGGCCAGCTATTGTCTGTATATATCAATAAAACTCCTTGCGTGACCAGCTATTGCCTGTATATATCAATCAAACTCTTTGCGCGACCAGCTGTTGTCTGTGTGTACCAATAAACGTACCATATATTATTATATCTTTAACAGAAGAATGTGTTGTATACTACTGTTGTTTGTCCATCAAGAATGATGATGACCATTCATTTCATCCAGTGGGGTTGAAGGTGTGGAGCCGTGGGTTCTAAGATGGCTGATAAGGCCTATTTTGGCTCGAAATGTTCTTTGACAATGTGGGCAAAGAATGCTTGACGTCTCTGGAGGAGGATTTCCTGCAGTGGTTTTTCTGTCCTGCCTTTTCTTCACAGCTCTTGCAGTCCTGGTTGCCTCACATATGACTGCACCTTTGCGTAATGATGCACGCCACGAATTTCGGTCTCTGGCTGCAGCCTGCCAGGTGTCATGATGAATTCCAAAAGCATTCAGTGAAATTTTCAGAGTGTCTTTAAAACGTTTCCTCTGGCCACCTTGGGAGCGTTTATCACAACGCAGTTGGCTGTAAAAAATTCGTTTAGGGAGCCTGTGATCTGGCATGCGAGTCAAGTGACCAGCCCAGCGAATCTGATTCTTCATCAGTATAGTGTGGATACTGGGCATGGATGCTCTTTCTAGGACTTCAGTGTCTGGAATCTTGTCTTGCCATTTAATCTTCAGTAGCTTCCTTAGGCAGACTGTGTGGAAGTGGTTTAATTTCCTAGCGTGTCGCTGATAAACAGTCCAGGTTTCACAAGCATATAGCAGTGTGGATAATACAACTGCTTTGTAGACTTTTAGCTTTGTTTGCAGGCTTATTCCAGTTCTGTCCCACACATTCTTGTACAGTCTGCCAAAGGCTGCACTGGCCTTGGAGATTCTTGCATTCACTTAATCATCAATTGTGGCAGCTTGTGACACGGTGCTGCCAAGATAGGTGAATTTGTCCACAACACTTAGTCTATGATCATTCACTTTGATATTCGGCACAGTGTGATTATTCCCTGGAGCTGGCTGGTACATAACTACAGTCTTCTCCAAGTTGATATTGAGCCCAAAGTTGGCACAGGCATGTGAGAAAGCTGAAACATTATGTTGCATGTCCGCCTCTGAATTGGCGTATAGAGCGCAATCATCAGCAAACAGGAGCTCTCTGACGGTGCCGCTGTTAATTTTGGTGTTAGCTTTCAGCCTTCTGAGATTGAATAACTTTCCATCCATACGGTAGTTGATGTCTATTCCAATGTCGTCGTTCTCGAAGGCATTCATCAACATGGCTGAAAACATGAGGTTGAACAGTGTTGGTGCCAGGACACATCCTTGTTTCACTCCATTGGTGACAGGAAAGGGTTCAGACAGTTCACCATTTTCCTGTACTCTTGCCTGCATGCCGTCATGAAATAGCCGCACTATTTGGACAAACTTTCGTGGACAGCCATATTTTGCCATAATCTTCCACAGCTCTTCTCTGCTGACTGTATCAAAAGAATTGGTAAGGTCAATGCAAGTGGAGAACATTTCGCAGTTCTGTTCCTGACATTTCTCTTGCAGCTGCCTTGCAGCGAAAATCATGTCAACAGTTCCACGTTCTTTTCTGAAGCCACATTGACTCTCAGGAAGAAGACCTTGATCGAGATGGGCTGTGAGGCGATTGAGAAGAATTCTGGCGAGTATCTTCCCTGCAATTGAAAGCAAGGAGATGCCTCGGTGGTTGTCACAGGATTGGCGGTTTCCTTTACGTTTGTAAAGGTGGACTATTGACGCGTCCTTAAAATCTTGTGGCATGGTCTCGTTCATCCATATGTTTGTGAAGACTTGGTGAAGCTGCTCTGTTAGGACCGTCCCACCTGCCTTGTATATCTCTGCTGGGATGGAGTCAGGACCAGGTGCCTTGCCGCTGGAGAGTTGCTGGATGGCTTTGTTTACTTCCACTATGGTTGGCAGGTCATCAAGTGTCTCATTGGTGGGAACTTGAGGAAGGCAGTTGATGGTTTCAACATCGAAGAAGGAAGTTGCATTTAAGATTTTGCTGAAATGCTCTGCCCAGCGTTGAAGGATTTCTTTCTTCTCGGTGACCAATGTTCCCCCATCTGCACTGAGGAGGGGAACTATGCCTGGTGATGTAGGACTATAGACCGCTTTCAGTGAGTCGTAGAAGTTTTTCATATCATGTCTGTCAGCAAAGCCCTGAATTTCATCAGCTTTGCTGCTCAGCCAGGAGTCCCGCATGTGCCGAAGTTTCTCCTGCACTACTCTCTGAATGTTCTTGAAAGCATCTTTTTTATGTTGACTTTGGGTCATTCAAACGTGCCTTGAGGAGAAGATGTTTCTCGGCCAGCAATTGGTTGATGTCTTCGGAATTTTCATCTAACCAGTCTTTATGCTTTCGGGGGGCTGGACCCAGGATTTCCATAGCAGTGTTGTAAATTGTGTCCTTTAGGGCTCTCCATTCTGTTTCTGTATCCTGTTTAGCTTCAGCATCGGGCTTGAGGCGGTCTTCCAGCATATTTTCAAACGACTGCTGCATTTTCTTGCTGTTTAGGCGGGTGACATTTAGCTTTGTTTGCATTTTCGCCCCTTGAGGACGCCGTGGTGGCCTGATGTGGATGTTCATTTTCGAGACAATGAGACGATGGTCTGTCCAACATTCGGCACCACACATGGATTTTGTCACTCGAACGTCTTGTCTGTCACTCCTCCTGACGATGACATAGTCAATGTGGTGCCAGTGTTTCGAGCGAGGGTGCATCCACGATGTCCTATTTCTCATGGGGAGACGGAAAATTGTGTTCGTAATCAGGAGATCATGTTCGGCACATGTCTGAAGGAGGCGGAGTCCATTGCTGTTACAATTTCCGACTCCATGCTTTTCAATAATGCCACTCCAAGAGGTGGGGTCCGTGCCTACTCTGGCATTGAAATCCCCAAGGAGTATAAGTTTGTCTCCTTTGGGAACAGATGTTAATACATTGTGCAGGTCCTCATAGAACTTGTTCTTGACATCATCTTCGTTGGTCATAGTTGGTGCGTAGACACTCACAATGGTTGCGTGCTTCCTTCCATTCAGCAGAGGCAACTTCATGGTCATGAGCCTGTCGTTTATAGCCTTTGGAAATCCAGCTAATTTGCCAACTTAATGGCAAATCCCACACCGGATTGGTGTCTTTCCTCGCTTTTCCTTCCACTCCAGAAAAATGTGTAGCCGGCACCGATTTCACAGATTTGGCCTTCTTCTGCAAGTCGTGTCTCGCTCAAGGCTGCAATGTCGATGTTGTACCTGCTCAGTTCTCTCCCAATCAGTGCTGTTCGTCTCTCTGGACCCGACGCGCCGTCTCTGTCAAGTAGGGTGCGTACATTCCAAGTTCCAATTGTTAAGGGAATATGGTTTACTCTTTTAGCTTTGCTTGTTTTATCTTTCTTTGTATGTCGACCGCAGTTAGGGTACCCACCAACCGTGGCTAGCTGGTTAGGTAGTGATGAAGCAGACAATGTTTAGGGCACCTTTTCTAGCCCCTTCCTCATGCTACGGAGGTGAGCAGTGTGTTCCTATAGAGGGCTGCTCAGTCGCTCAGGGGGCTGCCGAATCCCACTGCTGCTCCGGTCAGTAGAAGACGACCATATGACCTGAGCCGCCTGTGTGCAGGTCTGCGACTACGGCTGCCAGCGTACCCACGCCTGCCGCTTTGCCGCTCGCCCATCGCCACAGAGCTTGAAGGTGATATATGATGTTGGATGAAGAATGACTTGCGCGATGAATTGGATTAAAGTGAGGAAGAGTTGCGCAATTCGTCGACCTCACTCTCTCGCCTGAGTCCATCTGAGTCCAGTGGCAAGACAAGTCGAGACGACTGGAGACGAATACAGGTGCAGTGGATGACCAGGACGCTTTACGTACCTTGCCGTGCTCATTACGTTCTACAACGCTTTGCAGGTAAACGCCGTCTTGCCCGTTGAATCAGGAATGATTTCTTCCGCGCAGTCTGCCGAATCCTGTCTTCACATGCTGGGTAGGCATACCCTAGTTTACCGCTTGGTTTGACACCAAATCGGATACCCGCGCCTGGTTTAGCCAGCCTCTCACAGCTGTTGCCCGGGGGTGGCCGCTGTCGCATGCTGACAGCTACTAGGAACCACAGGCACGAGCTGGGTGTCAGACTTGGACCAGTGGGGGATGGGTCCTGAAAGGACATGAGAGTCATCCTTACCAAAGGTGCTACCAATGCCTGACACTCCGTACCCCCCCCCCCCCTATACTACAATATAGCGCAGAAACATGGGCATTGAACAAACAATTAGAAAGTCGAATAGGAGCCCTGGAGATGTGGATATACAGAAGAATGTGTCGTATATTCAACACTGCTATATGGCACGGAAGCTTGGACATTGAACAAACAGTTGGAAAGTCGATAGAGGCAATGGAGATGTTGATATACAGAAGAATGTGTCGTATGTTCAACACTGCTATATGGCGCGGAAGCTTGGGCAATGAATACGCTGTTAGAAAGACAATAAGAAGACCCTGGATATGAGGATATGCAAAAGAACAAGTCGTATATTCATGAATGATATGTGACGCGGAAACTTGGACAATTAACAAGCAATTAGAAAGTCGGATAGAGGCCCTGGAGGTGTGGATATACAGAGCAATATGTCATAATTCATTAGGGAAAATCAAATACAGAGGTAGTAGAGAAACTGGGAATGAATAGAAAGTTTATGAAAGAGGCAAGTGAAATATTTCGGCTACGTTAAAAGACACAACACTCTTATAAAAACAATACTGGACGGCAAGGAAGTAGGCCAGCGAGCAAGAGATAGGCAACGAAACAAGTGGGAAGTTATAGCACAAAGAGATAGACAAACAACAGTGTGAGAGAATGTACAGTCAGGGCGAGAGACAGTGTTGGAGATCCATTGCAGTCAATTTTCACAGTGGAGACGGCACCTGATTGATTAACTGAGTACGCTGGTACGGTCTGTGCTTTGAAACCACCATCACATTTCGTAGGCGTAAGTGTAAGGAAGAATAGGTGGCCAATCTTCCCCTCACTTTGGCAAGAGACGAACACTTCCTCCGAACCAGCATCCGACACTGACCATGACCCTACCGGTGCACTTCTCCATCACCGTAGGTAGCGCCCACAAGTTCCAATTTCAGGTCCAGTTGTAGAACAAACAAACAAAATTTCCACCAACGTTCAACTTGCATGTGTGGCGTTAGTTATATTTGTGGTAGTTCATGGTGCGGGATACGTTTCTCTCGGTTTCTGCGCCAATGTTAGCTGGCTTATCGATCTTGAAGGTTTTGTGCCTGTGTCATCAGCTGGAATGTGGCCGGCAGGTTCTCCTTTGTGTCCGTCTCCTCTGGCGGTTTCATTGTTCAGTGATGGCTTCTGGTTCGTCGTTTTTGATATGATGCAGTCTTTATAAGGACTATTTATTGATTTGCTGGTAGGTTATCAGTGCCGCAAACTTAGTCATTGACTCTATCAGCTTTGCTTCATCTTCTTTAAATTTGTTGGGCTGTTTTTCTTGCTCGATCTTATTTTTTCATGTCAAAGTCTTTTTTTCTTCATTCGATGTGTTCCTCATCATCTGTGCCCCAGTCAGTTTCAGAGGTGTCGGATTCCTCCTCTGGGCTTTCTTCGGATGTTTGGAGGAAGCTGGTTTCCCCCTGGGTTGCTTGAACATCGTAGTTGGACTGGGGGTTCTAGCGTGTGGTTTCTGATTGGTCTTTGGTTTGGCTTGATCTTGTGGCTACTTTGCTTTCTTTTTTCCTGGTTTGTTTTGGATTAGTTACCATTCAGATTTTAGAAGGTCTTTCTCTGATTTGATGGTTTGTAGGATTTCTTCGCTCTCCTTTAGCAGTGCCATGCGTTCCACCTCTTTCTTGAAGTTGTGCTGGATGTCTGTCATGTCAGCCAGCTGGTTGGCGTCAGTGTCAGCAGCGCATTGACTTGCTTCTCCAGCTCGTCAATCTGACTTTGCAGATGAGATCTTTCAACTTGTGAGATGCACGTGGCTGTCTCGCACCTCGGCATTGCTTCCTTGTATTATGTCTTTGTGGTCTCTGTGTCTTTGGAGGTACGGACAGCCCAAGTATCTTGCTCCATGCTTGCCAAGGGTGTTGGTACACTTTATGTTGTCGTTGGGCATTCAGACTTCATTGTCCGGTTTGGCTAACGGACATTCCTTGAATGCATGTTACTCAACTCAGTTAAAAGTCGTATTACTTTTATCACACTGTTCCTGCTCTACTTCTTGTGCCAAATATACGGGAACTAGAAGAGTTAAAAACGATAATTGTTTACGGATACAACATCAAACGTTCAACACAAACACACACACACAAACACCCGTAAACTCTGAAATGTTCACAGCTGGCATAAACACACAGGCATACGATCTGAGAGCCGTGATACGCCTGTAGCATGATTGTAATAAAAGCATGGGCTGGGATGATAGATGGCCATTCAGACAAGCAAGCTTGATTTGAAAACATCGCTTCAATATCACTTGACATCTCTACAAGCAGGTATTGATCCTCTTCTTCATCGATGTTTCCTCATCTTGTTCGTCTTCTTCATTTATTTCTTCATCTTCTTCATCATCACATATTTCATCATCATCTTCTTTATTGATTTCGTCATATTGATCTTCTTATTAATCTATTTCTTCATCTTATTTTTCTTCTTCTTCTTCTTCATATACCTTCAGTCAGCAACCTAAAATTATTTAACTGATAAATGCCAAACAAAAATTATGTTTGGACCAAAGAAAAATGGATGGCTGAAAATATAAAGTAGGAGAGCATTATAATTATGAATTAAAAGTTGTAAATATGGCACAAGTCATGTCCTATTATAGATATGATTATACTGAATTGCATACTGAACACTACTGTATATAAGCCCATGCCAGAAACGGGAAATCAATTAAGAAGATTAATTATGCCATGCACTTAACCAATTGAAGGAAGAAGCAGTCAAACTAAGCTTGCTGCCATCTCCGACGTTTTTTTTCTTTTAAATCTAGCGGGTGTAGGCCAAACAATGTTTTATCTGTTCTGCATACATTAGACACCCCTGAAAAGAATGCTTAGCTTTATTTCACCAGTTTCACAGTCACATTCATCAGTATCTCCCAATTTTATTCTATAGAACAAGTGATGTGGCAGCTACCTTTGTCATGTGCCAACTGTTATTGCTTCACTTCCTTCTATGTTGTTAGTTTTTGCTGTTGAAATATATCATATTTTTGACTTCCTGGATGATTTCAGTTTTGTTCAAGTAAAATCATGCTCAGGTAAAGTCATGTTGAAATAAAGTCATGTTGAAGTAAAGTCATGTTGAAGTAAAGTCATGTTGAAGTAAACTCAGATTCAAGAAAAGTCATGTTCAAGTAAAGTCATGTGTAAGTAAAGTCATGTGTAAGAAAAGTCATGTTGAAGTCAAGTCAATTTGAAGTAAAGTCACATTCAAGAAAAGTCAGATTCAATAAAATTCATATTCAAGTAAAGGCATGTTGAAGTAGTATCTCGGTACCCTCCATAACTGCTCCGAAAGTAGGAAGAGGAAGATCGTATCACGTGATAGTATTAAAGTATCATGATGAAATTGCATCGCCTTAAATTAATATTATCATGATATTGATGTAGTGTTGAAACAACAAAGTGTTGAAATAATCTCATCTGATCTCGTCTTGTTCCTCTTGCACCATACAGTGTCAAGATGAAGTATAAACAGCGGGAGAGTGCCCGCTTATGGGCTTCATGAATAGATATTCCCGTGGACTCTGTTATTCCCTGCGTGGCCGGCTTTCTCCTCTGCTTCCATCTGATCTGTACATCATTGCTTGATTTGGTATACTGTTAGTTGGTAACTTAGTTGCATGGACATTTCCCTTGCTACCTTCTGATAAAATCTAGTGCAGCTATAACTCCCACTTTAGTCCTGATTTCTTCATTTCTGATCTTATCTCTTCTTGATACATTGAGTATTCTTCTCTGGAATCTAATTTATGTTGTTGTAATTTTTTCCCCTTTTTTCTGTCAAAGTTCAAGTTTGGCATTGGTAGCATAGAGTTGGTAGGAAGATTGTGTTGTAGTGTGCTTTCTTAGTGGTATTTTTCTTTAGTATTGGTGTCATTTGTCCAATGAGTTGGTTTGCCTTATTGCAACTATTTTCGATCTCGTCTTCTGATTTGTCATTTGATAATATTATACTTCCAAGGTACTCGAAGCTCTTTACTTGTTTTTTGCGATGCTCGTTTAGGTGAATCGTTGTTGTTTTTCTTCTTTGGTTATAGTCATTACCTCTGTTTTACTTGTGCTAATTTTCATGTTATGTTGCTTACATAATTCGTTAAGACTATTCATGTGGTCTTGTAATTCTGATTCAGATTTTGCTATTAGTGCTTAAACTTCCGCAAATAGGAGTTCTTTAAGGGTGTAATTTGCCGATGGTTCTTCTTCTGTGATCTGATCCTCAAGCGATGTTCTTGCGGTCTCTGTTTGGTTGGTTTCTTTACATATGTTGTCTATATGGGTTATGAGCAAGAGAGGGGACAGGACACAGCCTTGTCGAACTCCGGATCTTATGATGAAGGGTTCTGAGCGTCCACCAGTTGTTGTCACTATTCATTCAGTGTTGTTGTTTAAACGTGTACATAGGTTTGTTAGATGTGTACTTACTCCATACAGTTTAAGGATTTCCTACAGCTTGTTTCTGTCTACTGTATCAAATGCCTTTTCTTGGTCAACAAAAGCTAAATAAAGTGTTTCATTAAAGTCGATTGATTTTTCTATAATTTGTTTCAGAGCAAAAATTGCATCTATGCTTCCTTTATTCTATCCTAAATTCAAGTTGTATTTCTTTGAATTTTGCAAAATATTTCCCCAATATGACTAAAATTGGAATATTGTCTGCAATCTCTTTTACTGCCTGTGTTTTTCCAGATTGGTATAATTATGGCATTTCCCCAGTCTCGTGCTGTCTGTTGTTCAACCCAAACATGGGTGAATAGTCTATGTAGCCTTTCTGTTCTTACTTCTCTTGCTGCTTTTATTAGTTCATTTGGTATTTCATCTTGTCCCGATGATTTGTTCAATGGGGCTAATCTGACGGCTTCACCAATGTCTTCGTTCAATATATCTGGTTCTAGTTCTTAGATGGCATCGATGTCGATTTCCGGAATTCCTGTGGCATCTGATAGAATGTTGAGAAGTTGTTTGAAGTACTGATTCCATGTTATTAACTGATTCTCTGCTGACCGCCAACCGATTGCCAAACAGTCTCAACTGTTTTGTCCCTTCGTTAACATATTGGCAAGATCTTGGCAGTCCGTTTGTTTCTTTCGTTTGCGATCCCTTGCTTATTTTTAATACCCTGAAACGAAGTTTTATGCCGAAAGAAGGTTTTTCATTTACACACAGGCCACAAGATATCGACATTTGGTGACTAAATTGTGTGGATGTGTTTAAAAGTTGTGTTAAAATTGTTTTAGTTACTCGCGGTTTTAGGAATTGCATGGGTCCTTGATTTTCGGCCTCATTTACTTCAGATAAAAGTTTTAAACAATGTTAGATTGTAGTTATTCTTATTTAAAGGAATTTGTGAACGATTCTAAACTGATAGCACACGTTAAATATGTTTTTTCGGTTAAAATGTATTATTTATGAATGTAAACAAACAAACTAACTCTTAGCTGCTAACCGTGAAAGTTTGTCATCATGTCGAATTAGCTGTTGGGCCACACTTGTGCCCCTAAAGTTTGCTTTGCCTATCACAAAGTATTTAAGAAGTATTTAAATAATTAAATTAAAAGAATAATAATTATAACTAACTAAAAAATAGCGTACATTTTGTGTTTATCGTCAGAAAACGGTCAAAACCTGCCTCGTGATTTTCCGACATTTTTCCATTTTATGTGACAATGATGCGCTTCAAAATAGGATGTTTTTATTGGGATGTATTGGTGTTATGGAGCCGTTCTATTGATATTTGTGTAGCAAAGTGGTGTAGTTATCATAATTCAGCAAGTTTCATAGGATTATAAACATATAAACATCCTTGGAACAGTAGCGCCTTGGTAAGTGGAAATTGCACGTACTTGTCACCCCTGTCTTCAATTTATTTTTACAACATCTGCTAATATTATTATTATATTTCAAACCTATAGCAACAGTAGCAATACCAACGTGTTCCTTGTCCAATTTCCTTTAATTTGATATATAATACAATATATTTTCTACCATTTTAACAATTTATATATCATTTGTATGAGACACCCCTATTTCCCATTTCTGCCATCAATTTCTGCTTGGGCAAAACCCATGTTTTGTTTGGCAGCGAATCAGTTTAAGATTTGTTTTTGTTCACTTATTGGTTTTGCTTTTTTGCTGTTAATTATCTCACTTGGGTCAAATGTTATATTCTGGTTCTCATTACACTTATATTTTTGTAGAAGTTTCTGTTTGCTGCCTTGTAGTTTTTGTTATTTAGGGTTTCTCCATAATCCGCCCAGTCTGTTGTTGGTTTTCTCTGTTTACAATTCTATTGACACGTCTTCTTGTTGTTATATTTCTATGTAATCACAATCCTGTTGGCTCTTCACATACTTTTTATACTTTTCCTTTTGGTCTTTTACAGCTTTCTACTTCTCTTGGTTCTTATTGTGGCAATAATTAATTCGTGGTGTGTTTTTTAAAACTTAAGTTGGACAGTGCCCCTGCAACTAATATATTTCCCTTTCTGTTATATCATCTTGAAATAATATCGTATAGAAATAACTTCGTGTTGAAATAACATCGTGTTAAAATAACATCGTGTTGAAATAATATGCTGAAACAAAATCATGGTCATGTAAAATCATGGTGAAAAAAAACAACACGTTGAAATACCTTCGTTTTGAAATAATTTAATATTGAAATAATATCATGTTGAAATACCATCATGTTGAAATACCATAATGTTGAAATACCATAATGTTGAAATAATATCATTCTGAAAAGAAGAAAAAAAACAGCATGTTGAAGTGACATCATGGCAAGGTATCACATCTCAGGACTCACATCTTCTTAACTACATCTCATGTATCACATCTTTGTAACCACATCTCAGTTATCACATCTCAGATATCTCATCTTGATAACCACATGTCAGGTATCACAATTCTATAACTACATCTAATATATCACATCTCATATGCCACATATCAGTAACGACATACCATATATCATATTGTTGTCTATCTCTCCCCCCCCCCCCCCCGGTCTAGAGTCTTTGCAAATATATGGGTTGTTTTTTAGCGTTGCAAATATGTGGGTTGTCTTTTAGCGTTGCAAATATGTGGGTTGTCTTTTAGCGTTGCAAATATGTGGGTTGTCTTTTAGCGTTGCAAATATGTGGGTTGTCTTTTAGCGTTGCAAATATGTGGGTTGTCTTTTAGCGTTGCAAATATATGGGTTGTCTTTTAGCGTTGCAAATATGTGGGTTGTTTTTTAGCGTTGCAAATATGTGGGTTGTCTTTTAGCGTTGCAAATATGTGGGTTGTCTTTTAGCGTTGCAAATATGTGGGTTGTCTTTTAGCGTTGCAAATATGTGGGTTGTCTTTTAGCGTTGCAAATATGTGGGTTGTCTTTTAGCGTTGCAAATATGTGGGTTGTCTTTTAGCGTTGCAAATATGTGGGTTGTCTTTTAGCGTTGCAAATATGTGGGTTGTCTTTTAGCGTTGCAAATATGTGGGTTGTCTTTTAGCGTTGCAAATATGTGGGTTGTCTTTTAGCGTTGCAAATATGTGGGTTGTCTTTTAGCGTTGCAAATATGTGGGTTGTCTTTTAGCGTTGCAAATATGTGGGTTGTCTTTTAGCGTTGCAAATATGTGGGTTGTCTTTTAGCGTTGCAAATATGTGGGTTGTCTTTTAGCGTTGCAAATATGTGGGTTGTCTTTTAGCGTTGCAAATATGTGGGTTGTCTTTTAGCGTTGCAAATATGTGGGTTGTCTTTTAGCGTTGCAAATATGTGGGTTGTCTTTTAGCGTTGCAAATATGTGGGTTGTCTTTTAGCGTTGCAAATATGTGGGTTGTCTTTTAGCGTTGCAAATATGTGGGTTGTCTTTTAGCGTTGCAAATATGTGGGTTGTCTTTTAGCGTTGCAAATATGTGGATTGTCTTTTAGCGTTGCAAATATGTGGGTTGTCTTTTAGCGTTGCAAATATGTGGGTTGTCTTTTAGCGTTGCAAATATGTGGGTTGTCTTTTAGCGTTGCAAATATGTGGGTTGTCTTTTAGCGTTGCAAATATGTGGGTTGTCTTTTAGCGTTGCAAATATGTGGGTTGTCTTTTAGCGTTGCAAATATGTGGGTTGTCTTTTAGCGTTGCAAATATGTGGGTTGTCTTTTAGCGTTGCAAATATGTGGGTTGTCTTTTAGCGTTGCAAATATGTGGGTTGTCTTTTAGCGTTGCAAATATGTGGGTTGTCTTTTAGCGTTGCAAATATGTGGGTTGTCTTTTAGCGTTGCAAATATGTGGGTTGTCTTTTAGCGTTGCAAATATGTGGGTTGTCTTTTAGCGTTGCAAATATGTGGGTTGTCTTTTAGCGTTGCAAATATGTGGGTTGTCTTTTAGCGTTGCAAATATGTGGATTGTCTTTTAGCGTTGCAAATATGTGGGTTGTCTTTTAGCGTTGCAAATATGTGGGTTGTCTTTAGCGTTGCAAATATGTGGGTTGTCTTTTAGCGTTGCAAATATGTGGGTTGTCTTTTAGCGTTGCAAATATGTGGGTTGTCTTTAGGGTTGCAAATATGTGGGTTGTCTTTTAGCGTTGCAAATATGTGGGTTGTCTTTTAGCGTTGCAAATATGTGGGTTGTCTTTTAGCGTTGCAAATATGTGGGTTGTCTTTTAGCGTTGCAAATATGTGGGTTGTCTTTTAGCGTTGCAAATATGTGGGTTGTCTTTTAGCGTTGCAAATATGTGGGTTGTCTTTTAGCGTTGCAAATATGTGGGTTGTCTTTTAGCGTTGCAAATATATGGGTTGTCTTTTAGCGTTGCAAATATGTGGGTTGTCTTTTAGCGTTGCAAATATATGGGTTGTCTTTTAGCGTTGCAAATATGTGGGTTGTCTTTTAGCGTTGCAAATATATGGGTTGTCTTTTAGCGTTGCAAATATGTGGGTTGTCTGTTAGCGTTGCTAATATGTGGGTTGTCTTTTAGCGTTGCAAATATATGGGTTGTCTTTTAGCGTTGCAAATATGTGGGTTGTCTTTTAGCGTTGCAAATATGTGGGTTGTCTTTTAGCGTTGCAAATATGTGGGTTGTCTTTTAGCGTTGCAAATATGTGGGTTGTCTTTTAGCGTTGCAAATATGTGGGTTGTCTTTTAGCGTTGCAAATATGTGGGTTGTCTTTTAGCGTTGCAAATATGTGGGTTGTCTTTTAGCGTTGCAAATATATGGGTTGTCTTATAGCGCTGCAAATATGTGGGTTGTCTTTTAGCGTTGCAAATATGTGGGTTGTCTTTTAGCGTTGCAAATATATGGGTTGTCTTTTAGCGTTGTAAATATATGGGTTGTCTTTTAGCGTTGCAAATATATGGGTTGTCTATTAGCGTTGCAAATATATGGGTTGTCTTTTAGCGTTGCAAATATGTGGGTTGTCTTTTAGCGTTGCAAATATGTGGGTTGTCTTTTAGCGTTGCAAATATGTGGGTTGTCTTTTAGCGTTGCAAATATGTGGGTTGTCTTTTAGCGTTGCAAATATGTGGGTTGTCTTTTAGCGTTGCAAATATGTGGGTTGTCTTTTAGCGTTGCAAATATGTGGGTTGTCTTTTAGCGTTTGTGAGCTTTGAACTCAAGTGTAGTCCATACATACTACTTCTAGTAGTACTGGACTAAATTTTGCGTGTGAATTAGCTTTCCCTACTACAATTGACCCTCGCATTTAGGTGAACTCACTCCGACTTCAGAACTACATGTAATTTACTCTCCACGTTCAGGACGAGAAGTCAATATTATAGTCCAACCGTCCTATCTGCTCAGGTTATTATTTGCATCCTACGAGAACACGACACCCCTAAAGTCCTCCATGATGTTGTTGTCCCTTGTCTTCTGAGTTCATGTTTCGCAGCCGTACAGTGCTCTAGGCCAGTTAAATGTAGTGATTATTACTGACACCATTAGTACTGAAACTCTTCGCTGGCTGTTGCAGATGAGGAGGTAGCACGTATGGGTATGTCCAGAGTGACATGATGTCGTTTCTTCACTCAACTCATATTAGAGACAGCGGGAGAGCTGGGTCGAGTAGGGGAGGGGGGAATAAACCGGCCCAGGCCTCGAAAAAACAAAATAGACAACGGTCCAGACAACACACTCAGTGAGCCAACATGGCTCAGTGGCCAGACGCTCACCTGCAGTATCGGTGGGCTTGGCTTCGATCCACTTCATAGAGGTTTCGAATTGAAATTATAATTAACGTGGACTCCGGGGTCGACCCAGCCTAAAATGGTTATAAATAATGTCTTGGGAAGTAAAGGCGGCAGGCGTGACACCGACCACATCAGCCACCCAGTGACGGTTGGCCTGTATGGGTCTGGTCCAGTAAGTTCGATCCACTTCATGGCGGTATATAATTGCAATTCTAATTAACGTGGACTCCGGGAATATTACAACACTCAAGAAAGACTATTCACGTGAAAGTCCCCAGACTTCCGCAGTCCCCAGAAGTCCCCAGACTACCAATAACCAGATAGATTATATTTTAATACACAGAAGATGGAGATCAAGCATAACATCTGCAAAAACCCTACGAAGTGCAGACTATGATACATATAATTAGTTATTAGAAGCAGATGTGAAAGTAAAACTCAAAAAGCTTACACGAGGACCAAGGTCACTTCGTTTCGATCTCACAAAAATACCAGATGCATACAACATAGAAGTTAGGAATCGCTTTGGGGTCTCCATGTATATACAGGGGGAATTTGACACCTGATGAATGGGTAAAACATGCTAGAGAGATCTTGATAACTGCGGCCAAAGATTTAATTCCGACCAAACATAAGCAACATAAGCTATTGATTACATCAGACACGTTAGAATTAATAAAGCAACGAAGGGAACTGAAACAGAAAGGAGATGAATCCGATAACAGCAGGGTGAAGTATAAATCTTTAACTTGAGAAATAAGCAACAACACAAGAAAGGACAAAAACAATTATATATAAGATTGCTGTATCAGAATAGGGCAATATCATAAGACTGGAAGAGATTATGAAATGTTCAAAGAAATGAAGTTATTGACAAGAAATTTTCAACCTCAGCTGAATGTTATCTGTGACAAGATGGGAAATATCTTAACAGAATCTAGACAAATTCTAGAACGATGGCAGGAGTACTGTAGTGGAATGTATGATATGAATGACAGTGAAAATATGAATGAGATACATGAGCCAATGACAGCAGAGACAGAACCTGAACCCTCATTAGACGAAATTGCATGGGCAATAAAGAATCTGAAGAATGATAAATCACCTGGATGTTATAAGATACCAGCTGACCTAATTAAAGCGCGGGGGGGGGGGGGGGGGGAGAAGAAAGCATACAAATCTATCTCACATTATGTAAAAAGATATGGAAATATGGTTTATGGCTGAAAGATTGGAAGAGAACTATCGTCATTCCAATACCACAAAAAGGGCAACCTAAAGTTATGCACCAACTATAGAACTGTTGCCCTGATCAGTCATATGAGTACAATTCTATTAAAAATCATAATGGGAAGACTTCTTAAAACAACGGAAGAGACTAACGTGGTTAAATCAGGATTTAGACAAGGAATAGGAACAAGAGATCACATACTCAACATGCGTTTAATAATAGAGAATTTAATGTAAACCTATTCTCATGTTTTGTTGATTATTCAAAGGCTTTTGACTGTGTACAACATCAGAAACTTTGGGAAATCATGAGTAATATGGGCTTTCCATCACATGTGATCCATCCATAATGTGCCATGCTGATAAGCGTGGGCGGTCATGTTTTGCCATCTCACTCGATCACCAAGTCAGCGCCTTGTTTCTGTTTCTACCATGTCACGTGGCTAAACCATCCAGGTATTTACTTCTCGGTCTTCCCCTTGGTCTCCTCCCCTCGATCTTGTCAGTTGACACCAAGTTCTCCAATTTATTTCTTCTCATAACATGCCCAAAAATGTTGACTGTCTACGTTTAATGACTCTAATCAGTTTAAAATCTTTATTTGTTTCTTGAAGGACTTGTTCATTGGTTTTCTTTCTGTCTGCCCATCGAATTCTTTGCATTTTCGCCAGAAACCACATTTCCACAGCCATCAGATGTTTTTTCAACTTGACTGCTCATTGTCCACGCTTCACGTCCATACAAAAGTACAGGCTCTATGTAGCACTTCAACACTCATTTCTTTTTTTTTTTCGTTTCTGTTGATATCTGTTTATTGGTCAGTATGTTTTTCATCTTGCAAAAGGCTACCTTCGCAATGGCAATTCTTGTTCTAATTTCTTCAAGGCATCTCACATCAGATGTTATGACTGTTCCAAGAAAATTGTACCGATTCACTTTTTAAGAATATGCCCATTTTCTTGTATATTACATTGAGGTATTTCCTTCTTCCTAGTGACAACCATAATCTGTGTCTTATTACAATGTTCACTGTGTGCAACAACCACATCTACTAAATGTTGCAGGTCCTGTTCATTGTCTGCAATCAAGACTGTATCATCTGGATGTCTAATGTTATTGATGCATCGTCCCCCAATGTTGATTCCTTACATATCTTCTATATTTCTGAAAATATTTTTACTGTACAGGGAACAAAAAGTTCTGGAGATATTACACATCCCTGTCTCACACCTCTCTTAATAGGCTGATATTGATCTACTTAATTATAAATTCTTATGGCAGATTGTTGTTTCCAATGTTTTTTTTTTTTTTTTTACACGTCTAAGGTCGTTTAAAACATTTTGTAGATCTTCAAGCATCCTTATCATGTCGACATGTCTCACTTTATCGAAAGCCTTTGTGTAGTCAATAAAGCAACGGTGTAAGTCTGTGTTTACATCTATAGAACGTCCAGTTACTTTTCTCGGTATATACACAGCATTTACTGTACCCTAGCCCTCTACAAACCCACACATGTAATGCAACTCATAAAAATGCTTTATCTAGACCAACAAGTAGCGGTTCGAATAGATGTCGAGACATCAGACTGGTTTGACATCAAGCAAGGAGTCCGCCAGGGCTGTGTGCTGTCCACCTATTTGTTTAACCTGTACGCCGAAAATATAATGAGAAATGTCAGGGATGATATAAACAGGGAGCAATATGATGCCCTAAATATCGGCGGTCATGACGTACCAGAGATTCCATATGCTGATGATACAGTATTGCTATCCACAACACAGAATGGTATAGAAAACCTAATAACCTAAACCCAAGTGAATAGTGAAAATCACAACTTATATCTTAACACAGCTAAAACAAAGATAATGCATACAGATAAAACTACCATGGAGAAAGAAATGTATGTTAATGAGGAAACATTGGAGGTGGTGGAAAATTTTGAATATCTTGGGTGCTTGATTACCAACAATAGTGACACCAAAAGGAAATTAAAAGACGAATATCTACTGCTCTTCAAAGACTAAAACAAGTGAATAAATTGTGGAGAGCGACAGATAGAACTACAAACATTAGATTTTTAAGAGCATGCATCATTCCCATTGCAACATACGCCTGTGAAACCTGGACACTTACTAACAAGCTGAACAATGCATACATGCTTCTAAATATAAATGTTATAGAATGGTTCACAGACGAGTTATAAGAATATCGTCTACAAAAACAAAAGAACAAATGTATTCATACTTAAAGAGCTGAATATTGAAGAAGTTATTCTATTAAAGACGATAAAACAAAGAAAACTGAAATATGTTGATCACATGAAAGTTTGGAGAGAACAATAATGTAGGGGTATATGACTGGGAAGAGAGGAAGACAAAGGCCAAAGAGGATATGGATGCAGGATGTGGCGAATGATCTCTAGATGGGTGTATCGGACGCGGGACATCTTGCTTATAATCGAGAAGCTTTCCGGAATGTTGTTATGGGAGCGAGGTTCTGCAAAGAACATGCTACTGAATGAATGAATGGTCCAGTTTGTCCAATGCTTGGCCTGTAAGACAATGTGTGGGCGGAAGTGGGTGGGCTCTGTCTAGAAAACCCTACCTCACACAAGCATGATAAGACGTTGAGGCATTGATTTGTTGTGAGCGAAAAAGAGTGTTTGAGAGTAATAGACGGTGGAGGGACAAGATCAGACGACGCCGTCATCTGTCTTCACAGTGACTGGTCTCAGGAAGGAGAAGGAGGCGGTGGAGAAGGAGGAGGGTAAGAAGAAGAAAAGAGGAGAGGAGGTGGTGAAGAAGAAGAAGAAGAAGAAGAAGAAGAAGAAGAAGAAGAAGAAGAAGAAGAAGAAGAAGAAGAAGAAGAAGAAGAAGAAGAAGAAGAAGAAGAAGAAGAAGAAGAAGAAGAAGAAAATTTAATTTTAAAGAAAAAAGATGACATGGCTTGTCTATCTCCGTGGCAATAAGAGAGAATTAGTGTATAAATGAAATGTTTAGTAACAACTGCAGATCTCAATTCGTTGTTGGCTTTTGTGTGTTCACAATATGCTCAAAATTCCTCGCGTTATATAAACCCTCCTGGGCAGAAGAGACATGGGCTAGGTCTGCTGGTGAAGAAAGGAGTGAAGGATGTGGTACTTGACTTGAGCCAGTGGAATCACAGTGCAAGAGAGGTCCAGGGTATACAAATGGAGATTGGTGGCTTAAGTTGGAACATCATAAATGTATATGCTACAGTGGACTGTTTTGTCAGAAAAGAACACTGGGACTGGCTTAAGGAATTGGAGGAATTACCAGGTGATAGGCTACTCATATGTGGAGACTTCAATGCAAGGTACAGAGATTGGGACAGTAGTGGAGAAAACCGACAGGGAATTGCCCTTGCGGATGCCATGGTGGACTCCGATGTGGTCTGCATAAATGATGGTAGGCCGACTAGAATGGCAATGAGGCCTGGCGATGCAGACACAGCTATTGACTTGGCACTTGTCTCCCAGTCATCAGTCCTGATGTAAAGTGGACAGTTTTGAATGACCATGGGAGTGATCACTTGCCATGCTCAGTCCTGATCTCTAAAGCCAGGAAAGTTAAGGCTGGGAGAGCGCGCAAGGCCTTCCGGTATGAGTGGACCGATAGCCTTCTTGGACGCCTCAGACAGCGGGCTTGCGACAGGAATGTTAAAACTCCTTTTTTGCATCCCCCATGGTGGACCCCAGAAGTAAACCAGGCATAGAAAGCAAAGAGAGCTGCAGTGAATCAGCTAAGGAAAGTGCGACAGACACCCCGAAGCTCACGAGAGGAAGTGGAAACCGCGGAAAATGTCAAGAAAGACAAGGTGGATGTCTTCAAGCGCTGTGCTGCAGAGGCCAAAAACGCAAAATGGGAATGTTTCATGAAGGAGATTGGAGATGATAAAACACTGCGAAAATTCTGGAAACTGCACAGGCAAATGCAGAGAAAAGATCGGTCTATGACAGTGGGAACAATTGATAGAGATGATGGTGTGCGCGTGACAACAGACAGAGAAAGGGAGCCGTTTCTTCAGAGATTTTTAGAGCAGACCAATCATAATGATGCGGACACCAGAGATGCAGTTAGAGAGGAATTATCTGGCACCATGAAGAATATGCATTATGAAGACATCATACGGGTTGAAGGTGTGAAAAAGGCAAACGACACGGCACCAGGGCCCGATGGGGTTAGGTATGGCCACATGAAGGCTTTGAGCGATGCAGACCTGAAGGAAATGACCGACTGCTTTAACCAGAGCATTAGGACAGCATCAGTACCGGGGCATGCTGGTGTGCTGGGGAATGAACAGGCGGACAGATTGGCTGGCTCGGCAAAACTTGGTGGAGTATTGATGCATGACAAAGCAGATGTGGTTGCGACCTTGTGGGAGCATGTGTACACCTCGGAGGAGCAAATGGATCCCATGGTTTGGCAAGAATGCGACAGCGAGGGGTGACAAGGGGATCTGGCCGACGATCAACGCTCAGAGGAAAGGCGAGACGGAGATATAATCAGATTGCTACTGGTACTATTAGTGTTGGAACTCTTCGCTGGCTGCTGAGGATGGGGAAGGAGCGCTTATGGGAATGCCCCGAATGCTGTGATGTCGGTTCCTAAATCAATCAATCAATCAATCTATAAAATAAATAAATAACACCATGTTTCCTCACCCTACATTTTCTTCATCATTTCATTAATGTCCATGAATTGGATCCATAAAGAAGAACAAACCAAAACACACACACACACACACACACACACACACGCGCGCGCGCGCGCGCACACCCACGCACGCACACACAAACGCTTTAATAATGAATATAAATAATGTATTTACAGAGTTCATCGATACATCACCGTGTGCCAGAAATCAACGTCAAACTCCACCATGAAATTCTACATCTTTGCCGCCATTGCTCTCGTGTTTGCATTCCAATTTGGTAGCAACATGGCACAGAGTGGAGAGAACCAGGTTGCCTTCAATACATGCAGTAGCATTGTTGCAAGCTGTATGAACGTGCCTCCCAATGTGGCCCAACCCTGTTTTCAAAGATTTAACCCCTGTATGAAATTGCTTCAAGATGATTAGACCTGTCATGTCGGACATGACGTCACGTTTTCATCGAGTGTACCTTCGATTTCTCAGTTGTAAACATGGAGCAGTTTCATTTGGATAAATGGAATGCTCTTACTTGAAACGATTATTGAGAATTAAAATTGAATTAATCATTTGTGTTATGTTATTATTTGTATCCTTTTCAAACACGTTTTAGGGATAGAATTAAAGTTTTTCCTAGTCAATTATTCTTGGAACTGGCACTTTTAATATTAAGGTTCAGCCATGTCAAAGAAGTTATTCAAATGGTTTATGGGTATATTACAGAGAGACTAACGAGGTGTGGCATGGAACTGGCTACAAATCCCGTAAACTATAAATCTAACCAACGGTGATCACGTTCTAATGATAATGAAAGAAGAATACTGCATCTCGTCAGACGCATACTATACAGTTATATATCATATGGGGCTAATAATCGAATAATACTTCGGTTCAAATACTAAGTACACAGTCACTGATATTATTTGAATGTGAAGAACAAATGGACGGAATCATTATCTATTAGCCGATTTCAACCTTTGCTATGCAAACAGAAAGCCTTTCTGTTAAATCTGAGACTTCAGTCGGGATAACGTACTCCACATTCGAACAATATCAACGACTGCGTACTTATTATTTCATCCAAGGTTCCAGTTGTCTTATATTATTTGTGTATTCACCTCATATGATAAATACCTGTGCAGCATGCACCTGACGCTATATAACCAAATATGTCAGGCAATAAATCGTGCAACATTTTGTTTGTGGTTTCTGTGTTTACAAGAATAATACCCCGGCATGTGAATTGGAAACGGTTCTCGCCACGTTGGTAACTTACGGGATAAGTGAGCCGGCCGCTCAGAAAGCAATGGCAAACTACTGAGCGTAATCTTGCCAAGAAATCAACGACATCGGTAAAATTCTGGTGTTGACAGCGATGTCCTGTAAAGGATATGCGGGGGGGGGGGGGGGGGTGATGCCGGGATGAAAGGAGTCTATTCAGGAAGAATTATACAGCGATGGATTGAGAGCCACAATTAGTCTGGATCTTCTATCAATTACTGTCTCCAGAATCGGTATCAGGAACGTTAGAACTAAGGAGGAACTAGGGGCAACAGCATTGGTGTTAGAAGACATGAAATGATATAAGGCCAGCAATGTGGGGATTTGCGAACACACGGTGGAACAGAGCAGGCAAAAGGCGTAGAGCAACGGGTTAAGCGGTGCTGATTACAGGGAAAATAAATAAACACGTCCCTCGTGTTGAAAAATTGGCCCTACTGCTAGCTACACTTTATCTGTAGAGATATACTTATGGTACTTTACACATATCTTTGGTAATTATACATAATTGCCGTGTTAAAAATCAGTTGTAGAGAGTCATGTATTATTTATTAATACACATGTTCCATGCGTTTTGATGCATATATTGTTTCTGTTGTTGTCGTTCTTATCTAAGATTAGCTTCATAAGTGATGTTTGAATTAAACAATGTATGAGAGCAGAGCGATAATGTCAGACGGGCCTGCGTGCTCAATGCTTAACCCTTTGACAATTAATTTCGTTCGTTTGTCGTACATAGGCAGAGAAAGCACTACTAGAGTGGAGTGCAGTCAGTTCTAGACAAACAGCATCAAGGTTTTGAACAGTGGTAGGGAACCATATTTGTGCAAGGGTCATTTAGCTGTTTTATAAGAACAAGAATCGGTTTAAAAATTAAGCTGCCATATATTCTATAGAAGTAAACAAAGATCTACACCTTTGCTTTTTTGACTACACAAAGGCTTTCGATAAAGTGAGACATGTCGACATGATAAGGATGCTTGAAGATCTACAAATTGATGGAAAATACCTTAGACTTGTAAAAAACATATATTGGAAACAACAAGCTGCCATAAGAGTTGATAATGAAGTAGACCAATATCAGCCTATTAAGAGAGGTGTGAGACAGGGATGTGTAATGTCTCCATATCTGTTTTCCCTGTACAGTGAAAGTATTTTCAGAAATATTGAAGATATGGAAGGAATCAACATTGGGGGACGGTGCATCAATAACATTAGATATGCAGATGATACAGTCTTGATTGCAGACAATGAACAGGACCTGCAAAATTTAGTAGATGCGGTTGTTACACACAGTGAACAACTAGGGTTAGAATTAAATTGTAAAAAGACACAGATTATGGTCGTCACTAGGAAGAACGAAATACCTCAGTGTAATATACAAGTAAATTCTTCAACAAGTGAATAGGTACCATTATCTCGGAACAGTAATAACAACTGGTGGGAGGTGCCTTGAAGAGATTAGAACAAGAATCGCCACGGCAAAAGTAGCCTTTAGCAAGATGAAAAACATACTGACCAGTTAAATGATGTCAATTGAAACGAGAAAAAGTGTGTTGAGGTGCTACATAGAACCTGTACTTTTATATGGATGTGAAGCTTGGACAATGAGCAGTCAAGCTGAAAAACATCTGATGGCTGTAGAAATGTGGTTTCTGAGGAAAATGCAAAGAATACCATGGACAGACAGAAAGACCAATGAACAAGTCCTTCAAGAAACAAATGAAGATCATAAACTAATTAGAGATATTAGACGCAGACAGTCACAATTGTTTGGGCATGTTATGAGAAGAAATGAATTGGAGAACTTGGTGACAACTGGTAAGATCGAAGGGAACAGACCAAGAGGAAGACCTAGAAGCAAATACCTGGATGGCTTGGCCTCGTGGCATGGTCGAGACAGAAACACAGAGCTGATCCACGACTCTGGTGATCGAGTGAGATGGCAAAACACGACCGCCCACGCTTATCGGCATGGCACATGATGGGTGGATGTATAATTGGTGAAACATTTAATTGACACAGCCCTACAGTAGTGGCTGAAACTGCTTCTCTTTGATATTGGATCTTCGCTGATCGTGTTGATGTTACTACAAGATATGTTAATGATTGTTTATAAAACTCCAATATTCATTTAATTATGATGCCCTACCTGCGGCAAGGCTAACCACTTTAATTTGCAGCCCTCAAACGACACTGGGGCCGGACATTTTAGAACCCTGATTTGAAACCCCAAAAAATAAATAAATAAAGACGCCATTAAAATGGACTAGCATTACGCACCAACAAATGATAATAATTATGAATAAGTTAAGGCGGAATCTTATCAATATACAAATATATATGTGAGACCTAAATACCATGATCAGATCGGATAACACAGGTTATGAAGAGATCACCGGATTTGGGGTAATGAACGAAATTGCAGAATTGGTCACACATTTTTAGACATTCACAAACAACAAAACAAAGAAACAAACAAATAAACACCTCATAGACCATATAATCTCATTCCCCCCTCCCCCTATTCAATGAAAGATAAAAGATGAGAGAAGCATGAGACGACAAAGGCAACAGACATTCACAAACAACAAAACAAAGAAACAAACAAATAAACACCTCATAGACCATATAATCTCATTCCCCCCTCCCCCTATTCAATGAAAGATAAAAGATGAGAGAAGCATGAGACGACAAATATTCCATGGCGATCCTGACTTTCAGCCGTAAGCAGATGGAAAGGGTGGAAAGGATACAGAACTAAGCTATGCGTATTTTCCATGGTTGTACAAGAGATAAAGCATGCCGGGCGATGCGCTACCTTCTTGATTTTCCAACCATGAGGGACAGAATACACATTTGTCGAGCACGTGTCTATTTCAGAGTCAATGCAAACACACAACATCCACTGCATGGCGAAATTAAGAAGGTAAATTGCAGCAGGTTAAAAAGAGGAAAGTCGTGGATGGTTGAACCCGAAGACATTCTTCAGCAGGTGTGTTCACCTGAGGACTTAGAACCTGTCGAGGAGTTAGTACAAGTGCCAACAGAGTTATGTGCATCCTTTTTAGTGTACATCCTGCTAGACAGGAAATGCGGACAAGAAAATCCAGCTGCTGTGGAGGAGGAAGTACAGGCTCTGATCTTCGAGAATTCTTTCGAGGATGATGCTGTCATATACACGGATGGGTCAATCGTTCGAGGAGTGAGAAGTTCATTGGCTTTTACGGCTCAGGCCGGAGGGAAAGTTGTGAAGGAATAATCTGGTGCTTTTGCTTTGAAAACAAGTAGCGTGGCTATGGAAGTCATGGCAGTAAGTAAAGCAGTCACATGACTGGAGACACAGACATCCACTAGGGCAGGTTTCCTTGGCGACTCAATGAGTATGCTCAGGGAGTTAGAGATGGGATGGGTCTGAAGAGAGTGGTTGCTGTCTCTGGAGCGGTCTCGGTTCGCAAAAAATAGTTTCATTTTTGTGCCAGGGCATGCAGGTGTACATGGACATGAGCAGGCTTACAGGCTTGCAGGTAGGGCTACTGTGGAGGGCGGAAGAGCCATGGACCGGACATACATTATGAATGCTCTACGAGAAGTAAGTCGTTTACGAGAAACAAGCGATGACTGTGAGTCTACAAGCATGGTCAGCCTGCGAGAGCAGCAAATTAAAAGAGGTCTGGCCAAACAAGAACACTATGCAGGAAGAAGATTAATAAACCAACACAGAACTGGTGTCGTAAGCCGCTACACGCTGCGGGATTTGCTAAGGAGGAGATCCGAGCTCATACGGACTGAATGGTTCGATGTGCAATGAGGAAAATCTGTCGACTAACTAACTAACTAACTAACTAACTAACTAACTAACTAACTAACTAACTAACTAACTAACTAACTAACTAACTAACTAACTAACTAACTAACTAACTAAGTAAGTAATTAACTAACTAACTGACTGACTGACTGACTGACTGACTGAGTGACTGACTGACTGACTGACTAACTAACTAAATAACTATTTAACTAACTATCCTTACGACAAGATCTAAATATTGAAGAAGGTTGGCTACTAAAGACGTTAAAACCGAGGCAATTTAAATAGTTTGAAACGTCATGAAAGTTTGGAGAGAGCAATCATGGTGGGGTTAGTTAGTTAGTTAGTCACGGTTCCAACTTCACAGCAACGGGTCGTCCCCATTATGCTCGGTTCCTGTGCCAGTGAATATCACATAAAACGCTCCCCACTGCCCAATGTGAAAAGTGGAAAAGACAGGAGTCTCGACAAACAACAGCCCGCACAGATACACTGTGCATAATGCCGCCGCCAGAATGTCAACACAATAGTCCCCACGAAACATCCAGTTTATCTATGATGGGATCGGCAGTCATTTTCCCATCTGGATGTTTCCTAGATGTTCACCCACACAGTCCATGAAAATACAGTTCATCGTCGATGGCAGTGGGGTATATGCCGGGAAAGACAGGGTGGGAATATGAGTGCAGTATGGGGCAGATTATCTCCAGATGGGTATAACGGGCGTGGGGCATCTTGCTTATGACGGAGAGGTTTTCCGTTGTTATGGGAGCGAGGTTCTACATAGGACATGCTACTGAATGAAGGAATGCATCTTATATAAATTTAATTAAGATTGATAAAGAAGTAGGTCAATATCAACCTATTAATAGAAGTGTGCGACAGGGTGGTGTAATGTTTCCAGGTTGTTTTACCTATACAGTGATGTGTGTGTGTGTGTGTGTGTGTGTGTGTGTGTGTGTGTGTGTGTGTGTGTGTGTGTGTGTGTAAAGATGTGTGTAAGCGGGACATGATTGATACAGGCATTGATAATGCACATTGGGAGCAAGTCGCCGCTGAACGTGTTGCATGGAGGGCGGACATCATAAATGGAATAAAGACAAAGGAGAAAATTATTGCAGATGGAAATGACCACGTGTTCACATGCACCCACTGTGAACGGACATTTACAGCGCAAATTGGCCTTATCAGTCACACTCGCTACCGCCATAGTTAAAAGTTATTATGCCTTTTTAAAACACAAACTATCGTCTGTCAAGACGGCAAGGTGCCAATGTGTGTGTGAGTGTATATATATATATATATAAGTAAATGGGAATATTCACAAGCAAATGAATCGATACAAATATCTCGGAACAGTCGTACTATTTGATGGGGGTGGGGGGAGGGGAGTCCCTTGAAGAGATTAGAACAAACGAAAGCCATAAACTGATTAGAGAAATTAGGCATGCATAGACTGTAGACAGTCAAACTTTTTTGATCACAGCATTACAAGAAATAAATTGGAGTATTTGTGACAACTGGCAAGACTGAGGGGAAGAGAACGATGGGAAGTCAGAAAAGTAAATACCTGGATGGCTTTATGGTGTGAGTTTGTTCATGTCAGTTTTAGTGATTATGTGAGGCAGCGTCTATGTGTCTAGATGTGTGAGTATGTGTGTTGGGGATGGGTGGGTGTGTGTATGTGTGTTTATGAGTGTGTGTGTGTGTGTGTGAGTAAGTGTGTGTATGTGTGTACGTTGGTGTATGTGTGATTTTGTGTTGTCTGTGTGTGCATGTGCGTGTGTGCATGTGTGTATATGTGTATGTGTGTGAGCGTGTACGTGTGTATATGTGCATGTGTGTATGTGCGTATGTGTATGGGTGAGTGTTTGTATGTATGTGTGTATGCATGTGTGTGTTTGTATGTATGTATATGTGTGGAGGTGTTTGTACTTGCGTGTGTGCTTGTGTGTGTGTGTGTGTATGTCTGAGTATGTGAGTATGTGTATATTGTGCTTCTGTGTGTACATGTGTGTATATGTGTACGTGTGTGTTGTTTGAGTATGTGTGTATTTGTGCATATGTGTGTATGGGTGTGTATGTCCGTGTGTGTGTGTGTGTGTTCGTGTGCGTGTGCATATGTGTGTATGAGTGTGTATGCGCTGGCGTATATGTCTGTATGTTTGTGTATATATGTATATATATTTGTGTGTGTATGTGTGTGTGCATGCATGCATGCAGTGTATGCACGGGAGTGTGCACTTGTGTGCTATGCGAGGGGGTGTGTATTTATGTTGTATTGGTGAGGATGCTCATAAAATCGTCAGTGTATATGTTTGATCAAATTTGGGGAGTTCATTTTAGTTTAGTGATTATGTGAGGCAGCGTGTATGTGTCTAGGTGTGTGTGTGTGTGTTATTGTGTGTGTGTGTGTGTGTGTGTGTGTGTGTGTGTCTGCCGGTCTCATAACATGGTAATATGTATTGTTTATGTTTGCACTATCCATTTAACAATGTTTTGTTCCTATGCGAATGCAACATGCACAATTGTTGAACGAAAGATGAGAGATTGGTAGGGTCGAATGTAAGACGGGTCTGCCTGCCCAATTAGTGACGCATTGAAAATAAAGTTTTTTCGTTCGTTGTTCGTTTGTACCTTGTGGCATGGTCGAAACAAGATTACATAGCTGATCTACGACTCTGGTGATCGTGTGAGATGGCGAAATATGGCCGCCTACGCTTATCGGTATAGTACATGGTGATGATGTTGATAAAATATAAAAATAATAACCAGTGATAAAAGATAAGAAAAAACAACCAAAGACAAAAGATGAAAAGAAAATAAGACTAAAAGACAAAAGAACTAATCGAATATAAAAGATCTCCCCTGGTGTGTCTCCACCTTGCCGCGGTGGGGGAGCTTGAGTGTCCCACCGACCCCAAGCGCTGTGACAATGGGTATAAACTACATATTGGACAGCTCTTGGGATAGGGATCAGACTAAGAGAGACACAACCTGCTGTTCTCCAGGTAGACTGAGGATAGCAGTCAGATTTTAAACTCAAGCACACGAAGCCATAAACTTGGTCCAGACACTTACACAAAAGCCTCCATCTGAGAGAGTTAGCTGAACGCCTCTAAGCTACTACCCTTGGATGAGTGAGCCGGGCCGAAAACTCACCTACCGAAATACGGAGGTGAGGTACTGAGCACGCTACATGCCCAGTTCAGATACCTGTCCGAAGGCTCTCAGCTGGGGGATATGAGGGATCCCCGGATGAGAGGGCCGCCAGTTTCTCGTTCACTGCTGTACGGAGGTAAGGTCCTGAGCCGGCAGCACATGTAGCCTACCTCGTGAGCGAGTACAAAAAGGTTGAAGAAGTGCCCCAGTCGAATGAAAGGCTACGAAAACTGACTGTATCTAACTCATAGAGTGTAGACAAAGGTGGAAAAACAAGGTGGAAAAATGTCTCAATAACATGAAATAGAACGCACGGCTAGCAAATCCATTGCGTAGTCCGAAGCGAAAGCTTATCTAGTGGATGTCGCCTGCAGACTGACCGTTCCTGGTGTGTGATTTAGCGACCGGTGGCAAGCGAGATGCCCAACACATGGAAGTGAGGAACTAAAGCAGCCATGAGCAGGATGAGGCAACTCCTTGGGTGAGCCCAGTCTCAGAGCAATATGTGCCGGCTCTGCAATTATGGATGCCTCCTTGGATAGCCTTGGATAGGCCCATGGTCTGCCCCTGCCTTCCCTTGAGGGTTAACCGTGATGTCGATGATCATTCTATCTTGACGAGCTGAGATGTGGGCGACATCACAACAAATAGTCTAACGTGCCTCGAATCCCGAGGAAGGCTAACCTCATTAAAAATTCCTGCTGAAGTCGGAAGTGCCGTCCTACGGGTGGCAAACTAAAAATTGGTACTACGCATTTACGTCCGAGTGAAATGTCTCGTCCGAATGTCTCTCGTGCTAGGAACAGCTCTGACTACCTAGTTTCCGAATGCCGCTCTTGTTCGGAACAGCTCTGACTAGGTAGTTTTCCGAATGTCTGTCGTGCCTGGAACAGCTCTGACGGGCGCAACGACAAGCACATGTCCGAAAACTCGCTGAGTGGATACCGTCTGCAGACCTGTCTGGTTTGTGCGGGAACGGCCCGGGGCGAACGAAATGCCCAATATATTGAAGTGAGGAATTAAAGCAGCCATGAGCAGGACGTGACGATTTCCTCGGTGAGCCCAGCACCAGAGCATTATGTGTCGGCTCTGCAATTATGGAAGCCACCCAGGATGGCGGAAAATGCTATGGACTGTCCCTGCCTTCATTTGAGGGATGACCGTGCAGTCTTTGACTGTTCTAACTTGACCAGCTGGGAGGTGGACAGTACCACAAAAGCGAGAGTCTCCCAGGAATGCTAACCTGGTCAAAAATGCACGCTAAAAGTTGGATGTGTTGGCTTAAGGGTTTCGACCCAAGGGTGCCTAACCAGACACACCGCAATCACATCTGAAAAAACACTCCGGATGAACGCAAAGAAGAAGAATATAAAAGATGAGAAAAACAACCAGAGATAAAGTTGAGAGAAACAACCAATGTTGAAAGATAAAATCTAGTGGCCAAAGAGTATTTGGAATAGTTGTTCGAATGATGCTGATGATGATGTTCGAATGATGCTGATGATGATGATGTTCGAATGATGCTGATGATGATGATGTTCGAATGATGCTGATGATGTTCGAATGATGCTGATGATGTTCGAATGATGCTGATGATGATGATGTTCGAATGATGCTGATGATGATGATGTTCGAATGATGCTGATGATGATGATGTTCGAATGATGCTGATGATGATGATGTTCGAATGATGCTGATGATGATGATGTTCGAATGATGCTGATGATGATGATGATGATGTTCGAATGATGCTGATGATGATGATGTTCGAATGATGCTGATGATGATGATGTTCGAATGTTGATAATGTAGCCAGGTGCATGCTGTAAAAGTAAACCAAATAAACGATATTGATTTTCCTACTGAATCAATAAGCACTTGCTATGTTCACACACACTTGCCAGATGTCGGTAAAGATCCACAAGCTCATATTAAATGTGGACAGCCTTTTGGCCAATTACAGTCATTTGGTCTGATATCATCTCGTCGTTTCACCTCCTTAATACAGACACCCTATTGGACCTGTAAGCCAATAGTCTCAGCAAAATCGTCACAGTTGTAACGTTGTACTCACGCTCCTGTAGTTACGATGTGTCAGATGTTTCACATATACTAGCTTACACAAGTCGTCACAGTTGTAACGTTGTACTCAAGCTCCTGTAGTTACGATGTGTCAGATGCTTTACATATACTAGCTTACACAAGTCGTCACAGTTGTAACGTTGTACTCACGCTCCTGTAGTTACGATGTGTCAGATGTTTCACATATACTAGCTTACACAAGTCGTCACAGTTGTAACGTTGTACTCACGCTCCTGTAGTTACGATGTGTCAGATGTTTCACATATACTAGCTTACACAAGTCGTCACAGTTGTAACGTTGTACTCAAGCTCCTGTGGTTACGATGTGTCAGATGCTTTACATATTCTAGCTTACACAAGTCGATGACCCGCTTATTTGTACTGCCAGTTCTTTCGACTTCAGTTTGCGCTGAATATCTTGACCCCTTTAAGTTGGTCAGTCGGAGCGATTGAGTCTTTCTTGTGAGCTCATGTATCATTAGACGAGGTAATGAGAGTAAATACTTTAGTGGCAGGAGTCAGGAATTCAAGATAACGTGTAGCAATGAGCTGCAGCCGGAAAATGGACATGTATTTTCTACTTTGATCAAGGTATGTGTGCTTTTTTTTTCGTTTGCTCCGTTTGAACTCAAGTTTAGTCCAAACAAATTATTTCTAGTAGTGATGGATTGAATTTTACATGTGGATTAGCTTTACCTATTAATAGAGTCGCTCTCCATCAGGCGACTTCAGAGGTACTTGCAGTTAGCGTCCCCAAGTCAGGAACGATCGGTCAACATTTTAGTCCAAGAGTCTAGTGTAGGGGTTGAACCCCTTACTTCGACACCAGCACACCGGATGTTTAAAAACACGCGTTTATATCCATTTGGTCATGGGCTTTTGTTATGTTTTGTATATTCCGTGGAGAGGGTGGCCGAAGTACAAAAGCCTGTCTTACACACTGCAGGACGTGCGTTTGATTCTGGATAAAACGGGGTTTTCAATCAAAATCCCAGTCTGGCCATTGCTCATGTAAACATCTTTCATAGGGATGCCTAAAACGACTCCACCCTCATCCACTAAAACACCCACTCACAAACCCACGGACAAACCCACCTATCCATAAATCCAGCCACCCGCCAACCGACGCACCCCTCCACCCACCCACCCATCAACGGACCTATCCACCCACCCATCCAACCACTCATCCATCTACCAATCCAACCAACCCACCCACCCAACCACTCATCTACAAACTAACCCACCCACCCACTCAACCACTCCCCCACAAACCTACCCACCGACCAACCGACCGGTCCACTGACCCATCCACCTACCCAGCACGAAGCTTCTAGTAAAGTTATATAAAGTACTATTGCCTAACCTTGAAGATGATTGGATACACGGTGCTAGACTATGTTTGTATAGGCCAATCAATAGGCTGATGTGTCAGTAACACACAGGCCGCTTGTACTTTCCATGTGTTAGTAACACACAGGCTGCTTGTACTTTCCATGTGTTAGTAACACACAGGCCGCTTGTACTTTCCATGTGTTAGTAACACACAGGCCGCTTGTACTTTCCATGTGTTAGTAACACACAGGCCGCTTGTACTTTCCATGTGTTAGTAACAGACAGGCTGCTTGTACTTTCCATGTGTTAGTAACACACAGGCTGCTTGTACTTTCCATGTGTTAGTAACACACAGGCTGCTTGTACTTTCCATGTGTTAGTAACAGACAGGCTGCTTGTACTTTCCATGTGTTAGTAACACACAGGCTGCTTGTACTTTCCATGTGTTAGTAACACACAGGCCGCTTGTACTTTCCATGTGTTAGTAACAGACAGGCTGCTTGTACTTTCCATGTGTTAGTAACACACAGGCTGCTTGTACTTTCCATGTGTTAGTAACACACAGGCCGCTTGTACTTTCCATGTGTTAGTAACACACAGGCTGCTTGTACTTTCCATGTGTTAGTAACAGACAGGCTGTTTGTACTTTCCATGTGTTAGTAACACACAGGCCGCTTGTACTATCCATGTGTCAGTAACACACAGGCTGCTTGTACTTCCCATGTCGTCTCTTGGTACGCATGTAACGCTGGGTGAACCATGGGGTCCAGGCCAAACACAAAAATCTGTCTCCGCGAGATTCAAACACGCGACCCTAGGACCGGCTGGCAGATTGCTGGCCACATGGCTCCGCACCTGGCACCAGGATGCGCTGAGGATACTTAGCATATTAATTGCCAAACAAGAAATAGGTTTGGACCGAAGAAAAATGGATGGCGGGAAATGGGATTTAAAGATGTGTCACAGTATGACTTAAAAGTTGTTCCAATCACCTTTCCAGTTGTCCCTATATTATTTAATGTATATTTTTTCATCACATGACCAAAGAAATCTGTTTGTCTCTTTCTTATTTTTGTATATAGTGTTCTAGTTTCATTAGCCTCTTTCAGGCAATCATTGTTAGTTACTCTGGCAGTCCAAGGAATTCGCAACATTCGTCTTAAAAATCACATCTCTGTTGCTTCTAAGTTCTTCCTAATTTGTTCATTTACATTCCAAGATTCACTGCCATACAGCAAAACTGGTTCTATATAGCATTTTAGCACGCTCTTTCTTACATTCAGTGATAGCGACTTATTGCATAAGATACTCTTCATTTTCTGAAATGCAGCTTTTGCCTGTCCTATTCTGCTCTTAATCTCTGTTGTACATCTTCCATCCGATGTTATAAGTGCACCTAGGTATTTTCCTGTCCCCTATCTTGTTCATAACATATATAGACAACATATGTAAAGAAATCAGCCAAACAGAGACCGCAAGAACACCGCATGACGAGAACACAGAAGAAGACCCATCTGTAAATTATACCATTAGAGAATTCCTGTTTGCGGACGACCAAGCACAAATAACAAAATCAGAAGCTGATTTACAAGACCACATGAATAGCCTAAATGAAATGTGTAGGGAACATAACATGAAAATTAGCACAAGCAAAACAGAGGTAATGACTATAACTAAAGAAGAAGAAACAACAAGAATTCACCTAAACGAACATCCCATGAAACAATTAAAAAGTTTCAAGTACCTAGGAAGTATAATTTCATCAAATGGCAGATCAGAAGACGAGATTGAAAATAGGTGCAATAAGGCAAACCAACTCATTGGACAAATGACACCAATACTAAAGAACAAACATGTATCAATAACTACTACGAAAGTACTTTAAAATACAGGAGTGACGAAGGGATCTGGCCGACGCTCAACGCTCAGAGGAAAGGCGAGACGGACTTATAATCAGATTGCTACTGGTACTATTAGTGTTGGAACTCTTCGCTGGCTGCTGAGGATGGGGACGGAGCACTTATGGGAATGCCCCGAATGCTGTGATGTTGATTCCTAAATCAATCAATCAATCAATCAATCATTTACAATACAATCTTCCTACTAACTCTATGCTACCAATGCCAAACCAGGACAATGACAGAAAATGAGAAAAGAAAAATCACCTCAGCAGAAGTGAGATTCCTGAGAAGAATACTCAATGTATCAAGAAGAGATAAGGTCAGACATGAAGAAATCAGGATTAAAGTGGGGGTTATAGCTGCGCTATATTTTATTAGAAGGCAGCAAGTCAAATGGTTTGGCCATGCAAGCAGGTTACCAACTAACACTATACCACAACTAGCAATGATGTACAGACCAGATGGTAGCAGAGGAAGAGGCCGACCATGTCGATGGATGCAGGGAATAACAGTGTCCATGAGAATATCGATACATGAAGCCCATAAGCGGGCACTCTCACGATGTTTAAACTTCATCTCGACACCGCAAGGTACAAGAGGAACATAATGAGATGAGATGACATTTAATGTAAGTAACTGAGTGCTGACTTGCTATATTGAGGCGGTTTTGCTGTATGCCGTGAATCTGTGAATGTACATGAACAAATTAGAAAGACATTGGAAGCAACAGAGAGGTTCCTAAGACGAATGTTACGAATTCCTTGAACTGCCAGAGTAACTAACTACGATTGCCTGAAAGAGGCTAATTAAACTAGAATTAATTATTTTAATTAATCAGAGGTCAATTAGAGGTCAATTAAACATTATATACAATTTGGTGGAACTGCGGTAAAGCTGTGGAAATGTAAAGAATATAAAATAACACAAAGTAATGAAGCTTTATAGAACATAATTACGAAACATACAGGACGTTACGGTGACGAACCTTCATCAGCAAACAAATACATACACAAAACGCAACATATAGTCACGGAGATGACCCTCGATTGACTACATTACAGCGTAAGAACAAGATGAGAAGAATAAAAAGATGGAAACTTAAATGAGAACAATGAAGAGAAAACGAAAAAAAAAAAAAAATGAAAAACAACTGTTAGTTATTTATGTATTTATTTATTATTATTTTATGATTGTAGCGCAATGCAACAAACTATCGTCTTTCACGACGACAGGGTGCCATTGAGTGGTTCCTTTGGGAGTTTAATTATGAATGTGTTGTGATTGCAAAAAACAGTATGTTTTTCAGAACATTTATAATGCGTTCACGTTTTACTTGCAGTTCAGTCCAGACACCGTGGAACATGCAAGCGATGGTTGTACCAAGGATGGAGGTCTTCAACCTGTTTGTAGAAAATAACATCCAGATGTGTTTGTGACCTAGCTTACCTTGCTTCCATTTCGATGACAGAACAACAGCTTTTTGTTGTATTGTTATGTGTGCGTTTTTTAAAATATTAATCAATCACCGAGGTAGTTAATCACCACTTCGCACGCCTTAAATAGTGCTGGCTATATGGTGATAGTCATATATGTTTGTGGATATTCACACTTGATGAGTCACACTGTCATTACTACCTTGCATTGTAGGACATACGGGTTTGAGCCTGAAGAATTAAAGCCGCCTGGCTTAGCTTGATGATTCAAACTGTGATTACTGCCTATAGTACCTTGAGCCTGAAGAATTAAGTTCGCCTGGCTTAGCTTGATGATTCAAACTGTGATTACTGCCTATAGTACCTTGAGCCTGAAGAATTAAGTTCGCCTGGCTTAGCTTGATGATTCAAACTGTGATTACTGCCTATAGTACCTTGAGCCTGAAGAATTAAGTTCGCCTGGCTTAGCTTGATGATTCAAACTGTGATTACTGCCTATAGTACCTTGAGCTTGAAGAATTAAAGCCGCCTGGCTTAGCTTGATGATTCAAACTGTGATTACTGCCTATAGTACCTTGAGCCTGGAGAATTAAAGCCGCCAGGCTTAGCTTGGTGTGTGATGTGGTCAATAGCATACTTACGAGCTTTACTTCCCCGAACATTTACTGGTACCACGTTTAGGCACGATTTAGTCAAAGTACCAATTTTAAGGAGTTTTTCAAACAATCACAGGCTCGAGGGGAACTCAAACACACAACCATCGGGCTGTCGAGCAAGCAAGTTAGCGACTGCGATACATCGATTCTCGTCGTCTCCATAAACGAACTTCATAACATATCCGTGGATTCACTGGGTTGAATTAAGAACCGCCATCACAGCTCTAAGGACATTCCCATACGTGCTCCGTACTCATTTTCAACAACCAGCATAGATCTCTAATACTGAAGGTCTCATTATATACCACATCCATGTCTTTGCAGAGGTATAAAGGTAGATAACACGTAATTGAAATCTATGACGTGTCTCACTGGAATTTACATTTTATTGGTAAGCGATTCTAGGAAGTAACATCGGCTTAAGTGTCTTGTTTTGTTACATTTAGAATGAGTTACGTTTGTCAAACTGTAACACGACAAGTCAAACATCTTATTTCAGTTATCAGTCTCCTAGGATTCATCTACCTGTCGAGTTTAATCAGACGTGAGCTATCTGGGTCAAACTTCAGCGCCGTGGAGCGTTACGGGGCCGCTATCAGCTCTCTGTTGTACTTAATGCAGTTTTCCGTGATTGCTTCCCTTCCCTACGCTTTCTTCAACTTCCTTGGCGTTGTCTTCCTCAACGTCTTTCGCCCGCCACCCACACTCGCCACATCTCCCGTCATGTGTCCGTTTCTGTGCTTTCGAGTCGTCACCAGGGGACTCTTTCCTAACCTGGTCAAGGCCAACGTGCAGTGTAACATCGATGTTTGCGAGAACATCGGCCTCCAATATTACGTCATAGAAGTAGTCACAGATACTCCGGTTAACGCGAAGGCCTCTAATCGCATCAGAGAGTTGGTCGTGCCGGTACAGTATAGAACTAAAAATAACACCTTATTTAAAGCGAGGGCATTACAGTACGCTCTTGAACCGGAAGTAAATCAATTAGGACCTGATGACTGGATCATACACCTAGATGAGGAGACTCTATTAACGGAGGACAGTGTTATGGGGATCATCAACTTCGTGAGCTCTGGCAAACATCAGTTTGGGCAGGGAGTGATTACCTATGGACAAGGAGTTGTTAATTGGGTCACCACTTTGGGCGATTCCGTCAGGGTAGGAATCGACTACGGTTGCTACAGATTCACCCTGGGGCTTCTACACAAGCCCATTTTCAGCTGGAAAGGCTCGTTCATTGTCGCAAATGCCGAGGCGGAGGCAGAGGTTTCTTTTGATCACGGGCCCGAGGCGTCCATCGCTGAAGATTGTTGTTTCGCGTGTGTGGCATTCACCAAAGGCTTCAGCTTTGGTTTTGTTGAAGGAGAAATGATGGAAAAGAGTACTTTTACTCTCACTGACTTTGTTCTGCAGCGGTGTCGATGGATGCGTGGCATTTATCTGACAATCCTCAGCAGAAAGATACCTCTCCGATACAAGGCTGGGCCGATTCTGCTGACTGTGTCCAACATTGTTATGCCGGTCAACTTGTTTCTGTTGCCTCTTGGAGTCATCTGGCCACTGCCAATGTCGCAGCCGCTTGTAATCGTGTACAGCTTTGTCATGGGCACCGTTCTGCACCTCTACATGCTCGGCACCTTCCTGACCTTCAGTGGACAGCCAAAGTACAGCAGACGCAAGTGCTGTCTTCTGCTGGCTGTCACTCCAGTGTGTGTCATGATAGCCTGCGTCCTTGAAAACATTTCTTCCATACTCGTCTTCTGGGTGCAGCAGACTCCTCACCACTCCTTTTATATCGTCAAGAAGGAACTACACAAAGTTAAAGAACCTTCTGTAGTCCAAGTTTTGTAGGAACACACTGGCACTTGGTCATCTTGACAGATAATAGTTTGATACATTGTGCTTTAAACAAAAGGCATAATATCTACAACCCATGGCGACAGCGAATGTGAATGATCAGACCAATTCGCTCTTTATATGTTTGTTAACAATTATCTATCTGTTCATGGCACAAAGCCTGGGCTGAATTGGAGAGACTATGTGTTGCTTATGCAGCTTGATTCCTCTCTCTCTCTCTCTCTCTGCATGATGTGTGTGTTTGTGGGAAGATGTGTGTGAGCGGTGGATGTGTGTGGGTGGGTATATGTGGGGGGTGGGGTGTGTGTGGGTGGGAGGTGTGTGTTTTTTGGGTGTTTATGGGTGGAGGAAATGTGTGGGCAGCTGGGGAGATGTGTTTGTGGGTGGGGATGTGTGTATAGGTGGGGAATGTGTAGTTGAGAGGTGGCGGATACTGGGTGTGTGAGTGGGTGTAGGTTGGCTGATGTGTATGTGGGTGGGTGGGGAAAATTGTGAGGGTGCGGGATGTATGTGTGGATAGGAGCGGGACGTGTGGGTTGACAGGGGTATGCGAGTGTGGTTTTGTGATGTGTGTTTTGCTGGGTGGTTGCGGGTGTGTGGGTGGTGGTAAATATGTGGGTGGGTGTGTGCGTGTCGGTTATGGGATGGGTGGGGGTGTATGTGTGGGTGGGGAAATGTGTGTAGGTGGGGGATCAGTGGGTGGGTGGCGGCATGTATGTTTGCTTGAGTCTGTGTGAGTGCGTGGAGGTATGTGTGGGTGGGTGGGGGTGTGTGGGTGGCTTAGGGATGTGTGGGTGGCTGCGGGGTGAGAGGGTGGTTGGGGGATGTGTTTCACAACATTGCAATATGCACTGTTTATGTTTACAACTTTCATTTGACAATGTTTTTTTACCCCCATGTGAATGTACCATGCGTAATATGCATTGTTTATGCTTACAAAATCTATTTGACAATGTCTTTTCCCCCTAAGTAAATGTAACATGCACATTTGATGAATGAAAGATGAGTGATCGAAAGGGCCGAATGTAAGACGGGCCTGCATGCCCAATTTGTTACCCTTTTAAAATAAAGTTTGTTCGTTCGTCCGTTCGTTCGTTCGTTCTCAGCCTGTCCAGTTTACTCCAGGGTAAACTTAACATCAATTCGTCTGTGTTACGCACGTAAAAAATCCCTTGACAGTTGGAAATCGAAAAAGAGTAGCCTAACGGCGCTGCCCGGGCAAAATTTCGAGTTAAAAATCTACCCAAAGTATTTCAGGATTCTCGCCGATGCAACGGAGTTCGTGCATTGAACTGAGTTTCTCCAGACTCAGGTTTGAAATAGGAGGAAAACCGAGCACTTATGGGTTAAACCGTGTGCAGTGATGTTGATCCAACGTCTAAACTAACTAAACAACAAGCTACAGAAGCTGCCGGATCAGCGAAGCAATGCACCAACACAATGCCTCTAACGTAGTCACATATTGACATGTTTATGCATACGCTAAAGACAGTCTATGTCGGCGATTGCATTCATCCATGGTGCAACTTAATTCAAGTACTTCTCTGAGAAAACAAATGATATATGACTTTACAATGCAAGTGTCTAATTGTGAATGTCTCTCAGTGAAACAATTGCGATATCTGTAGACATGTGATACCTCATAGATTGTTTTAGACATGTGATTCCGGACAGAATGTTTTAGAAATGTGATTCCGGACAGAATGTTTTAGAAATGTGATTCCGGACAGAATGTTTTAGACATGTGATTCCGGACAGAATGTTTTAGACATGTGATTCCGGACAGAATGTTTTAGACATGTGATTCCGGACAGAATGTTTTAGACATATGCTACCTCATAAAATATTTTAGACATGTGATTCCGGGCAGAATGTTTTAGACATGTAGTCGATGGTAAAAGACAAAGGGAGACAATCATAAAGACTGATGCTTCCTTCACTACGGTGCTAAGAGGTAGAGAGTAGTTCTGACTTCGTTACGGCCAAAGAAGAAAAATAGTGAAAAGAGAGAGAACCTCACACCGCCTCAACCAACAAAAAAAGAGGGTAGTAATTAGATAAGAAGATATACGAGATCTCAGGCAGGGGCCTCAACTCTGGACTGACTGTCATATTTGAGACCCAGACATTGGATTAAGGTGTTAGACTGTGGTAGAAATAGTGACTGTAAAAACTAAAAGAGACTAAACAAACGAATCAAAAACAGTACAAAAATAGCTCTTTATTTATCTCCTCTAGCTGAACATGTTTGATAACCCATTGCAATAACAGATACAACAGACAACTGTATATATCAAACAACAACGGTGGGTAACACCCAACCAATCAACACCACTTAAGACAACAGGGTACACCAAGTACCACAACACAGGTGCTCCAAACAATAGCTGGTTAGACTGACACTATAAAGAACTTTGACACAAGCAACACTGCACAGACAATAAGGCACTACAAAAACATAGGTTACACAACATAAACCCCAAGACGCGACATAAACAAGAGTTGTGACACAATTTACTATCCCACCAAGAACCCAGGCCTGCTGACACTAACTAGTCAGCCGCTCCTGTAACAGTGGAAAACACAATCTATGATTATCATGGTAAAGACAACATATTAAACACATGAAGCAATGAGCACATGCAATATAACATTTGAATTAACCCATAGATCATAACTGCCCCGCATCTAATTATCCATTTTGCTATTCTGAGGTAACCCTTGCTGTCTGTCATGGTCATTCTTTGCTACCTCCTTCTCCAAGATGACTGCATCTCTAATTGTTAAATAAAATAATCAATGTTGCATCATCATATCACCCACTTTGTCTCCTCCAGTTGTGCCACTGCTGTCATGAGATTACACTTGATATTGCTAGGACGAAACACCTTCTAATGCAACAATCTCAATCTGCTCCACCTTCCCCTACAGCTCAACATTCACTTACCCCAGACATCACAAGCAAATGCGACATCTCAACACTGATTTGGCTAACAAACATCAGACACTGCAAGCAATCACAACATCTCAACACTGATTCAGTTAACACACACCAGAATGACATCTGTGTGCTGACAAATTGGGTTACCTTCCCTGCCTACCAAAATAGCTACATTTACCAAGGAACCCATAATCAGTTCCCTGTCCACACCTTACAGAGTATTTTATACATTAATTTGTACCAAGTCACCGGTAACACAGGACAACACAGTATATCCTATAGACCACAAGTTCATGGAACACTATCAATGTTCAACCCAAGATATTGTCACAACTAAACACTACCTACTATATTCTCAGCCTAATGCTCAACAATTCCCTATCCACTGTTACGCACACCGGCAACTGTTTTGCTAACACACCGTACTCTTTTCCCTAATATAAAACATATATTGACAGGTTGAACTCCTGTGCTCCACATCTGATAGTACACTTTACTCCTATGCAACAATACACAACATTATACAACATTATGAACTCTGCCACCATCAGACACTAAGTTACCTCAACATAGGGACTTCACTGGACAACTACCTCAACAATGTCCCAGTTTGCATGAAGAGTACCAGCACTAATATGATACTGTGCAAGTTACAGCATCTGATTAGCATTACAAACTAACAACCAGCAAGCAAAACATGTCTAACTATGAAAAACAAAGGAAACAGGAATAACCATATTTGTAGAATGTGCAAATGTAACCTTACACATAGAAGAATCACAACATTCACAGAAAGTTAAAGATAAAGATAAACATTTATTACACAGGAACTCATTTAGGGACTCTCTGATGCCCCTAAGATAGCTCATAAAATAAACACACAATATTACTAAGTGAAAGTACACCAAATAGTGGCCAGAATGCCTCATTCATATGAGACAGGATCCAAACACAACAATGTCCATGGCAGGATACAGAACATTAGTACTAATATAATAAACAGTGTACTATATATATTATGTCATTATTACACACTAATGACCAATAAGTGTTATTCAAAGCCCAACACAATCAGTGTAATATTATTTGTGAGTGGACAGCAAATGTACAGTTGTACGCTCTGTTCCCCATCATTCTTCCTATCATACACCGGTTATAAGTTTTGCTATCTTACGCTTCATGTCGCATAGCAAGTGCATATATATTTGCGAAAGGTGGTACGTAGCAATAAATCACATCCTTCCCCTGGTAAAACAATCACCCTGTTTTACTACACATAAAACTCCCAGTTTGATACACTAGCACAAACACTACTGCATTCTGGTAACAGATGTGACACCAGACTTCAATGCTAAATAAGAAACCCCTTTACCAATATCAGTACCAGATGCACCTGCCTGATCTCCCTCAATACAGCCACACTTCATTCGGAGTTACGATTGCACTATGATTGCTGATACGCACCCCGTGTATTAAGATGCATTATTTCCTACGCCTAGTAGCTATCAATCTGTATGGCGTCCCTACAATTCAACACATTATTTCCTTTACTTCTATTTAATACCTACATGTCCTAATTACATAGCTTAACCATTAACCCATCACTGCCACATTTAACATGTAAGTACTCTTCTCTGCTTTACACATGTTATAAATATTACACCTATATTATGGTTATTTTCCCCTACTCATGTTGCTTTGGAGTGTTCATACCCAACACTTGACCAAACATCCAATGTGATGCTCACCATTGTCACAGAATAATCCTGTAAACATATCTTGCTGCTGTATACACATACACATATGATTCTCACCACTCTGTTGTTAAGTAACCTTCATTTCTAGCAACCTCACAAGCACTTACTCCCTTCCATGCCAACATGGCCTGCATGGCACCACATGGCATTATTTCAGTCTTTACTATAAATTAATTTATGACCCCACACATTGTATATTTTGGTAAATCTCCCACATATCTATTTAGCCAGTAACACATTAATGCCATAGGATAACCATGTAAAATAATTCCCAACAAAATAATCTTGTGCCAGCATGGCTGGCATGACATGACAGTCTCTATGATACTTAACCGCCATCAATGACCTATCCTACATATTTCACATCACCATTGTCTGATTGCTGACATCTCTATGTGTTACATGTTATTTTCATAAAGCTTTAGGGACACTAAATCCTTCTGTAGAACAGCTCATTTTAGTAATACTTATTCATATTATCTATTTATATTTCTTTGTTCCTACCATCTCGCCTAACAATTTTGTTCACCCATGCAAACACTTTCAAATTGGTAAACTGGCGTGTGCTGCGATTATACAAATATTTATTAAATTAAACATTTTAAACTTAATCAGTTAAAACTTACAGTTTTGTCACAACATTAGTTGACACAGATCAACTCAGGGAATTGTTCCCACACCTGACAACAACAGAACAGCACTGAACTGAAGGCCATGCTGCCCGCATCTCTCATCAGCACAAAGGACTGCTAAAACAAAACTGGCTTCCGATTCCTTTGTTAAGCCGAGTTCCGGTGGTGGCCAGGTTTTTAACTCGAGATAGACCAAACCAAAATTTCGTTGGTTTGGCGCTATCACAGACATATGGTACCTCATAAAATGTTTTAGACATGTGATTCCTGATTGAATGTTTTAGACATGCGATTTTTAATAGAATGTGTTGAGATGTGATTTCTAATAGAATGTTTTAGACATGCGATTTCTAATAGTATGTTGTACACAGTTGATTCCCGGTCGAATGTTTGAGGGTCAATTCACAGACGAGATTTACACAATTCTAAGAATTTGCCCCAAAGTAGTTTCTTGCTTTGGACCTGCGATCTGTCCGGGCCATCACATATTGAAGGCGAGAAACACGGCAAGTCTTAACACATCTTCTCTTAGCAAGCGACGAGTCCAGACGTCGAACTCTGGCCCGACCGTGCTCATGGCATTATCAAGGCAGTTCCCTATCAACCAACGCTCCCGATAGAGGTGCGATTGATGTTAATGATCGCCTTTTGCTCTTTATCGCCCTTGCTACGTAGACCCTGAACCCACTCCGTGCTATCGCGTGCTACCCCCTGCAGCTCCACCTTTCTTCTCCATGGATTATTTATCTCTTTATTTAGCGCTCGTTCTTAAACTTCCGGTCTGTTGATGCCGAGATAGCGGGCTCAACTTCTACACCGGTCAGTCTGACTAAAATGTTGACTTATCGACCTTGACTAGATAACGTAAATTACAAGTACCGCAGAAGTCGAAGTGGGTTCGCCCGAATGGCGAGGTATACTTAGAGATATGACTGATGTTGCTAATGTTTGGAACTAACTTTAGAGATGTGACTGATGTTGCTAATGTTTGGAACTAACTTTAGAGATGTGACTGATGTTGCTAATTGTTTATTGTCACTTTAGAGACATAACTGATTGGAACTTTAGAGATGTAACTGATGTTGCTAATTGTTTATTGTCACTTTAGAGACATAACTGATTGGAACTTTAGAGATATGACTGATGTTGCTAATGTTTGGAACTAACTTTAGAGATGTGACTGATGTTGCTAATTTTTTATTGTCACTTTAGAGACATAACTGATTGGAACTTTAGAGATGTGATGATGTTGGTAATGTGTGGTAGTAACTTTAGAGATGTGATGATGTTGGTAATGTGTGGTAGTAACTTTAGAGATGTGGCTGATGTTGGTAATGTGTGGTAGTAACTTTAGAGATGTGATGATGTTGGTAATGTGTGGTAGTAACTTTAGAGATGTGATGATGTTGGTAATGTGTGGTAGTAACTTTAGAGATGTGGCTGATGTTGGTAATGTTTGGTGGTAACTTTAGAGATGTGATGATGTTGGTAATGTGTGGTAGTAACTTTAGAGATGTGGCTGATGTTGGTAATGTTTGGTGGTAACTTTAGAGATGTGATGATGTTGGTAATGTGTGGTAGTAACTTTAGAGATGTGACTGCTGTTGGTAATGTTTGGTGGTAACTTTAGAGATATTGCTGATGTTGGCCATGTTAGGCAGTAACAATTCAGATCACAAATCAACACCATCAACCCGAGGAAATCAATACACAAACAAATCACACAATAAAACACATCGTTTGAAACATCAGTTCTTACTGTCACTTTATTGTTGTCAAAATTGTGAACATTCACACACATTGTCACATTTATGTCACACTAGTAGTGACCAACTGCGGAGTCCCGCCAACCAGCTGCCGGTATGTAGGCTAGATCGTGTGCTTGATGCCATCAACCAATCGTTTTCTAACACTAGTCAGGTGACCTGGTGAGAATGCATATAATTACTAAGTATCTAACAGAAATACGTCATATAATAATATACGTATAACACGCACCACACTCACGCACGCACACACTCACACACAGACACACACAAACACACACACACAGAGACCCAGACACGCACCTAAACACCCACACATACATACACAGACACACACCCAGACACCAAGGTATACCTACACATAAAAATACACACACGGACACTCACACACACACAGACACACACACACCCACTCAGACAACCACATGGATACAGACTCTCAGACATTCAAAAATACACACATACACATACACCCACAGATACACACGCACATAATTCCTTGCAGTGTAGGGCCGGGGGAGGGGTGGTGTCTTGAGCCTGAGGAATTTATCACCACCCCCACTCCACCCCTCCCCCCCCCCCCCTCCTACCAGCTACGTGAATCGGTACAATTATTTCAGAACAGTCATAACATCTGAAGGAAGATGCCTTGAAGAGATTAGAACAAGAATCGCTATGGCGAAGTAGCCTTTTGCAAGATGAAAAACATACTGTCCAATTTTTAAAAAATGTCAATTGCTACGAGAAAAAGAGAGTTGAGGTGCTACATAGAACCTGTGCTTTTGTATGGATGTGAAGCATGACAATGAGCAGACACACCGAAAAAACATCTGATGGCTGTGAAAATGTGGTTTCTGGGGAGATTGCAAAAAATACCATAAATAGACAGAAAAACCAATGACCAAGGCCTACAGGAAACAAATGAAGATCGTAAACTTATTAGAGAAATTAGACGTAGACAGTCAAAACATTTTGGGCATGTTATGAGAAGAAAACAATTGGAGAACTTTATGACAACTGACAAGATCGAGAAGAAGACAAGGACAAGACAGAAAAGTAAATACTTGGATGGCCGAAACAAGAACACTGAGCTGATCCACGACTTTGGTGATCGAGTGAAATGGCGAATCATGACCTCCCACACTTATCGGCTTGGCACATGATGGATGAATGGAGCTAAGGCAATGGCAACGAACTGTGTAGGTTAAGGTCATCTAATTTCACTTGGCGGAAAAATATCCATGACCTTACCGAGGATTTGAAACTGGTCTCCTGAATTGGAGTCTGGCGGTCTAGTCATGCAGCCAGATGCATATTTATAACACACCATATTTATAACACATGATATTTATAACGTATTTATAACGTACACATCATATTGATAACACATATTTATAACACAATATACTTAAAACACTACATATACAACATAATTATAACAACATATTTATAACACAATATATTTATAACACACCATATTATAACACAACACATGTATAACATAAAATATGTATACAACAACACATTTATAACACATTATATTTATAACACACCATATTTATAACAACATATTTATAATGTATTTATAACCTACACATATTTATAAAACATATTTATTACACAATATATTTATAACAAAACCTATTTACAACAAAATATGTAAAATGCAATTTATTTATAACAAATTATATTTATAACACAATGTATTTATTAAAAATCATACTTATAACACCACATTGTTATAGAGCAGCATATTTATAACACGAAATATTTATAACACAACATATGTATAACAAAACATGTTCATAGCACAATATATTTTGATGATTATTCTGATTAAAAATAACGTTTTCCCGTAGTAAATTTGTAACTAGTGAAGCCGCAATGAATAGGTTACATTCTTTTTACTGGCACCTTGCCGTTTTGACAGACGATAGTTTGTTACATTGTGCTTCAAAAGAAAAACACATAATAACTACAACCCACGGTAGGGACCAGAGATGGAGTTATGCCTCTCCATTGCAATAAGCCTGCGCTGAATTGTAGAGACCATGTGTTGTCCATGCAGCATGATCCCTCTCTAAGCCTGCCTAGTTTACTCCATGGGAAATGTACACCAATGTATCTGGGACACGACAAGCTGCAGAAGTTGCCGGATCAGTAATATATTTCAGTTTGAGAGATTTATCTTGTTGTTGGTTATGGTTTAGGTAGGAGAACGAGGGGAAATGTGTGGCAGAAAGTATGTGTGAGGGAGAGACTATGTGTGTGTATGTGTGTGTGTGTGTGTGAGAGAGAGAGAGAGAGAGAGAGAGAGAGAGAGAGAGAGAGAGAGTCTCATCTCATCTCATCTCATCTCATATTGTTCCTGTGGTTTCTTGTACCTCGCGGTGTCGGTGTGAAGCGTAAACAGTATGAGAGTGCCAGTTTATGGGTTTCATGAATTGATATTTCTGCTATTCTCCGTGTCTATTGTGTACATGGTTGGCCTCTTCTTCTGGTTCTGTTTGGTGTGTACATTATTGCTTGTTGTGGTTTACTGTTTGTTGGCAATCTTGTTACATGGCCAAATCATTTAACTTCTGATGAGTGAGTATGTGACCGAAATTGAGATTATGTGAGAGATAAAATAAAGTATAAAAAGAGAGACAAAACGAGAGACGAAAGAGACAGCACACACAAACACACACAGCGAGCCAGCGATGAAAAGAAAATAGACAGTATTAGAAAGGAATTGAGAATGTGTAAAAGGGGGAAGGATGGGGAGGACTAAGAGAATCAAGAAAAGCGATTCAAAAGTGAAAGGCACAATTAAACACACACACACACACACACACGCACACACAAATATGAGCGAGAGGGAAGGAGAGAAAGTGAGATAGAGAGGGAGAGAGAAAGAGGGAGGGAGAAAGACAGCAGGATGTATGTTAACAATACCAAAACATGACCTCATCTAGCTAACAATAGCCACACATGACCTCACCAATCCACCAATACCCACTTATGACCTCATCTAACCAACAATACCCACACATTAACTCACCTAGCCAACAATACCCACACATTAACTCACTTAGCCAACGATACCCACACATGACCTCACGTAGCCAACAATACACTACATGAGCTCACATAGCGAACAATACCCTATATGACCTCATCTAGCCAACAATACCCACACAAGACCTCACCTAGCCAACAATACCCACACATGACCTCACCTAGCCAACAATACCCACACAAGACCTCACCTAGCCAAGAATACCCACACATGACCTCATTTATCCAGCAATACCCACACATTAACTCACATAGCCAACAATACCCACACATGACCTCACCTAGCCAACAATACCCACACATGACCTTACCTAGCCAACAATACCCACACATGACCTCATCTATCCAACAATACCCACACATTAACTCACATAGCCAACAATACCCACACATGACCTCACCTAGCCAACAATACCCACACATGACCTCACCTAGCCAACAATACCCACACATAACCTCACCTAGCCAACAATGCCCACACATGACCTCATCTAGCCAACAATACCCACACATGACCTCACCTAGCCAACAATACCCACACATGACCTCACCTAGCCAACAATACCCACACATGACCTCACCTAGCCAACAATACCCACACATGACCTCACCTAGCCAACAATACCCACACATGACCTCACCTAGCCAACAATACCCACACATGACCTCACCTAGCCAGCGGAAGCAAACATCGGGTCCATCATTGGTGCAGCACTGGGGCCTAATGACGAGAAGAGCAGACTTGTCGAGAGAAAGTCGCTGAGTATCATCATCAGACAGATAGACAGACAGACAGACAGATAGACAGACAGACAGACAGACAGACAGACAGACAGACAAACTGACAGACAGACAGACAGACAGACAGACAGACAGACAGACAGACAGACAGACAGACAGACAGACAGAACGAACGAACGAACGAACGAACGAACGAAGAGTAATAAATTGGGCCCGTCTTACGTTCGGCCTTTCCGATCACTCATCTTTCGTTCATCAGTGCATGTGCATTCACATAGGAAACAAACATTATCAAATGAATGTTGTAAGCATAAACAATGCACGTTACCATGTTATGAGACAAATCCCCCACCCACCCACCCATCCCCTATCCAACCGCGTGTATCCCACACACACATCCACCACCCAACCACACCCACACCCACAGGTACATACATGACCCCATCCATCCACCTATCCCCCAACCCACACATCCCACACACACCCCCACATACACCATCCCCCCACACACACAGATAGACACACACACACCTCCCACCCACCACACATCCCCCACACACATCCCCAACCCACCCACAAACCCAGGCACACATGCATGCAACAACCCATCCGTACCCACCCACACATCCCCCCGACTTCACACATCTCCCCATCCACACGCACACATCCTCCACCCAACTCATAACCTACCAACACTCGCCCATCCACATATCCTCCACGACCCACCCACACACCCAACCACTCAGCCAAACACACATCCCCCAACCACATATCCAACACTGACACACACATATTCCCACCAACTCACATATCCTCCACTTACCCACATACATATCCCGCACCCACCAACACATCCCCCACTTACACACATATCACCCACCCACACAATCTTCACCACCCACACATCCCGCACCCACACACACACATTCCCTCCCACCCCCAACCTACACACACTCACCTCCCACACATCCTCCACCCACCCACTCGCCAACTACCCCCCCCCCCATCTCCAATCACAATCCCTTAACTACAAATCTCACCACCCATACACTAACACACACACACACACACACACACACACACACACACAACACACACACACATCTCCATATCCATACACACATCCTCACCCATCAACACATTCCTCATCCAAAAACACACACCAACCAACCACCCACACACACCCCACCACCCACATATACCCCACCAACACACATCCGCCTTCCCACCCACACACACACACCCCCACCCATACATTCATCTCTCATACACATCCACCCACTCACGTACTCATCCATCAACCACTCACACCCACACATCACCCACCCACACATCAACACATGCATCTCTCATCTACCCTCCCACCCACACACACCCCAACCACCTAGCCAAACACACATCCCCCATCCTCACATACATCCTTCAACCACCCGCATATCCCACACCTCCCCCATCTCTCACACATCTCCCCTCCCACATAACACCCCACCCATAAACGCATTTACCCACTTACACACATCCCACCACACGCATTCCCCATACACATCCCCGACCACACATCTCTCGCCCACACACACATCTCCCCACCCACCCACACATCCCCCACCTACAAACATCATCACCACCCACACATACCTCCTCCACCCACTCACATTTACCCCATCCACAATCACCCACTCAGACAGACAGACAGACAGACAGGCAGGCAGACAGGCAGGCAGGCAGCCAGCCAGGCAGGCAGGCAGCCAGGCAGACAGACAGACAGACAGACATATAGATAGATAGACAGATAGATAGATAGATAGATAGATAGATAGATAGATAGATAGATAGATAGATAGATAGATAGATAGATAGATAGATAGATAGATAGATTAGATAGATAGATTAGATTAGATTAGATAGATAGATAGATAGATAGATAGATAGATAGATAGATAGATAGATAGATAGATAGATAGATAGATAGATAGATAGATAGATAGATAGATAGATAGATAGATAGATAGATAGATAGATAGATAGATAGATAGATAGATAGATAGATAGATAGATAGATAGATAGATAGATAGATAGATAGATATACTCACCTGCCAATCCTGGGTTGCCTAAATTGAGCAGCGAGTTGATATCTGTGAAATGGAGAAAGAATACTCATTACATAACTTCGTTTATCATTAGAATGAACCGAATGGCATAAACATTAGTACGCTGGATTTTCGTGAGGTTTCAGGTGTCCTTTAGAATTGAAGGTGTGTGTGTGTGTGTGTGTGTGTGTGTGTGTGTGTGTGAGTGAGTGTGTGTGTGTGTGTGTGCGCGCGAGCCCGCGCGCGCGCACGGATTATGATAACTTAAAGAAAATTATGCCTGTTTAATTGTCCGCGAAGATGTAGATTTATAAAAGTATTATGAGAACACTGTCAGCAGAGTAATAAAGATAGATTTCTTGAAAGAAGTAGATACACAAAGAGAACTGGCTACTCGCACCATAATAAGACAGTCCGCATTCAGTGGTAATTTCATGAGAAGGGGACGTTTCATTACGCATTGTCCATCATTCGTTTCCATGCAGAGCACAGCTGAGTTGAGTCAACAACTAATATCATTGCACTCAGGGCATTCCCATAAGCGCTCAGGCATCATCTTTAAAAGCCAGCGTAGAGTCCCAATATCAATAGCACCGTTACAATCTGATTATATGTCCGTCTTGCTTTATCTCTTAGTGTCGACTGTTTACCAGATCCTCTGACCACTTCTTGCTGCCGCATTCTCTCTATACCATGTAGTCCATCTGTTCTTCTGCATTATTCACTGCTCCCAGAAGGTCTTCACCACATCTTCCGTATTATGCATGAAACCACCTCTCAATGAAGCGGCACCAGCCAATAGGTCTGCCTGATTATTTCCAAGCACACCAGAATGTCCTGAAGAAAAGATCAAATGAATGCTCACAACCTGCGACCTCTGAATTGATGCACGCCATCCTGCACGAAGCATGCCAGTCTTCATCTTTGTCAGCATGCTTTGTAAATCAGTCACAATCACGACATGTGTATACAGTATGTTCTCCAACCAGTGGAAAGCTGACGTTCGCTTCCATACAGAACAACTGGTAGTATTAGGTCTCTTTCAGTCCCGAAGGAGTATAGAGTTGTGCCCCTGGGGAGGTACCTGGCAGCACCGTTGGTGAGGTACCTGACAGCAACGCTGGTGACTGTATAGTCCAATGGGAGAATGACAATCTCTGTCACAGTTTCCGCATCTGTAAGACGAGGCAAGTCCCGCAGTAAGTGACTGCGCTTTGAGCCTGTGCCGCCTATCCTCAGTTTGTTGGATCAGATTTTCGCTCAAAGAGCACCAGTGCGTTTCGTACATCTCTTCTCCAGGAACATCTGTTTGTAGCAACTCTTTCCTGCGAGTCTGGATCTATGCCAAGGGTTTTCATTTCTTGTTAACACACATCCCTATAATGCATTCGGGGTCTTCCGGGAAATGCACAGCTTTATAGTAAGGAGAATTTTGTACTTGCCGTAATGTTGCTGTTTTCTTGACGTAACTCATTCATGTAAATGCACCATTCATCTTTGCATCTTGTTTTCGTATAGTCCATGCCGTGTAGCGTTGGTAATCTTGCCTGTCCAAAACTTCCTGTCTCGTGTACTGCCAATCTTCTTATAGCCCATGCCGTGAGCCGTTTATGATCATATCTGTCAACAAACTTCTGTCTTGTGTACTGCAAATCATTTTCAATTCTTTGAAGGTGTTGTATATTCAGTCAGATGTCACTGTGTAATCTAGACGTATAAACCTACCGACCAGTGTTATATGTTTGCTTGTACTATATGTGTATGCCTTCTATCTTGTAAACAATCACGCACTCACGTTTGTTTATATATAATGAACATGTCTGTCTCTTCTTGCTCTTCTCTTCAACCTTGTTTAGAATGTTTGTAGTCTACTTTCAGACTACATGTGATATTGTATCGACGGCATACCGCAGAGTAGGAATATGTTGCCCTCCAACTTTAGTTCTCCCTCCCACCTCTCTCTCCCGCACCTCTATCTCACCTTCACCTCTCTCTCTCTCTCTCTCTCTCTCTCTCTCTCTCTCTCTCTCTCTCTCTCTCTCTCTCTTATCGCTTTCTTTTATCCCTCTGTTAACATGTTCAGTGTTTCCGATTATTGTCTGGCTATAAATGTTGTTTCTAAAGGAGAACGGGTTTCTGGCATCTAGAAATACAACTCTATATTCTTTGGACATGTCATGAGGACACAACAGGAAAGTTGGAGGGAGGAGAGGCGGGGAGGGGGGCGGTGAGAGAGAGAGAGAGAGAGAGAGAGAGAGAGAGAGAGAGAGAGAGAGAGAGACGAACGAACGAACAGACTTTATTTTCAAAGGGTAACAAATTGGGCACACAGGCCCGTCTTACATTCGGCCCTTCCAATCATTCATCTTTCTTTCATCAACAGTGCATAGGAAAAAAACATTGTCACATGAATTTTGTAAACATAAACAATGCATATTACTATGTTATGAGACACATCCACCACCCACACACACACCCCCCCCCCCCATTCACTCCAACTTCCCCACCCAACCACACACACATACAATACATTCCCCCACCCATCCACCACATCCCTACACCTACACATCTCCCCACCCACAAACACCTCTCACCCACCACACATCCCATCCACCCACACCCCAAGCACACATACATTCAATAACCCACACATCCCCCACCTACACACATCTCCCCACCCACTCACATATCCTCTACCCGTCCCATTTCCCACCAACAATCACTCACCCAATATCCTCCTCCACCCACACACCTCCAACCACCCAACCAAACACACATTCCTCAGCCACACACATGTCTCCCCGTCAACTCACACATTCCGCACCTACCCACACACAAATTCCGCACTCACCCACATAATCTCCCATCTCCCCCAGCCCACTCACAGATCCCGAGCCCGCACCTACAAACATCCCCCACCATCTCCTAACCTGCACACACTCACCCACCCGCATATCCTCTACCCACCCACACATCCTCTACCCACCCATCCCCCAACCAAACATCCCTTAACCACACACCCTTACTCATATACAATCACCCACCCACACATCCTCTACCCAACCACACATCATCCATCCAACCACACATCCTCCATCCACCCATTCCCCCAGCCACACATCCCTTAACCACACACCCCTACCCATATACACACACATCCCCACCCACTCACAATCTCCCCACCCATACAAACATCCCTCACACACATCCCCACCCACCAACACATTCCCCATTCACAAACACACACCTCCCATCCACGCACACACAACCCATACATTCATCCCCTCACACATCCCTAGACACACGTACTTAACCCTCAACCACTAACACCCACACATCCCTTACCCACTCATCAACACATACATCTCCTATCTACCCACCCACACTCACACATCCCAACCACCCATCTAAGCACACATCCCCCACCCTCACACACATACTTCACCCACCCACAAACCCAACCACACCTTCACCCACCCACACAAACATCATTTAACCACACCCAGCTCCCCTCCCACACAATACCACACCTACACACATCCCAAAGACACATCCCTCACCCACACACACATCTATCCACACATCTCCTACCCATCCACACATCCCCTAACTACAATCACCCTCACTACCCACACATACATCCTTCATTCAGCCACACACACCCCCACCCAGCCAGACATATCCCCCACCCACACACACATCTCCAAATCCATCACCCACACCCATCACGCACCCCTCCCCCAACCCCCACACCCCCCACACACATTTACCCACACATCTCTCACCCACACACACTCCCCACCCATCCACCCAAACATCCCACACCCATACACATTCCTCACCCACAAACACATCCCCAAACCCACAACCACCCCCACCTGCACACATCTCCCACCCACCACATATCCCCACACCCACATCTCCCCACCCACAGAGAGAGAGAGAGAGAGAGAGTGTGTGTGAGAGAGAGAGAGAGAGAGATCAACAGAGAAGATGCTGGCCAGTTTAACATCATGGCATGGAGTAACATTGGTATCCTAAATGATTGACAGTACACGAGACAGATGGCTGTGGACAGACATGATCAACGACGTCAAACAACATAGGATATACGTGAAAGAAGTAGAAGAAAATGTTGAAACAATCATGGACAGTTTAACATAGTGAGACTGAAGGCAACCAGTGGTCTGAATTATCATGAACATAGAAATCAAATATTTTAAGCGAAACTCAGTCGTCTGCTCTTCCTGGCATGTCACCTAATGATGATAAGACACGTTTGACACCAGTCATACCTGTCAGACCCGGAGATGCTCCGCCAGCTGCGAGAGATCCTTGGGTGAGTCCCACAGGCGTGCCTACACCTGTGGAGGCATCATTTTAACATCAATAATGTCAGTCTCTCACTTGGCGACACATCGCAACTAATTATATTCTATGCTTCAATAAGTAATGAAGAAATGTTTAATATTAGGTCGAATTCTTCCCTCTATTCTGTGATAAACAATTTCCTGTGAAATGTCTACCACACTTGCTCATAATGTGATAAATTGGATGTGAAATTATAAATCATATCGCCCAGTTTTGTCATCAACTTGATGTGAAATAATAAACTATACTGCAGGATGATTTGATAAATTAGATGTGAAATAATAAACCATCCCGCCAAATTCTGTCATAAACTTGATGTGAAATGATAAACCTGCGAATTCTGCCATAATCTTGATAGTTAGTTAGTTAGTCGACAGATCATCCTCATTGCACATCGAACCATTCAGTCCATAAGTGCTCGCATCCCTTCCTCAGCAAATCCCGCAGCATGTAGTGGCTAACGACACCAGTTCTGTGTTGGTTTATCAATCTTCTTTGGCTTCCTGCGTAGTATTCTTGGTTGGCCACCCCTCTTTTAATTTGCTGTTCTCGCAGTCTGGCCATGGTTGTAGATTCACAGTTATCACTTGGTTCACGCAAAAGTCTTACTTCTCGTAGAGCATTCAGAATGTCAGCCTGGTCCATTGCGCGTCCGCCCTCCACCGTAACCTCACCTGCGAGCTTGTCAGCCCGCTCATTTCCTTGTACTCCCGCATGCCCTGGCACGAAGATGAAACTAATCTTTACCAGCCGAGACCGCTCCAGAGGCAGCAACCATTCTCTTCGGATCGACACCTCCTCTATTCTCTTGATCATGTTCATTGAGTCGCTAAGGAAACATGCCCCAGTGAATGTCTGTGTCTCGAGCCATGTTATTGCTTTACTTACTGCCATGACTTCCATAGTCAGGCTAATTGTGGTTTCAGTTAAAGCACCAGAGTCCTCCTTCACAATTCTTCCTCCGGCCCGAGCTGTAAAGGCCCATGAGCTTCTCTCATGTCGGACGACCGACCCATCTGTGTAGATGACAGCATCACCGTCTAGCGAATTCTCGAAAATCAACGCTTGTACTTCAGCCTCCACAGCAGCCGGATTTTCTTGTCTGCATTTCCTATCTAGTTGACACTTGCACCCACTCCTCGCCAGGTTCTAAGTCCTCAAGTGAACACACCTGTTGAAGAATGTCTTTGGCTTGACCCATCCACTACCGTCCTCTTTTTAACCTGCTGTCCTTCACCTTCATAATTTCACTATGCAGTGGATGTTGTGTGTTTGCGTTAACTCTGAGGTAGGCGAGTGCTCTGCAAATGTGTATTCTCTATTCAATGGTTGGAAAATCAAGAAGGTAGCGCATCGCCCTGCATGCTGTATCTCTTGTACATCCAAGAATAATGCGCATAGCTTCATTCTGTATCCTTTCCATCCTTTCTATCTGCTTATGGCTGAGAGTCAGAATTGCCATTGCATACTCAAAAACAGACATGACCAGCCCCTCGTACAGAAGACATAGATGGCGCTGCTCACAATTTGCTGCCGCCATCACCCGCATCGCTGCCAAACCCCGCTTGGCCTTTGTTATCACCTGGTCTAGGTGCTCATTATAAGCAAGGCTTCGATCAAACCATATCCCCAGGTAATTCATTGACTGCGTTCTTTCCACCGTCTCTGAACACAGCTTTACAGTTGGTGTTGGAGTGTTGACAATATGATTATTCAACGAGAACCAAGTCACTGTTGCCTTTGTTGGGTTGACCATTGCCCCAGCTTCATCACACCAAGTACTTATGCGATTGAGTTCGGTTTGTAGTTCCCCAGTAACCTGCTCTCTATCCTTACCCTGACGATACACTAAAACATTATCGGCATTTGACAATGTCCTGCCAGGTCCAGTGATTTGCTCACTGGTGATTCTCACTGTGTAGGCGTTGAACAGTACCGGAGATAATGGTGATCCCTGTGGTAGGCCAGGATATATTGTTGTTGGTTCCGAAGTCCAACTGCCACATCTAAAAACTACTTTCATTTGGAAGAGGGCTGCAGCGATCCAACTAAGGAGGAATGGACTTACTTTGAGTTCACGAAGCTGAAGCATTAAAAATCCAATGGTACTCTGTTGTACGCGTCCTCAAGATCAATCGCTGCAGCAAAGGTTTCAATGCCTGAGTGGAAACCTTCATAGACATCATGGGCAAAAACTGCTGCATTGGTCCAGGTTTCTCTTTTTGGACGGTACCCACCCAGGGTAGGTGGGAAAACACCTTGCCTCTCTAGCTGGCTTGATATTTTCCTGGCAATTACCTTCTCCAGCAGCTTGCCTATTGTATTCTGCATGGTTGTGACGAAACGTCTGCAGATCTGCTGGTCTCTGAGTTATATCCCTTTGAAGGGATGGCGAAGGGTTAGTCTCCCTGGACGTAATAATAATAAATAAGGGGGTTTCCCAACGAAAGTAGTGCCTGACGTCACTAGTCTGGTTATTTCTAGAGAAATATAGAAGCTTCCCCAGTAAGTGCGTACGTGGTCAAGATCACGCTTGTCTCACAAGTGCCTCATGGAACACGAGAAGGTCGAACAATCCGTGGTGCAGGACTTCTCCGTGGAGCATGAATTTCACTGGAGCAGTGAAGGCATTGTGAAGACGCAGTTAGCTGGGAGTGATGAGTCACCAGTCGGACCTCATCGTAGAACGATCACAGAATTGAGCTGCGGAAAGTTGATGTCAGTGTGCGCGGCCAGAGCGGGACATCAGCAGTCAAGATTGTGATTGAATATCACAGGATTTGTTATTGGTATACTACCGGAGATTCCAGAGCTGAACCATGAGCTCTAAGGGACCGGCTCACTCAAGTGCCTATCAAACCGAGTAAGGCATTACTGGGAGCGGTCATCGGAATCTGCCGAGATCAACGATTGAAATGGCTGAGTACAGAATATGTTGGTAGGTCTAGGCTGTGACCACCGGAGAGAGTCCGACGAGTGTCCATAGATCCTGAGAGGATCCAAAACAACGTCTGTTGATTCTAGCCAGTGAAGCACTGGTGGAATTCGAACTCAGTGAGAACCTTGAGGATTGCAAGGTAGTAACTTTCAAAGTTGACGGAAGTAATCTCTGTTAACAGTCACCATGGCCTGTTTGTTATGCTTCCGGCCCGGCTGGGTCGTTATGGGACACCTTGTATATTATCATGCTTGTATGGTGTGTACCTACAATGGTTTACCTTTGTGAAGCCGAAACTTGGTCCAGTGACCTAAGACATTGATTAACTGATTTGGTGTGAACACCGGAGTGATATGTTTTCTAGGGTAGGGATCTACCCCATTCCAAGGTGTTGAACATTGACAGTGATGGTTAGGATGTGATTGATACCCTTCGATCAGGGTAGTTACTTGTGAATTTGTGAAGATCTATTATTCCAAGAGACATGGGAATAGGTGAAGTGTTGTAGTCACCTGATAGACTTTGCAAGTGACATTGTGTTTATGTGGAATAGGTGAAGGGTGGTATTCACCTATTAGACTTTGCAAGTGACATTGTGTTTATGTGGAGCGAATGCTCATGTTATAGGTGACGTATCAGTGTGTCAGTCACTTATGAGACAGAAGAGCATCCCGGCTCTTGAACTTTAGAGTACAGTGCTACACGTACTTGTCTGCAGTTGGGAGACCGCTAGTAGTCTAGTGTCTGCCCAGACTTTCTCCGTAGAGTGTGACGGTGATATAGTACTATATGGGACGCAGAGGTGTTTCCAAGGCACCAGGGCCGGGTTATATACTGGCCAAGACCTAGTGACGCGTCCTCGTCGAGCGTCCTGGGCAACAGGTCCCTTCGGGGTCCTGGCTAAAGTCAGTAGGATCGCCGATTCCTCCGAAGTCGGAGAGTGTCTGCCTGTACGGCGAGGAACCACCAGTCTGCACACCAATAAGCCAGACATGGGACAACGGATACTCACGCAAAACTCAGGTCCTGTATGACATCACACTGATGTTGGACAACAGGATGCCTTCATCCGATATACAGGACTTCGCGTTGGAGCTATAGCCAACGAACACAAGCAAGCATATAGTACTATATCAAGGGAGGACCCTTGATCATCGGTGCAGTGTCTGTCAGGCAGTGGTACTACGCTTGATCATCCTGGGAGTTGGAGCACTGAAGGAAGAGGGAACTTTGGAGAGGCATCCGACCTTGGAGTTCCTGTCCACCGGAGGTTCCTGGGTGAGTCGTTACCACGACAGGACGACCGCACGAACTATAGTCACAGTCTCTATGATGCAGAAGAATCATCTGTTGATTTGCTCATGTACATATTGTCTTATAGTCCGGCTTTCAGCCATCCTTCTCTGTGTTGCTTTTGACGTTGTAATGAATTAAATTTTGTTATGTTAGCTATGACTTTGTGCTGTGGTATGACTTGTGTTTGTCCGAGCCCCCTTGGGGTAGGAAACCCTAGGTAGGGGAGGGGAGGTACAGCTGTCCCGGCTTGTGTGGGGCCTGGTAGATGTGAAGTGCTAGTGAGATGGTTGGAGCAAAGGCGGGGATAGTATCTATAGTAGCAAACCAGTCCAAGCCCCGGCGGTTTTGTTACAATGGTTATAATTCGATATACCTGAATTTATTTGTGGTCTTTGTCAGGCTTCGGCAAGGGAATCAGATAGCTGTGTAACCACTCCTCCATAAACTTGATGTGGAATGGTCGACCATGCCACTCCGTCTGTGATAATCTTGTTGTAAATGCTCAAAACACTCTCTGCTGAACCGGTATTGTAGTTTTAGTTTAATTTAGTTTAGTCGTTGGATCAACATCTCGGCACACGGTTTAACTCAGCTCAGTGCACGAACTCCGTTGCATCCGCGAGGATCCTGAAATACTTTAGGTAGATTTTTAACTCGAAATTTTGCCCGGGAAGCGCCGTTAGGCTACTCTTTTTCGATTTCCAACTGCCAAGGGATTTTTTTACGTGTGCAACAATACACACGGGCGTCCAATCTCACTACCCAGAGACCAGGGGAAATTTTATTACTGGGAGTCCATGTGGATTTTTTAAATAAATCCCGGTCCTCATCGGGGCCTGAACCCGGGGCCTCCAGCCCTCGAGGCGGACACCCTACATCGAGACCACTTGTTTTAAAGGAGAAGAAGGAGGAGAAGCAGAAGCAGAATAATAATAATAATAATAATAATAATAATAATAATAATAATAATAGTATTAATAATAATATTAATAATAATAATAATAATAATAATAATAAGAAGAAGAAGAAGAAGAAGAAGAAGAAGAAGAAGAAGAAGAAGAAGAAGAAGAAGAAGAAGAAGAAGAAGAAGAAGAAGAAGAAGAAGAAGAAGAAGAAAGACTTACTGGTTAAACTTACTGACTAGTATAAATTGGTTAAACTTACCTAAGGCATCAAGTCCCGGCAGACCTTGCCCGCCTAAAGGAACCATTCCTAAACAACAACAACAACAACAACACATTTTTAAAAATAAATCACATGAAACTGATTCACTAGAAAGACAACACTTGTTTTGAGTTTGTGTTTACATGTTCCTTATCCAATCTTTTGTGAAATGGAACGGTGATAGACTAACCAGCTATCGAACGAAACAATCAAACACACAAACAACCAAATTGCTTCGGGACAAATTAATGAATTAGTTTAAGTAGGTGTAGCAAGGAGTTGCGTCTTCCCGAGTGACTTGAACGTCGGTTTCTCCTTCAGGAGACCCGGGTTCGAATACTTGGTACGGGATGGATTGTTTTCTGTCATGGTCAACAACAAAAGAAAGATCTGCATAGTTCCCGGAGACTGCACTAGCCAGGTGGCCTTAATTTCATAGGCTTAGGAACCCTCCCCCCTCTCCCCTCCCCGTTCCCCATACAATGATACACATAGATAATAGTTGTTGACACATGGCGCCTTGATTGATATACATAGATACTAGCTGATGACACGTGGCGCCTTGATTGATATACATAGATAATAGTTGTTGACACATGGCGCCTTGATTGATATACATAGATACTAGCTGATGACACATGGTGTCTTGATTGATATACATAGATACTAGCTGATGACACATGGCGCCTTGATTGATATACATAGATACTAGCTGATGACACATGGTGTCTTGATTGATATACATAGATACTAGCTGATGACACATGGCGCCTTGATTGATATACATAGATACTAGCTGATGACACATGGTGTCTTGATTGATATACATAGATACTAGCTGATGACACATGGTGTCTTGATTGATATACATAGATACTAGCTGATGACACGTGGTGTCTTCACTGGGAAAGAAAGAGTCAAGACAACTGCAAAATCAAAACATCACTGACTGTGGGACGGTTGTTCACACCTTTGGGAACCACTGATTATCCGACATCGTGAAATAACGATGTTCAGACTAGAGTAAGACAAAATGTACATTGGTAGCAGTATTATATGTCGATTGTGTTGGTGTGTCAGATATCAGTCTACCCCGATTGCTACAGGAGCAAGTTATCATAATAAACGTCTCATTCTGCTCCGAGAGACTTGGCCCAAGTACCGTGCAGACCTGATAAGGCGAACTCACCTGCTTTCAAAGAAATAGTTCTTCTTATCAGAAAATCTTCTTATAAGAGTTGAAGCATAGAGTAATGCATTTACAACATAAAATCCAATATTGTTCTTTACAACAGAAATTCGCGCATCCGAGATCGCCTTAAGCTGTTTGCAATGTATTCTGACGTGTTTACTTGTCAAGTAGTGGATAAATACTGCCTTCCTATTTCGGCGTCTGTAGCTTAGGGGATAATGACACCCAGTCGAGGGTACGAAATCAGTTACAGACGGTTTTAAAGCAGCTCAATTTGCGTTGATTTTGATGGTATGGGGAGTCTGACACTCAGAAAGCAATCGCAAGCTACTGAACGTTTAAAGAAAGTCTTTTAAATTGTAAACGGGCAATAAATGTTACTGCTGATTGCAACTTTATGTAAAACTACCTTAATTAATCAGAACACGGTCGTCGAGTTTCTTTTTAGCAAATTTCATTTTCTCCGTTCTTGCATCAAGCACGTGTACCCACCTGAAGCGGACAGAGATCCACCTGACGTCGATCCCATGAGATCTATCATACCACCAGACCCACCACCCATCGGTGATTGTAAGGACATCATACCACCAGCTCCGCCACCTGAGGGAAGCATGACAGTAAGGAATTACTGTCCTTGCGCTGACACAAATGTCGTGTTTAATCAGTAGCTGGCAGCAGTGACGTTGTACACGTAAACATATAGATGTCGCATCAACAGACAGACAGACAGACAGACAGACAGACAGACAGACAGACAGACAGACAGACAGACAGACAGACAGACAGACAGACAGACAGACAGACAGACAGACAGACAGACAGGCAGGCAGACAGACAGGCAGACAGGCAAACAGACAGACAGACAGATAGACAGATAGTTTGATAGATAGATAGATAGATAGATAGATAGATAGATAGATAGATAGATAGATAGATAGATAGATAGATAGATAGATAGATAGATAGATAGATAGATAGATAGATAGATAGATAGAATAACAGTAATAATAATAACTTTAACAGCAACAGTATTAATAACAAAATCATACACAAAATTACATCAACGGTATTAACAATAAGAACAACAACAACAACAGATAACTAAATTACCTACTCCTCCAGCAAACCCGCCCATCCCTCCCATGTCCATGGGCGTGCTGGGCAGGACCGATTGTGCTGGTTGCCGGAGAGGTCCTGTGGGAGGTGAAAGACATCATCAAGAGAATGTTGTAATGTGAACAATATAAAAGAAGGAAGGAAAGAAGGACACGAAACAATATTTTCCTTCCTTCCTTCCTTCCTTCCTTCACTCCTTCCTTCCTTCCTTCACCTCATTCATTGACTTAATGCATCCATTCAGTCAGTGACTTAATAACTCAACTCAGTCAGTGACTTAATCAATCAAATCAGTCAGTGACCTAATAAATCAACTCATTCAGTGACTTAATAAATCAACTCAATCAGTGACATAATAAATCAACTCAGTCAGTTATAATAAATCAATTCGTTGAGTGACTTAAACAAATAAAATAGTGAACTTGATTTATTTAGTCATTGACTCAGTACAACCAAGCAGACAGTGCCTAAATCATCCAGTTAGTGACTCACTATTTCAACCATTCTCTCAGTGACTCAATAAGTCAACCATTTAGCGGTGACTCAATAAATCGAATGCTCAATCAATGACTCAATAAAATAATAATTCACTCAGTGACCAAATCAATCAACAAATCAGTCTATAACTCACTTTGTCAAGTACCCAGTCAGTGACTTAAAATTCAATAATTCAGTCCGCGGCGTCCTATTACGTCAGTCACTCAGTCAGCCGCTGGGTCAGTCCACCACACAGATGATCAATAGCTCTGTCAGTGACGCAGCAAATGAATCTATCAGTAATTGATTCAACAGATTAATCTGTCAGGCAGTGACCCATTAAAATGATGTGTCTGTGACTGTAAGTTGGTGTGTTAGTCAGTGACTTAACAAATTCAGTCAGCTAACGTGTCAGTCAGTGATTCAATAAACTAACATGTCAGTCAGTGATTCAGTCAACTAACGTGTCAGTCAGTGACTCAATCAACTGCCGCGTCAGTCAGTGACTCGATCAACTAACGTGTCAGTCAGTAACTCAATCAACTAACGTATCAGCCTGTGACTCAATGAACTGAGTCAGTCAGTGACTCGGTCAACTAATGTGTCAGTCAGTGACTCAATCAACTAGTGTGTCAGTCAGTGAATCGGTCAGCTAATGTGTCAATCAGTGACTCAATCAACTCACGTGGTCTGTTAAACTGCTGCATCATGAGGTAGGCCATCATTGGGTTCTCGGCCATCATGCCCTCCATGAGTTCGGCTGTGGATGTGTGCCAGGCACGAGTGGGACATTAGTGGACTTCTATAGGGGTTAGTGTTTTTTGTTCTACACCACAACAGCATCATCTTCATCATCACTTCTACTAACACCAATATCACCATCATCATTATCGCTCTACTACTTCCACCACAATCACCATCACAATAATCATCACTACTACTATCACCATCACAACTACTATAATCATCATCACCATCATCACCACTTGACCACCACCGGCATAATCAGCCTCGCTTCTACCACCACCACCACCATCATCACCTCTACTACCACCAAAACAACAACCACCGTCACTTCTACTACCACAATCATCATCATCACTTCTACTACCACTTCTACCACCACCACCATCATCATAATCATTTCTATTAACACAACCAAAATCATCGTCATCACTTTTATCACCACAATCGTCACCATCATCAATTCTGCTACCACTACCACCATCATCAATAATTACTTCCATCCCAATCACTACCATCATAACCACCACTTCGACAACAACTAACACCTTAATCATCATCATAGACAACATTACACCATTACTACAACAACTGCTACTACTGCTACAAGTGTTGCTGCCGCTGCTACTACTAATTCTATTACCACTGCAACTTTTGGTTCAACAACAACGACTATTACATCAACAATAACAGCTTTTACTGCTGTCACTATTCTACTACTACTGCAACTCACACTCTGCTACAACTACCACTACCACCACCACCACCAACACAACAACAACAACAACAACAACCACTATTAAGACCACAGCTGTTGCTATTACTACTACTACTACTACTACTACTACTACTACTACTACTACTACTACTACTACTACTACTAGTAGTAGACACCTTGCAGTCTTGACAGACTAAAGTATGTGAGTGGAATATGGGCAATATTCCATCACAATGTCTGGGCAGAGCTTCAGAGATCATGTGATGCCCAAACGACATGACCCCTCCCTCGGCCTAGTCTTGTGTATTCCAGAGGAATGGGTAACCAATACGTCTGGCACAAGGTAGGCTGCAGACGCTGGCGGCTCAGCGTCAATCCACCGAGACCTCACCACCACGAGCCGGTGGCGAGTTATGGCCAGACCCTGACACCCAAGGGACACGGCTTAGAGACGTTCAGCCATGCCCCACAGGTGAGGGCCTCGTACGAGCCCGGACCATGAGGGCGCGCACATCTGTCAATCACAAGTGTCCGGACCTGTGTAAAGCGTGCACTATCGTCAGACTCCCCACCTGACTTATAGCGGTCCCCGCGACCAGCGGGAATAGGTCCGCCATAGCTACCGCAGGAGATAGTACAGTGGAAGTATGGGAGATTTGCTTGCAAATAGACTACTACTACTACTACTACTATTATTATTATTACTGCTACTACTGTTACTACTACTACTACTACTACTACTACTACTACTACTACTACTACTACTACTACTACTACTACTACTACTACTACTACTACTATTACTACTACTGCTGCTGCTACTACTACTACTACTACTACTACTACTACTACTACTACTACTACTACTACTACTACCACTACTACTACGACAATTACTACTACTACAACTACTGCTGCTGCTGCTGCTACTACTACTACTACTTCTACTACTACTACTACTACTACTACTACTACTACTACTACTACTACTACTACTACTACTACTACTACTACTACTACTTCTACTACTACTACTACTACTACTACTACTACTACTATTACTACTACTACTACTACTACTACTACTACTACTACTACTACTACTACTACTGTCGCTGTTGCTACTACTACTTGCACAAGGAAAACTACTAAACACATATCTCTTGAATCTGCCCACAACTGTACATTTCAGAACCGACACCCTCAGACATCTCTTGGCCTACATTAAGGTCATTCACTGCAAGGTCACGTGGGTCAACTTACGATTCGTCATCATCATCATAGTCATAGGGTCACCCATGGGGCTTCTTTGTTGATTTCGCTGTTGCATGGCAGTGTCCATGATTCCTGGCAGGAGAAATGTGACATACATAAATTCGATGGTTGGTAGGGTTGGGTGAGTTGTTTGATTGGTTTGAGGGTTGGTAGATTCGTTGGTTGGATGGTTGTTGGGTCTTTGGTTGGTTGGTTGGATGGTTGTTGGGTGCGTTGTTGGGTTGGTTGGATGGTTGTTGGGTGCGTTGTTGGGTTGGTTGGATGTTTGGTAGATTGGTTGGTTGCATGGTCGGTGGGGTTGTTGAATGGTGGTTGGTTTGTTGGTTTGGTTGCTTGGATGGTTGGTGGGATGGTGGGTGGATGTTGGGGTTGGTTGGTTGGATGGTTGTTGGAGTGGCGGGTGTGTTGTTGGGTTAGTTGGTTTGATAGGTTTTGGAGTGGTGGGTGGTTTGCCGGGTTGGTTGGTTGGTTGGTTGTTAGGTTGTTTTTAGGTTGAAGGCATGTACACGTGTCCTGAAGGTGTGTACAAGGGTCATATAAGTTTTTATTTCGAGCCCTGAAAAGAAGTTTAGAGACCTTTCTCCAAAGTCCTATCGTCACGTGAACTGTATTGTAGAACTCTCCCACCCCTGACAGCCCAGCAGCCAGCAGGTGTGTCAGACTTGTAGTCAAGCTTCAAATATACGGACAGGTACATGCAGGTTTATCGGGTCCGTGGCGAAGGTGTCACGGAATCAATTCGTAATGCCGCATACCGTGTTCGAAACATGGCTGTGGTCGATTTGGCAGCAGACTGCCTTGCGTTAGTTTTCATACAGTGGTATACGTGCTGGTCGTTCTGAAAACAATGGCAAACTAATGAACGTAAACTTGCCAAGAAATCACGAAGAGCCAAAATCCTGGTTCTATCTATGACGTTCTGTAAAGGATGTACAGCCGACGTTATTATGATTAGGATGTAACCATGTGGTGATTCAGCTCAGCGCGTGCAGACTGGATGGGGTCGGGACCTGGGGTGGTGGTGTTTCCTCCACAAAGGTGTTTGCTGTGTCCGCAGACTACAAGCCAGGCACAGGGAGGGACATGGGTCAGTGGAATAGACGCCAGGAGATTGGGGGAATCATACTGGAGCTTTATTGGAAATAAAAGAAACAACATCTGGGATCTTAGGTTCACCCACAGACACATACACAAACACGGACGCATACAGACCTATCCACACACCGATGCACACACACACACACACACACTCACACACAACCATAGACACACACACACCTATACTAACCTGTTTGGAGAGGTGCTCCCAGTCCGCCTTGACCCATGGGTCCCAGCAGGTCTGTCGGCGATCCAGGGGTCCCGAGGCCTCCGATGGGATCCAAACTGGCAAATGGTTTAGGGCCCAGGGCGTTAAGATCCACTAGGGAATGAGAGAGAGAGAGACTGCTGTCACAGTTGCTTTCGTGTTGTTCAAGAGAATTTGATAATATACATAGAGACAGAGAGGCAGACAGATAATCAGGCCAACAGTGAGACAGTTTGATAATATACAGAGAAACAGACAGATAGACGAACAGTAAGACAGTGTGACAGCGTGGCAGACAGTCAGACGAACAGCAAATATCTGTCATTCATCAACTGTGCATGTTACATCCACATAGGAAACAAAACATTGTCATATTGATTTTGTAAACATAAACAATGCATATTACCATGTTATGAGACAGACAGACAGACAGACACACGTACACACACACATTCATAAACACACACGCATTCATACATACCTGCATACATACTTACAACATTTGCACACTCTCACAATTACGCACACACTCAATAAAATACAAATGTACACTCCCTCGCATACACTGTATTCGTGCACACATACCCACACAAACACATATATAAACGAAAATACACACACATACACACACAATTCACACACACGCGCATATACACACATATCGCACACAAACATACACATACACACATACACGTACACACATACACACTCATGCACACACATACACGCACATGCATGTACATATGCACACATGCACACATACATATACACACTCATACACACACATACACACACAAACACACATACACCCATATAAACACACACACATAGACACAATACACACACACACCCACCCATCCACCTACACACACTACGAACGAACGTACGAACGAACAATCTTTATTTTAAAGGGACAATAATTGGCACGCAGGCCCGTCTGACATTCTGTCCTTCTTCTCACACATCTAGACACAAATACGCTGCCTCACAATCACTAAACTAATATGAACTACCTCTCATACTTCACACACACACATATACTGACGATTATCGTGAGAATCCTCACAAATAACACACAAACACACACTCCCTAGCATAGCACACAAATACACACTCCCTCGCAAACACTATATTCATGCTAGAAAGTAAAATATGGAATGTAGAAAACAGTTAGGCACGTGAAACTCCTGCGAAAGAGTGAAAGATAATAATCATAGACACGGCGTACATACCTGACAACCAACTCCACTATGGTAAACATAAATCACAGGGGGACATTTAATTATGATATCCCCCGCATCCCTTCAATAATAAATAAAATATACTGCGAAACAATGAATGGACGTTTCGATAAAATAGATCTCAAGGAAAACATGAAATTTGAACATGTAATAACATTAAAACATAAACAAAAAACGTCTAGGTGTGACATTGTTAGGTTATTACACACCCTTCGTATTTTACTTATTTTTATTTTATATTATCATATCCCGCTGCAGCCGTTAAACAATAAATAGAAGTTAGTTGCATACCTTTTACAGGACGTGACAGTCAGCTCCAGAATGTGTTGGTTGTTTGTCATTCCTGGGCAAGCTTACGTTCAGTAGTTTGCCATTGCTTTCTCGACGATATGATCTCATGCCATTGCAGGAAAACTAACGCAAGTAGGCCTGCTTCCAAATCGCCTGCATTTATGTTTCGAATGCGGTATGCGGGATTACGACATGTAATCGTAACCCCTTTGCTACAGAGCTGGCGCTGCAGCCGGCACTTCTGTTATATCAGATGGATAGTCGTTGCAAGCTAGTACACAGATAAGTTGAAATTTATACTTTCATGTAGTGTCGATCGTGTATTTGTTAATCTATTTTTGTTTGTTTGTTCTGTGCTGACGAAGGCTTTGGACGCAACGTCCATTTTTTTTTGTAGTCGTGTTTTGGTAAAGCTCTCAATCTACTTCTCGTTTTTCAGTGATTCATTCATTGCTTATATAAAATGGGACGTCGTATTACTCTCCGTGGACAACATTCATCCTTAAATTAATATCCTAACTGTGGTTGACTGTAAATTAGTATCCTATTTGTGGCTGACTGTAAATTAATATCCTACTTGTGGCTGACTGTAAATTAATATCCTATTTGTGGCTGACTGTAAATTAATATCCTACTTGTGGCTGACTGTAAATTAATATCTTATTTGTGGCTGACTGTAAATTAATATCTTATTTGTGGCTGACTAAGTCACAGGATTATTCATATAATAATATAATTCCTATTTGCTGTTGAACATCATGAAATGAGACAAGCTGTGGGTTGCATGAGTGCCTATGATCCAACAGGAGATAGAGAGCTGAAAAAGAGGAAGATACACACGTGTGGCCATGTTCTGTGCCGTTGCTCCAATGCTGGACATCGCGGTCATGCTAAATGGGTCACCTAGGAGAGGCCTGGGTGTCGTCTCCGCTGCCGCTACAGCCGAACCCAAGTTCACAAACGCCAAAGCTGAGGAACGAACGAATGAAATAACTTAATTTTCAAAGGGGCGCAAATTGAGCACGCAGGCCCGTGTTACATTCGGCCCTTCCAACCACTCATCTTTCGTATATCGGCTATCTATTGTGCATGTTACATTCACATAGGGAAAACATTGTCAAATGAAAGATTTGACAGCAGGCAGACAGGCACACACACACACACACACACACACATACACACACACACACACACACACACACACATATCTATACATACATACCTACAAACACACATGCATATATACATAAATCAATTACACAAACACTCCATATTTTTATTTGCAAGTGAGTTGCATATCCTTTACATGACATAGCAGTCAACCCCAGCATTGTTTCGTTATTTGCGATTTCTTGGCAAGTTCACGTTCAATATTTTGCCATTGCTTTCTGAACGATCTGCACTCGTACCATTGTATAAAAACCAACAAAGGCGATCTGCTGCCAAATCGCCCGAAGCTGTGTTTCGAACGCGGTATGTGAGATTACGAACTGCGACCGTAACCCGTTTGCCACAGAACCAGTTATATACCCACTCAAACAGTTTTATACCAACTCAATAACTCACCAATACACACTCCCTCGCATACACATATACCCACTCAAAAAGTTTTACACCAACTCAATAACTCACCAATACACACTCCCTCGCATACACATATACACACTCAAACAGTTTTATACCAACTCAATAATTCACTAATACACACTCCCTCGCATACACACATACCCACTCAAACAGTTTTATACCAACTCAATAATTCACCAATACACACTCCCTCGCATACACACATACCCACTCAAACAGTTTTATACCAACTCAATAATTCACTAATACACACTCCCTCGCATACACACATACCCACTCAAACAGTTTTATACCAACTCAATAATTCACTAATACACACTCCCTCGCATACACACATACCCACTCAAACAGTTTTATACCAACTCAATAATTCACCAATACACACTCCCTCGCATACACACATACCCACTCAAACAGTTTTATACCAACTCAATAATTCACTAATACACACTCCCTCGCATACACACATACCCACTCAAACAGTTTTATACCAACTCAATAATTCACCAATACACACTCCCTCGCATACACACATACCCACTCAAACAGTTTTATACCAACTCAATAACTCACCAATACACACTCCTTCGCATACACATATACCCACTCATCATGTTTTTCTATATTGTCAAGTGCTGGGCCTTGGGTAGGCATTGGAGATCATGACGCTTCACTCATCTCCAGTCTTTGGTATCGTAGAGGTGAAGCTGCCTGTGCTGCCATATATATGTGTCTCTGTCTTTCACTGCCTCTCTTGTCTTATTAACCACGCCTAGCTAGTTCCTATGTCAGTTCCTCTTCATCATACACGTTGGTGTTCAATGTATCTGCAATGTTCCGTGTCGTGTAGGCTGAGTCTTCCAATTCCATGGTCTTCTAATAACACTGTCTTGCCAAGGACCATACCTTCCACTGACCATGTCTTCCACTGATCATGACTTCCATTGACCATGTCCTCCATCGACTTTGTCAACACACGTCTCCCCACTACACACATCTTTCTACCCACACACACATCCCCCAACAACCCCCCAAACCACACACACACACCCACACGACAACACATTACCTACTTACCCACCAACCCACACACACACACACACACCCCAACGACCAAATCAAACACACACCCCACCTTCACATCCCCCAGCCACGTACACATTCCCTACTCACCCACACATCCCTCACATACACACACATAACCCACCCACCCATACTCCATCACCATTATACACACATTCACCACTCTCACACATCTTCCAATCCCACACCAACATCCCCACACATACACATATCCCCCATCAACACATACATCCACCACACACTCATGCCCCAAACACGCATCCCCAAACCTACACATCCCCACCCACACACATATTCTCCAACCATACACACACCCCCACCCACACGCACATCCCTTACGAACCCACACATTCCACACCCACACATCCCGTACCAACATACACATATCTCCCACACACATCCCCCACACCCCCTCCTCATATCCCCACACACTCACCAACTCACACATCAACCACCCACCCATCCATACACGCCCCACCCACCATTACCCACACACGCCCCACCCACTATCACCCACACGTCCAACCCTCCCACATACCCAAACAAACATCCCCTACTCAAACATACCCCAAACACACCCCCCCCCCAAACCCACACATTTCTCACCCGCACACACATCTTCCACCAACCAATAAATCTTTTCACCGACCAACACAATCCCCACCTACCCACACATTCCTCCTGCCATACACCCCCCCCCCACACACACACACACATTCCCGCACCTCCACACATGCCGGAACAACCCACACACCTCCACTCACCCACACATCCCCCACCCATCCATTCATCCCCACCAACACACACACACATCCCCTTACCCGCACACGCATCCCCTACCCACATACATCTCTCCACCCACACACACTTCCCTCAACCAAATACACATCCCCCACACACAGACATACCCCTACCCACACACCCATTCCCAACCCACACACACATCCCTTCACACCCCCACCACACATGCATCTCCACAGACACACATACTCCACACACACACATCCCCCACTCACATATACACATACACACATTCCCCACACACACCCACACGCACACCTACTCACATCTAGACACATACATGATGCCTCACATAATCACTGATACTAATATGAACAATTTCTCGCACTTTACACACACATATGCACTGACGATTATCGTGAGCATTCTCACAATAATGTAAAAAGTGGAGAAAAGTTATGATGGGGATGGGGAGAAAGAGACGGGTAAGAGAGAGGGGGTTGTAAGAGAGATTGATTGATTGAGGAAGACAGTAAAGTAAAGACAGAGAGTGGGGAAGACAAACAGAGGGAAAGAGCGAGTGGAAGAGAGAGGGGAAGAGAGAGAATGGAAAAAAAAGGTGGCGAAGAGAGAAGGGGATAAGAAAAACAAATAGGGGAAGAGAGGGGGTGTGGAAAACAGTGGATGGTAGAGAGTGAGAGTTCAAGAGGAAAGGAAAAGTGGTAGGAGGAGCAGTGACGGAGAAAAGATTGAGAGGGGAGAAAGAGCGGGAAAGAGAGATGGGGGAAAAGAGAGATGGTGAAGAGAATGAGAGAGAGACGAAGGGAAGAAAGAGAGTATAAAAAGACAGAGAAAGAGAGAGGGAGGAAAGAGAGAGAGTATGACAGAGATAGGTGAAGAGAGAGGGAAGGAAGAAGAGAGAGAGAGAGAGAGAGAGAGAGAGAGAGAGAGAGAGAGAGAGAGAGAGAGAGAGAGAGAGTGAGAAGGACAGAAAATTACTCACAATTTCCAGCAGTCCCAGCAATTGTGGCAAACGGATCTATGCTTCCAGTGCCCGTAGCTGATCAATCAGACAATACATTATACTTAATCACAACAGATACTTGTCGATGAGACTAGAATTATTTCAATCTATTATGCACGTTTGTGGACTATGCTTGATTTCAAAGCGAGTGAACGCAAAACAAACATGTCAATCATAGCATAAATCTGTCAAACATGGCATAGAATTGTCAAACATAGCATACACCTGTCAAACATAGCATACACCTGTCAAACATGGCATACAGTTGTCAAACATAGCATAAATCTGTAAAACATAGCATAAACCTACCTACCATAGCATAACCCTGTCAAGGATAGCATAAACCTGTCAAACATAACATAAAGCTGTCAAACGTAATATAAATCTGTCAAACATATCATAAGCCTGTCAGGGACATTCCCACAAGCGCTCCGTTCCAATCCTCAGCAGCCAGCGAAGAGTTCCAACACTAATAGTACCAGTAGCAATCTGATTATATGTCCGTCTCGCCTTTCCCTTGAGCGTCGAGCGTCGACCAGATCCCCTCGTCACTCCTTGCTGTCTCATTCTTGCCAGGCCATGGTGATCCATTTGCTCCTCCGAGGTGTACACGTGCTCCCACAAGGCCGCAACGACGTCTGCCTTAACATGCATTAATACTCCACCAAGTTTTTCAGAGCCAGCCAATCTTTCCGCCTGTTCATTCTCCAGCAAACCGGCATGCCCCGGAGAAAAGATCCAGGTGATACTTGCCACCCGTGACCTCTGAAGCGAAGCAAGCCACTCTGTCCGAAGCTTGCCTGTCCTCACCTTCCTCAGCATGCTTTCTGAGTCAGTTACAATCACTATGTGTGTGTGTGTGTATCGTATTCTCCATCCAGCGGAAAGCTGCACTGACCGCCTCCACCCCCATTCTTAAGCTAGATGTTGTGGTATCATATTCCAGGCTCTCCTGCACCAAACGTGGACCATTAGCTTTTGTTAAGAACCCCCAGGCACTTCTCCTACCTCTCATCACCGACCCATCTGTGTAGATAATCACATCACCTGGGGAGGGTATATAAAGATCGTTTATGTCCTCTTTCTTTCTAATGTTCTTTGTAAGTTGGTATGTATTTCTGTAAGGTTGTTCTTGATACAAACACTCCATCTTGTACGTGATCTTTCCCTTGCTCTGTGTCCATGATATTTCTCCAATGTGGCTCTTTGTGGCAGTTGGTACCAGGTCATTCTCGTGAGGAGGCCAAACCATTTCATCTCTTGTTCTTTAGTAGACTAACAAATTGTTTACAGTGTTAAACTTTAACATTCCATAATGGCTATAGCTTAATTACAATCTGACTAAATCTGCTATCATCATCACCATGTTCCCTGCCGACTGGCTTAGGCGTTCATGTCTCTCCACAAATCTCGGTCTTTGGTTTTCTGGATCAACTCTGCTATTGATACTCCTTCATGCCACCCCCTCAGTACATCCAGCATCATCTCTCTTGGTCTGCCTCTACTTTGTTTCCCACTGATCTTTCCATTTGTCTCGATGTTCTCCAATGCCTCTCTTCTCATCACATGACCAAAGAAAGCTGTTTGTCTCTTTCTTATTGTTGTATATAATGTTCTAGTTTTATTAGCTTCTTCCAAACAACCATTGTTAATTACTTTAGAAGTCCAAGAAATTCGCAACATTCATCTCAGGAACCTCATATTTGTTGCTTCTAAGCTCTTCCTAGTTTGTTCATTTGCGTCCCATATTCTTTGTCATACAGAAGAACAGGTTATATTATATATATATATATATATATATATATATATATATATATATATATATATATATATATATATATATATATATATATATATAACATTTATTAAATGATAGTGACTAACTACATGAATCTGCTCTGAGATTTGATATTCTAACAACATCAAAGAGCAACAGCGAGACACACCTGTCTGTGTTCCCAGTTGCGTCCCAGTGGGGGAAACCCCTGGAAAACTGAGTAGAGGGTTACCTGATGATAATGAAGTCCCAGGTTGAGCTGCAGACTGCTGACCAATTCCTGTCAGTCTAATGCTGGGATCTAGTCCTGCCTGACCACCAGGTATGACGTCACTGGGAGGACCTGTCAGAAAAGCAGTGAAAACTATAGACAACTTTAAATTGGTTTAACATCGTAGTCTCTCCAATGGCAAACTATTGAAAGTAACATTGCCTAGTAAATTACAAACAGGTAATAAATGCTGGGTTTGAATGTAACGTCTTATAAATGACAGACAACTAACATTAATGCAGAAGACACTGACTATTTAATTACAGTATATGCACTTAGTATACGAAAGACTGACCACAATATTACATACTCGTGGTGCACAATAAAAGCTGAGTGTAGAAGAAACTGACTGTTGAATTATCTACCCTTGATGTATTAAACTGACGGTTGAATTGTATGCCCTTACTGTAGGAGACTGAATACTGAACTATGTGTCCTTGATGTAAGAAACTGATTGTTGAATTATGTGCAGTTGATTTAGTAAACTCACTGTTGAATTATGTGCCCTTGATGTAGGACACTGGCAGTTGAATTATGTGCAGTTGATTTAGTAAACTCACTGTTGAATTATGTGCCCTTAATGTAGGAAACTGGCAATTGAAATATGAGTCTTTGATGTTGGAAACTGACTGTTGAATTATGTGTCCTTGATGTAGAGACGGATAAAGTCCTTGATGTAGAGGAATAGATAAAGTTACCAGTCTGCTTAATACAATATATGATACTGGAAACATACCTCATGAGTTATGTAATTCTGTATTTATTGCAATCCCAAAGAAATCAGGAGCCTTGGAATGTGATCAACATCGAACAATTAGTATAATGAGTCACATCACGAAGATTTTGCTAAGAATTATCATGCAAAGAGTTAGGAGGAAAATACAACCTGAAATAGGAGAAGAACAATGTGGGTTTGTAGTAGGCAAGGGTACAGTAAATGCTGTGTATATACTGAGAACCGTAATCGAACGTTCTATAGAAGTAAACAAAGATCTACACCTTTGCTTCATTGACTACACAAAGGCTTTTGATAAAGTGAGACATGTCAACATGATAAGGATGCTTGAAGAACTACAAATTGATGGGAAAGACCTTATACTTGTAAAAAACATATATTGGAAACAACAAGCTGCCATAAGAGTTGATAATGAAGTAAGCCAATATCAGCCTATTAAGAGAGGTGTGAGACAGGGATGTGTAATGTCTCCAGATCTGTTTTCCCTGTACAGTGAAAATATTTTCAGAAATATTGAAAATATGGAAGGAATCAACATTGGGGGACGATGCATCAATAACATTAGATATGCAGATGATACAGTCTTGATTGCAGACAATGAACAGGACCTGCAACATTTAGTAGATGCGGTTGTTACACACAGTGAACAACAAGGGTTAGAATTAAATTGTAAAAAGACACAGATTATGGTCGTCACTAAGAAGAACGAAATACCACAGTGTAATATACAAGTAAATGGGAATATTCTTCAACAAGTGAATAGGTACAATTACCTCGGAACAGTAATAACATCTGATGGGAGATGCCTTGAAGAGATTAGAACAAGAATCGCCATGGCAAAAGTAGCCTTTAGCAAGATGAAAAACATACTGACCAATAAAAAGATGTCAATTGAAACGAGAAAAAGAGTGTTGAGATGCTACATAGAACCTGTACTTTTATATGGATGTGAAGCTTGGACAATGAGCAGCCAGGCTGAAAAACATCTGATGGCTGTAGAAATGTGGTTTCTGAGGAAAATGCAAAGAATACCATGGACAGCCAGAAAGTCCTTCAAGAAACAAATGAAGATCGTAAACTGATCAGAGACATTAGACGTAGACAGTCACAATTTTTTGGGCATGTTATGAGAAGAAATGATTTGGAGAACTTGGTGACAACTGGTAAGATCGAGGGGAACAGACCAAGGGGAAGACCTAGAAACAAGTATCTGGATGGCTTGGCCTTGTGGCATGGTCGAGACAAAAACACGGAACTGATCCACGACTCTGTTGATCGAGTGAGATGGCAGAACATGACCGCCCACGCTTACCGGCATGGCACATGATGGATGGATGGATGTAGAGACACTATTGAATTATGTGCTCTTGAAGTAAAGACACTATTGAATTATATGACCTTTGTGTAGTGAAACTATTGAATTATGCGCGCTTGATGTAGTGATACTATTGAATTATATAAGCTTTATGTGCAGATCCTATTGAATTATGTGTCCTTGATGTAGAGTAACTATTGAATTATGTGCTCTTGATGTAAATAAACTGTTGAATTATGTGACCTTGGTGTAAAGAAACTATTTAATTGATTGACCTTGATGTAGAGAAACTATTGACTTATGTGTCCTTGATGTAGATTAACTCTTGAATTGTGTGCCCTTGATGTAGATAAACTATTGAAATATGTACACTTGATGTAGAGTAACTCTTGAATTGTGATTCTGTGCCTTTCATATATTACTGCAGAAGAAACAATTTTATATCTGCAGAAGAAACTGAGATGTGTGCTCGTATAGGCCAAATGTACAAGAGCGCTCGTTTTTCAACATCCAGCCGAGACTGATGCCGAGGTATCGGGTTCAACCTCTACGCCGGACAGTTGGACTAAAATGTTGACATCTCGTCCTTGACTTTGGGGACGTAAATTACAAGTATCTCAGAAACCGGAGTGGTTTCGCCTGATGATGAGGTAACACTGGTAATATGAAAATCTAATCCTCTCTGAATGCTTGCTTGTGTTTGCTGGCTGTGAACTCCAGCGTGAAGTCCTGTATGTCGGATAAAGACATCCTGTTGTCCAACATCAGTGTGATGTCATACCGGACTGAGGTTTGAATAAAATGTGGAGTGGGACAGATAAAACTATAAATAATAGATTTTTAAGAGTATGCATCTTTCCCATTGCAACATACGATTGTGAGACCTGGACGCTTACTAAACAAGCTGAACAGCGCATGCATGCCATCTTCTTCTTATATATAAATAAGGATCTCCGTCTGTCTGTCTGTATGTCTGTATGTCCGTCTGTCCTTTATACGTTCGCGAACGGCCCATCCGATTGAGATGAAATTTTCTACACGCCTTCCTTTCATTCCAGAGCTGCCAACTGTGATATTTTGTTAGTGTGAAATCGCCTGCTTACCCAATATTATTTCATTTTTCATTTTTCATCATAATTTAATATATTTCAGGGGACCTAACTCTGTAAAAGTTATTTCAAGGGGCATAACTTTTCTGTATAACTTATAGTCATATTGTGGCATCGTTTTCAAAGATTTATAAACTCTTTGTCCATAGTTATGTACCGGCATATGAGTTATAATAAATAATGATACAATCTGTAAGGCATTTTTAAAGTTTTCATAAAAATAATGCACAATGCATAACATTGTAACTCATCTTTTTTTGCTTAAGAAGTTACTGTAGTCATGCAGGTGATTAGAAAGAGTTTTCATTAAAAATAATGGATGGTGTGTGGAAGAACGTTCTTTTAAGTTACTTTTTTTGTTGTATGAATTTAATGAAGCCGGACAGGGTCAGGCAGACAGATAGACAGTCGGGAACAGGAACTTATATGACTACTTATATAAATTAAATGAGATGCTTCACACCAGGAGCTGTGCGATGCCGGGCCGGGTCAGACAGACAGACAGACAGACAGACAGATAGTCGGTAACGGGAACGTATATGACTACTTATATGAATTAAATGAGATGCTTCCCACCAGGGACTGGGCGAAGCCGGGCAGGGTCAGGCAGACAGATAGACAGACAGATAGACAGACGGGAACTTATATGACTACTTATATGAATTAAATGAGATGCTCCACACCAGGAGCTGGGCAATGCCGGGCCGGGTCAGACAGACAGACAGACAAACAGACAGACAGACAGACAGACAGACAGTCAGTCGGTAACGGGAACGAGAACTTATATGACTACTTATATGAATTAAATGAGATGCTCCCCACCAGGGTCTGGGCGAAGCCGGTCAGGGTCAGCTAGTTTGAATATAAATGTTACAGACGAGTTCTAAGAGTATCTTGGATACAGAAAAGAACAAATGCATCCATACTTCAAGAGCTGAATATTGAAGAAGGTTGGGTATTAAAGATTATAAAACAATGGAAATTGAAATATTTTGCTCCTTGAAACGTCAAGAAAGTTTGGAGAGAACAATAATGGAGGCGTATATGCCCAGGGAGAGAGGAAGAGGAAGGCCAAAGAGAAGATGGGTGCAGGATGTGGCGGATGATCTCCAGATGGGTGTATCGGAAGCGGGACATCTTGCTTATGATATGAATCATAGAAGGCTATGAGTGCCGTGTATTCTTTAAGTAAGATGTGGCTTGTGGCTGAACTCTTGAAAGTGGCTTAAATCTTCGCAGACTGTGAGCGTTGTGTCCATTAGCAAATAAATTAAACAGAAATCATGACAGACCAGGCTTGTGTACACAGAAATATCAATTGGGAAACCCTTTGAGGCCACTAGGGCAGTTCATAAATAAACACGCTTATATTGTTGAGAGCTCACAGGCGTAGGGGAGAGAAGTAGGAGACTAGAAGACACAATAGATAGCATAAACATTGACAGTTATATTTACCGACCGGGATGTGACGATAGCTGTCAATGTTTATGTTGTCTTGTCCTCTAGTCTCTACTTCTCCCCCCTACTCCATGGGCGCGGGATAGTGTTTATTTAGGATTATATACACTTGATTCATGCATCACCAACACGCCATTTCGATGCTCCGTGTGACCAGGCTACATCTGATTTCCATAAGGCATTTTTCATGTTTGATAACCTAGCCTTTGACTGTCCCCAGTCTACCTACAAGGTGGCATGGTTGTCTCTCTCTTTGCTGGCCCCTGTCCCTTGACCTGTCTGACACGGGAGATCCTACCCGTAGCTGCGCAGAATTTTTGGGGTCACAGGAACACATAATCACCTCTCCCTACTTCACAACTCGGACGCCAGCATCATCTTTATATGCCATGCCGGTAAGCGTAGGGCGGTCATGTTTCGCCATCTCACACGATCACCAGAGTCGCGGACCAGCTCTGTGTTCTTGTCCCGACCATGCCAGTTGGTCAAATAATCAATATATTTACTTATCTGCCTTCACCTTGTTCTTTCCCCCTCAACCTTGCCAGTTGTCACCAAGTTCTCTAGTTTATTTCTTCTCATAACATTTGTGGTTTATTTATACCACTGTACCAGACTTCAGTGTGGCAGAACCAACACATCACTCTAGCTCTTGCTGATGACGAGTTAGCCGGATCTGCAACGTTGAATTCTCTGTCGCAATGCAATGGCAAGCTCATTCATTCATTCATTCATTCATTCATTCATTCAGTAGCATGTCCTTTGCAAAATATCGCTCCCATAACAACGTTCCGAAAAACTTCTCGTGTTTTGTTTCATGGTTGTAAGGGTTTCTTGGCAAGTTTAGCAACCGTAGTTTGACGTTGCTTTCCTTCTGGGCAGTGACTGTACTAGTCAGTGGGCATAGCCATTGTCTCTACTGATGAGATCATCTGCCAATACCTGACTTCGTTACAAGCTACTGAAAATAAAATTGCCGATAAAATCAACCTGAGGTTCGGGTTAATTCCTACGTCCTTGAAAGGACATGCGATTTAAGCAGACATACTGAAATAGAAGAAGACAAGATTAATACATTGGAAGGGATGCGAAGATGGGTGATGATAGTCAGCAACTAATAACCAAGAAACGCATAGCGTGGCTTTTCGTACAGCAAAGATGAAGGCAGACGTACCTGAAACCTGAAGAGTGGGTCGTTTAGGGAAGATCCCCATACGAAAGAGGTCGGCATCCGTAGGTAGTGATCCGTTCATCAACTTGCCCACTATTTCTTGCACGTTGGCGTCGGTGGGTTTGCCAGAGTAGCCGCCTGTCGATGTGTGGGGTAGGGTTTGTTAACTTGGGGCATGGATCTTGTAGCGACAGACTGACAGATCGAGGATTGTGAGTTAGACAGACACAGGGACAGGCGGAGGATAGTAAATTAGACAGACAGAACGAGCGACAGACAGATGATTGTATGCTATAGCGAGAGGCAGACAGATGATAGTAAGTTAGACAGACAGAACGAGAGAGGCAGACTATAGATAGTAAATTAGACAGACTGAATTAGACAGACAGATGATAGTATGTTAGAACGAGAGGCAGACAGATGACAGTATGTTTAACATACAGAAAGAGAGGCAACAATAGATAGTAAGTTGGACATAACGAGAGGCAGACATATGACAGAAAGAGCGACATACAGATGATTGTAAGTTAGACAGACAGAACGAGCGAAAGACAGTTGATAGTAACTTAGAGAGACAGAACTAGAGGTAGACAGAAGAGAGACATATAGACAGGAGAGAGACAGGTAGACAAGAGTGAGACAGGTAGACAAGTTGATAGTAACTTAGAGAACGAACGAACGAACGAACGAACAGACTTTATTTTCAAAGGGTAACAAATTGGGCACGCAGGCCCGTCTTACATTCGGCCCTTCCAATCATTCATCTTTCTTTCATCAACAGTGCATAGGAAAAAAACATTGTCACATGAATTTTGTAAACATAAACAATGCATATTACTATGTTATGAGACACATCCACCACCCACTCACACATCCCCCATTCACTCCAACTTCCCCACCCAACCACACACACATACAATACATTCCCCCACCCATCCACCACGTCCCTACACCTACACATCTCCCCACCCACACACACCTCTCACCCACCACACATCCCATCCACCCACACCCCAAGCACACATACATTCAATAACCCACACATCCCCCACCTACACACATCTCCCCACCCACTCACATATACTCTACCCGTCCCATTTCCCACCAACAATCACTCACCCAATATCCTCCTCCACCCACACACCTCCAACCACCCAACCAAACACACATTCCTCAGCCACACACATGTCTCCCCGTCAACTCACATATTCCGCACCTACCCACACACAAATTCCGCACTCACCCACATAATCTCCCATCTCCTCCAGCCCACTCACAGATCCCGAGCCCGCACCTACAAACATCCCCCACCATCTCCTAACCTGCACACACTCACCCACCCACATATCCTCTACCCACCCACACATCCTCTACCCACCCATCCCCCAACCAAACATCCCTTAACCACACACCCTTACTCATATACAATCACCCACCCACACATCCTCTACCCAACCGAACATCATCCACCCAACCACACATCCTCCATCCACCCATTCCCCCAGCCACACACCCCTACCCATATACACACACATCCCCACCCACGCACAATCTCCCCACCCATACAAACATCCCTCACACACATCCCCACCCACCAACACTTTCCCCATTCACAAACACACACCTCCCATCCACGCACACACAACCCATACATTCATCCCCTCACACATCCCTAGACACACGTACTTATCCCTCAACTACTAACACCCACACATCCCTTACTCACTCATCAACACATACATCTCCTATCTACCCACCCACACTCACACATTCCAACCACCCATCTAAGCACACATCCCCCACCTTCACAACATCCTTCACCCACCCACAAACCCAACCACACCTTCACCCACCCACAGAAACATCATTTAACCACACCCAGCTCCCCTCCCGCACAATACCACACCCACACACATCCCAAAGACACATCCCTCACCCACACACACATCTATCCATACATCTCCTACCCATCCACACATCCCCCAACTACAATCACCATCACTACCCACACATACATCCTTCATTCAGCCACACACACCCCCACCCAGCCAGACATATCCCCACCCACACACACATCTCCAAATCCATCACCCACACCCATCACGCACCCCTCCCCCAACCCACACACCCCCACACACATTCACCCACACATCTCTCACCCACACACACTCCCCACCCATCCACCCAAACATCCCACACCCATACACATCCATCACCCACACACACATCCCCAAACCCACAACCACCCCCACCTGCACACATCTCCCACCCACCACATATCCCCACACCCACATCTCCCCACCCACACATATACCACCACCCATCCCATAACCCACCATCAATCATCCACCAACATATCCTCCTCCACCCACTCACCCACAACCACCTACACAAACACACATCCCCACCCACAAACACATCTCCCCATACACCCATACATCTCGCAAGCACCGACACACAATCCCCCACCCACCCACACACAATCCCCCACCCACCCACACAAACCCACCCCTCCCACCCACACATCCTGAGCCCACCCAAACACATCACGAATCCACCCACACACACATCCCCCGATCCCCCAACCTACTATTATGATCAAACTCCCACACTTTACACACACATACAGTGACGATTGTCGTGAGCATTGTCGCAAAATTGTAAAGAAAATGGAGAAAAATTGTACATATACATTTTGTAACTTAAAAATTAGTGATGCAATTCAACTCTCTCCCCCCCCTCTCTCTCTCTCTCTCTCTCTCTCTCTCTCTCTCTCTCTCTCTCTCTCTCTCTCTCTCTCTCTCTCTCTCTCTCTCTCTCTCTCTCTCTCTCACTAACGCTCTCACTCACATTACAGTAATGTTATATTATACATGATAAAATCAAGTGTCATACATACAAAATGATAATATGAAAGATGAAAATACACAAAAAATATGGAATGGCATGTTACAGGACATGCGAGCACTGAATTCTCTCTCTCTCTCTCTCTCTCTCTCTCTCTCTCTCTCTCTCTCTCTCTCTCTCTCTCTCTCTCTCTCTCTCTCTCTCTCTCTCACACACACACACACACCTACTATTATGATCAAACTCCCACACTTTACACACACATAAAGTGACGATTGTCGTGAGCATTGTCGCAAAATTGTAAAGAAAATGGAGAAAAATTGTACATATACATTTTGTAACTTAAAAATTAGTGATGCAATTCAACTCTCTCTCTCTCTCTCTCTCTCTCTCTCTCTCTCTCTCTCTCTCTCTCTCTCTCTCTCTCTCTCTCTTCTCTCTCACACACATGTACATACACACACACACCCACACACATCATACCCACGCAATACACACACCTGCACACATCCATATACTTACTCACACGTACTCACATAACACCCGAATATACACTCCCTCGCATACACTGCATGCATGCACACTTACACATACAAAGATATACAATACATACACGAGCACACACACACAAAGACTCATCCATACACACATACATACACGCACATGCATATAAACGCATATAAACACATGAACGCACACCTTAACACACGTACAGACATACACACAGAGTCACACACAGATACACACATGTACACACATATACACCCATACACACATCCAGACATGCACACACATACATTACACTTTCTCATGCACTCTCTCATTCACCCACGCTCTCTCTTTTACCCACTCACTCGCTCTCACACTCACTCATTCGTGCACATACACGCATACCCACAAATTCTCACTCACTCACTCACGCTCCCTTACTCACTCATTTACTCGATGACTCTCTAACTCACACTCACTCACTAACTTTCACACTCTATCACACAGACAGGCAGACACACAACACACCCACTCTCTCAGATTCACTCATTCTCTAACTAAATCTCTCACACATATGTCCACACACTCACTCACTTTTACACTCACTCAGGCACACGCGCATGCATACTCTCTCACTCTCTCTATCATACTAATTCTTCCACTCACACTCTTTCTCACTCACTCTCTCACCCACTTTCTCGTTCACACACATACAGTGAAGGATGATAGTGGAAAAATGATACTAGTAGGTGACTTATGGAGGCATATAGTCGGTATGAAGTAAGTATTGAAAGAGTTTTCGGTTGAATGTGTAGGGACTCATTGGTGTTTTCAGTTCTGTTGGAAGGCTATTCCACAAGTGAGCACCAGAATATGCGAAACAAGTTTTGTATAAGTCCAATCTAGGCTTAGGAAGCTGTAATAAATTTAAGCGCTTACTGTTCATTGCATTAGATTGAATTAACGGTAGAAGATACTCTGGGGTATTTTCAGATATAATTTTATTCACTAATTTGGCTTTGTTAAAAAGCAAGCGCTTTTGAAGTGGTAGAAGTCTTAGATGGCTGTATAATTTATTACTTTCAACGTGCTTTATGCTAGAAACTAGACGTATAGCGCGGTTTTGAAGCGAACACAATCGTTTCATATTAGAAACGAGAGAGACAGAACAGACAGAGAGACAGAACTAGAGGTAGACAGAAGAGAGACATATAGACAGGAGAGAGACAGGTAGACAAGAGTGAGACAGGTAGACAGAGAAACAAACGTACAGTTGGATGGGGCAACATATATGTAGGTAAGTATGTGGTTGTGAGGTAGGCAGTTGGACAGGTGCTTATATTAATAGACTGGCAGACAAACAAATAGATAATCAGATAAAACAAGACAGACATATAGATAGACAAATAGGCATAATATAAGAAAGATAGACAGACAAACATAATACAATGCAGCAAGACAGACATATAGACAAAGAAATATCCTATATGACAGCCTAACTATAAGACCCTCAAACAGATAGACAAAAAGACAGACATCTAAGACAGATAGAAGATAATACAGATAAATAGACGAACAGACAGATAGACAGAAAGGTAGATAATCAAATATAAAGGTATGTAGACAGTTAGCCAGATAAGTAGACAGATAAATATATTAATACATACAGATAGGCAGACAGACAGACCGTCAGACAAACAGACAGATGGTTGAAGGGAAGGACAGACAGACTGCAAATGGACAGACAGACGATCAGACAGATTGACAGAGAGACAGATTGACAGACAAACAGAATGACAGACAAACAGATGGGCAGACAGACTTACCGACGGACGGACAGAGAGACAGAGAGACAGACAGACAGACAGACAGACAGACAGAAACACAGAAAGACAGACAGACAGACAGTGAAAAAAAGAATTAACCTAACTTACTATCGTTGAGCAGTCCCATAACGGTAGCAGTGACGTTAGCTTTCATAACAGAACCACCTGCAAGAGACGACAACTCAGATGGTGGGTCACACATCAGGACAACACATATGGTGGGTCACACATCAGGACAACACAGATGGTGGGTCACACATAGAGACAACACAGACGGTGGGTCACACATCAAGACAACACAGATGGTGGGTGACACATCAGGACAACACAGATGGTGGGTCACACATCAACACAACACAGATAGTGGGTCACACATAAACACAACACAGATGGTGAGTCACACATCAAGATAACACAGACAGTGGGTCACACATCAACATAACACAGATGGTGGGTAACACATCAAGATAACACAGATGGTGGATCACACATCAAGATAACACAGATGGTGGGTCACACATCAAGATAACACAGATGGTGGGTCACACATCAAGACAACACAGACAGTGGGGTCACACATCAAGACAACACAGATGGTGGGTCACACATCATGACAACACAAACAGTAGGTCACACATCAAGATAACACAGACGGTGAATCACACATCAAGACAACACAGACAGTGGGTCACACATCAAGACAACACAGATCGTGGGTCACACATGAAGACAACACAGATGGTGGGTCACACATCAAGATAACACAGATGGTGGTGTCACACATCAAGACAACACAGACGGTGGGTCACACATCAAGACAACACAGACAGTGGGTCACACATCAAGATAACACAGATGGTGGGTCACACATCAAGACAACACAGACAGTGGGTCACACATCAAGACAACACAGATGGTGGGTCACACATGAAGACAACACAGATGGTGGGTCAAACATCAAGATAACACAGACAGTGGGTCACACATCAAGATAACAGAGACGGTGGGTCATACATCAAGACAACACAGACAGTGGGGTCACACATCAAGACATCACAGATGGTGGGTCACACATCAAGACAACACAGACAGTGGGTCACACATCAAGACAACACAGTCTGTGGGGTCACAAATCAGACAACACATATGGTGGGTCATACATGAAGACAACACAGACAGCGGGTTACACACCAACACAACACAGATGGTGGTCACACATCAAGACAACACAGACAGTGGGTCACACATCAAGACAACACAGACAGTGGGTCACACACCAACACAACACATATGGTGGGTCACACATCATGACAACACAGACAGAGGGTCACACACCAACACAACACAGATGGTCGGTCACACATCAAGACAACACAGACAGCGGGTCACACATCAAGACAACACAGATGGTTAGTCACACATCAAGACAACACAGATGGTGGGTCTCACATCAAGACAAAACAGGTGGTGGGCCACACATCAAGACAACACAGATGGTGGGTCACACATCAAGACAACACAGACAGTGGGTCACACATCAAGACAACACAGATGGTGGGTACACATCAAGACAACACAGATGGTGGGTCACACATCAACACAACACAGATGGTGGGTCACACATCAAGACAACACAGACAGTGGGTCACACATCAAGACACCACAGACGGAGGGTCACACACCAAGACGACACAAACAGTGGGTTACACATCAAGACAACACAGACGGTGGGTCACACATCAAGATAACACAGATGGTGGGTCACACACCAAGACAACACAGACAGTGGGGTCACACATCAAGACAACACAAACAGTGGGTCCCACATCACGACAATAAAGACGGTGGGTTACAAATTAAGACGACACAGACGGTGGGTCACACATCAAGACGACACAAAGAGTGGGTCACACATCAAGACGACACAGACGGTGGGTCACACATCAAGACAACACAGACGGTGGGGTCACACATCAAGACAACACAGACGGTGGGTCACACATCAAGACAACACAGACAGTGGGGTCACACATCAAGACGACACAAACTGTGGGGTCACACATCAAGACAACACAGATAGTGGGTCACACATCAAGACAACACAGACAGTGGGGACACACATCAAGATAACACAAACAGTGGGTCACACATCAATACAACACAGACGGTGGGTCACACATCAATACAATAAAGACAGTGGGTCACACATCACGATAACGCAGACAGTGGATCACACATCAAGATAACACAAATAATGGGTCACACATCAAGATAACACAGATGTTGGGTCACACATCAAAATAACACAGATGGTGGGTCACACATCAAGATAACACAGACAGTGGGTCACACATCAAGATAACACATATGGTGGGTCACACATCAAGATAACACAGATGGTGGGTCACACATCAAGATAACACAGATGGTGGGTCACACATCAAGATAACACAGATGGTGGGTCACACATCAAGACAACACAGACAGTGGGGTCACAAATCAAGACAACACAGATGGTGGGTCACACATCATGACAACACAGACAGTGGGTCACACATCAAGACAACAGAGACGGTGGGTCATACATAAAGACAACACAGATGGTGGGTCACACATCAAGACAACACAGACAGTGGGGTCACACATAAAGACAACACATATGGTGGGTCACACATCAAGACAACACAGACAGTGGAGTCACACACCAACACAACACAGATGGTGGGTCACACATCAAGACAACACAGACAGTGGGTCACACATCAAGACAACACAGACAGTGGGTCACACATCAAAATAACACAGACGGTGGGTCACACAACAAGACAACACAGACGGTGGGTCACACATCAATACGACACAGACGGTGGGTCACACATCAAGACAACACAGACGGTGGGTCACACATCAAGACAACACAGATGGTGGGTCACACATCAAGACAACACAGACAGTGGGGTCACACATCAAGACAACACAAACTGTGGATCACACATCAAGATAACACAGATGTTGGGTCACACATCAAGATAACACAGATGGTGGGTCACACATCAAGATAACACAGACAGTGGGTCACACATCAAGATAACACAGATGGTGGGTCACACATCAAGATAACACAGATGGTGGGTCACATATCAAGATACCACAGATGGTGGGTCACACATCAAGATAAAACAGATGGAGGGTCACACATCAAGACAACACAGACAGTGGGGTCACACATCAAGACAACACAGATGGTGGGTCACACATCAAGACAACACAGACAGTGGGTCACACATCAAGACAACACAGTCTGTGGGGTCACAAATCAGACAACACAGACGGTGTGTCACACATGAAGACAACACAGACAGCGGGTTACACACCAACACAACACAGATGGTGGTCACACATCAAGACAACACAGACAGTGGGTCACACATCAAGACAACACAGACAGTGGGTCACACACCAACACAACACATATGGTGGGTCACACATCATGACAACACAGACAGAGGGTCACACACCAACACAACACAGATGGTCGGTCACACATCAAGACAACACAGACAGCGGGTCACACATCAAGACAACACAGATGGTTAGTCACACATCAAGACAACACAGATGGTGGGTCTCACATCAAGACAAAACAGGTGGTGGGCCACACATCAAGACAACACAGATGGTGGGTCACACATCAAGACAACACAGACAGTGGGTCACACATCAAGACAACACAGATGGTGGGTACACATCAAGACAACACAGATGGTGGGTCACACATCAACACAACACAGATGGTGGGTCACACATCAAGACAACACAGACAGTGGGTCACACATCAAGACACCACAGACGGAGGGTCACACACCAAGACGACACAAACAGTGGGTTACACATCAAGACAACACAGACGGTGGGTCACACATCAAGATAACACAGATGGTGGGTCACACACCAAGACAACACAGACAGTGGGGTCACATATCAAGACAACACAAACAGTGGGTCCCACATCACGACAACAAAGACGGTGGGTTACAAATTAAGACGACACAGACGGTGGGTCACACATCAAGACGACACAAAGAGTGGGTCACACATCAAGACGACACAGACGGTGGGTCACACATCAAGACAACACAGACGGTGGGGTCACACATCAAGACAACACAGACAGTGGGTCACACATCAAGACAACACAGACAGTGGGGTCACACATCAAGACGACACAAACTGTGGGGTCACACATGAAGACAACACAGATAGTGGGTCACACATCAAGACAACACAGACAGTGGGGACACACATCAAGACAACACAGACAGCGGATCACACATCAAGACAACACAGATGGGGAGTCACACATCAAGACAACACAGATGGTGGGTCACACATCAAGACAAAACAGACAGCGGGTCACACATCAAGACAACACAGATGGTGGGCCACACATCAAGACAACACAGATGGTGGGTCACACATCAAGACAACACAGACAGTGGGTCACACATCAAGACAACTTAGATGTTAGGTCACACATCAAGCCAACACAGATGGTGAGTCACACATCAATACAACACAGATGGTGGGTCACACATCAAGACAACACAGACAGTGGGTCACACATCAAGACAACACAGACGGTGGGTCACACATGAAGACACCACGGACGGTAGGTCACACACCAAGACGACACAAACAGTGGGTCACACATCACGACAACACAGACGGTGGGTCACACATCAAGACGACACAGATGGTGGGTCGCACATGAAGACAACACAGACAGTGGGGTCACACATGAAGTCGACATAGACAGTGGGTCACACATCAAGACGACACAAACGGTGGGTCACACATCAAGACAACACAGACGGTGGGTCACACATCAAGACGACACTTACAGTGGGTCACACATCAAGACAACACAAACAGTGGGTCACACATCATGACAACACAGACGGTGGGTCACACACCAAGACAACACAAACAGTGGGTCACACATCACGACAACACAGACGGTGGGTCACACATGAAGTCGACATAGACAGTGGGTCACACATCAAGACGACACAAACGGTGGGTCACACATCAAGACAACACAGACGGTGGGTCACACATCAAGACACCACAGACGGTGGATCACACATAAAGACGACACAAACAGTAGGTCACACATCAAGACAACACAGACGGTGGGTCACACATCAAGACAACACAGACGGTGGGTCACACATCAAGACGACACAGACAGTTGGTCACACATCAAGACAACACAGACAGTGGGTCACACATCATGACAACACAGACGGTGGGTCACACATCAAGACGACACAGATGGTGGGTCACACATCAAGACAACACAGACAGTAGGGTCACACATGAAGACGACACAGACAGTGGGTCACACATCAAGACGACACAAACAGTGGGTCACACATCAAGACAACACAGACGTTGGGTCACACATCAAGACAACACAGACGTTGGGTCACACATCAAGACATCACAGACGGTGGGTCACACATCAAGACGACACAAACAGTAGGTCACACATCAAGACAACACTGACGGTGGGTCACACATCAATACAATAAAGACAGTGGGTCACACATCACGATAACGCAGATGGTGGATCACACATCAAGATAACACAGATGGTGGGTCACACATCAAGATAACACAGATGTTGGGTCACACATCAAGATAACACAGATGGTGGGTCACACATCAAGATAACACAGACAGTGGGTCACACATCAAGATAACACATATGGTGGGTCACACATCAAGATAACACAGATGGTGGGTCACACATCAAGATAACACAGATGGTGGGTCACACATCAAGATAACACAGATGGTGGGTCACACATCAAGACAACACAGACAGTGAAGTCACACATCAAGACAACACAGATGGTGGGTCACACATCATGACAACACAGACAGTGGGTCAGACATCAAGACAACAGAGACGGTGGGTCATACATAAAGACAACACAGATGGTGGGTCACACATCAAGACAACACAGACAGTGGGGTCACACATAAAGACAACACAGATGGTGGGTCACACATCAAGACAACACAGACAGTGGAGTCACACACCAACACAACACAGATGGTGGGTCACACATCAAGACAACACAGACAGTGGGTCACACATCAAGACAACACAGACAGTGGGTCACACATCAAAATAACACAGACGGTGGGTCACACAACAAGACAACACAGACGGTGGGTCACACATCAATACGACACAGACGGTGGGTCACACATCAAGACAACACAGACGATGGGTCACACATCAAGACAACACAGATGGTGGGTCACAAATCAAGACAACACAGACAGTGGGGTCACACATCAAGACAACACAAACAGTGGGTCACACATCAAGACAACACAGACAGTGGGGTCACACATCAAGACGACACAAACAGTGGGGTCACACATCAAGACAACACAGATCGTGGGTCACACATCAAGACAACACAGACGGTGGGTCACACATCAATACAAAAAAGACAGTGGGTCACACATCAAGATAACGCAGATGGTGGATCACACATCAAGATAACACAGACTGTGGATCACACATCAAGATAACACAGATGTTGGGTCACACATCAAGATAACACAGACAGTGGGTCACACATCAAGATAACACAGATGGTGGGTCACACATCAAGATAACACAGATGGTGGGTCACATATCAAGATACCACAGATGGTGGGTCACACATCAAGATAAAACAGATGGAGGGTCACACATCAAGACAACACAGACAGTGGGGTCACACATCAAGACAACACAGATGGTGGGTCACACATCAAGACAACACAGACAGTGGGTCACACATCAAGACAACACAGTCTGTGGGGTCACAAATCAGACAACACAGACGGTGTGTCACACATGAAGACAACACAGACAGCGGGTTACACACCAACACAACACAGATGGTGGTCACACATCAAGACAACACAGACAGTGGGTCACACATCAAGACAACACAGACAGTGGGTCACACACCAACACAACACATATGGTGGGTCACACATCATGACAACACAGACAGAGGGTCACACACCAACACAACACAGATGGTCGGTCACACATCAAGACAACACAGACAGCGGGTCACACATCAAGACAACACAGATGGTTAGTCACACATCAAGACAACACAGATGGTGGGTCTCACATCAAGACAAAACAGGTGGTGGGCCACACATCAAGACAACACAGATGGTGGGTCACACATCAAGACAACACAGACAGTGGGTCACACATCAAGACAACACAGATGGTGGGTACACATCAAGACAACACAGATGGTGGGTCACACATCAACACAACACAGATGGTGGGTCACACATCAAGACAACACAGACAGTGGGTCACACATCAAGACACCACAGACGGAGGGTCACACACCAAGACGACACAAACAGTGGGTTACACATCAAGACAACACAGACGGTGGGTCACACATCAAGATAACACAGATGGTGGGTCACACACCAAGACAACACAGACAGTGGGGTCACATATCAAGACAACACAAACAGTGGGTCCCACATCACGACAACAAAGACGGTGGGTTACAAATTAAGACGACACAGACGGTGGGTCACACATCAAGACGACACAAAGAGTGGGTCACACATCAAGACGACACAGACGGTGGGTCACACATCAAGACAACACAGACGGTGGGGTCACACATCAAGACAACACAGACAGTGGGTCACACATCAAGACAACACAGACAGTGGGGTCACACATCAAGACGACACAAACTGTGGGGTCACACATCAAGACAACACAGATAGTGGGTCACACATCAAGACAACACAGACAGTGGGGACACACATCAAGATAACACAAACAGTGGGTCACACATCAATACAACACAGACGGTGGGTCACACATCAATACAATAAAGACAGTGGGTCACACATCACGATAACGCAGATAGTGGATCACACATCAAGATAAAACAAATAATGGGTCACACATCAAGATAACACAGATGTTGGGTCACACATCAAAATAACACAGATGGTGGGTCACACATCAAGATAACACAGACAGTGGGTCACACATCAAGATAACACATATGGTGGGTCACACATCAAGATAACACAGATGGTGGGTCACACATCAAGATAACACAGATGGTGGGTCACACATCAAGATAACACAGATGGTGGGTCACACATCAAGACAACACAGACAGTGGGGTCACACATCAAGACAACACAGATGGTGGGTCACACATCATGACAACACAGACAGTGGGTCACACATCAAGACAACAGAGACGGTGGGTCATACAATTAAGACAACACAGATGGTGGGTCACACATCAAGACAACACAGACAGTGGGGTCACACATAAAGACAACACATATGGTGGGTCACACATCAAGACAACACAGAAAGTGGAGTCACACACCAACACAACACAGATGGTGGGTCACACATCAAGACAACACAGACAGTGGGTCACACATCAAGACAACACAGACAGTGGGTCACACATCAAAATAACACAGAAGGTGGGTCACACAACAAGACAACACAGACGGTGGGTCACACATCAATACGACACAGACGGTGGGTCACACATCAAGACAACACAGACGGTGGGTCACACATCAAGACAACACAGATGGTGGGTCACACATCAAGACAACACAGACAGTGGGATCACACATCAAGACAACACAAACAGTGGGTCACACATCAAGACAACACAGACAGTGGGGTCACACATCAAGACGACACAAACAGTGGGGTCACACATCAAGACAACACAGATCGTGGGTCACACATCAAGACAACACAGACGGTGGGTCACACATCAATACAAAAAAGACAGTGGGTCACACATCAAGATAACGCAGATGGTGGATCACACATCAAGATAACACAGATGGTGGATCACACATCAAGATAACACAGATGTTGGGTCACACATCAAGATAACACAGATGGTGGGTCATACATCAAGACAACACAGATGGTGGGTCACACATCAAGACAACACAGGCAGTGGGGTCACACATCAAGACAACACAGTCGGTGGGAGTCACACATCAGACAACACAGACAGTGGGTCACACATCAAGATAACACAGATGGTGGGTCACACATTAAGACAACACAGACAGTGGGTCTCACATCAAGACAACACAGATGGTGGGTCACACATGAAGACAACACAGATGTTGGGTCAAACATCAAGATAAGAAAGATGGTGGGTCACACATCAAGACAACACAGACAGTGGGTCACACATCAAGATAACAGAGACGGTGGGTCATACATCAAGACAACACAGATGGTGGGTCACACATCAAGACAACACAGGCAGTGGGGTCACACATCAAGACAACACAGTCGGTGGGAGTCACACATCAGACAACACATATGGTGAATCATACATGAAGACATTACAGACAGCGGGTCACACAAACACAGATGGTGGGTCACACATCAAGACAACACAGACAGTGGGTCATACATCAAGACAACACAAACAGCGGGTCACACACCAACACAACACATATGGTGGGTCACACATCATGACAACACAGACAGAGGGTCACACACCAACACAACACAGATGGTCGGTCACACATCAAGACAACACAGACAGCGGATCACACATCAAGACAACACAGATGGTGAGTTACACATCAAGACAACACAGATGGTGGGTCACACATCAAGACAAAACAGACAGCGGGTCACACATCAAGACAACACAGATGGTGGGCCACACATCAAGACAACACAGATGGTGGGTCACACATCAAGACAACACAGACAGTGGGTCACACATCAAGACAACTTAGATGTTAGGTCATACATCAAGCCAACACAGATGGTGAGTCACACATCAATACAACACAGACGGTGGGTCACACATTAAGACGACACTTACAGTGGGTCACACATCAAGACAACACAAACAGTGGGTCACACATCATGACAACACAGACGGTGGGTCACACACCAAGACAACACAAACAGTGGGTCACACATCACGACAACACAGACGGTGGGTCACACATCAAGACGACACAGATGGTGGGTCGCACATCAAGACAACACAGACAGTGGGGTCACACATGAAGACGACATAGACAGTGGGTCACACATCAAGACGACACAAACGGTGGGTCACACATCAAGACAACACAGAAGGTGGGTCACACATCAAGACACCACAGACAGTTGGTCACACATCAAGACAACACAGACAGTGGGTCACACATCAAGACAACACAGACAGTGGGGACACACATCAAGATAACACAAACAGTGGGTCACACATCAAGACAACACAGACGGTGGGTCACACATCAATACAATAAAGACAGTGGGTCACACATCACGATAACGCAGATGGTGGATCACACATCAAGATAACACAGATAGTGGGTCACACATCAAGATAACACAGATGTTGGGTCACACATCAAGATAACACAGATGGTGGGTCACACATCAAGATAACACAGACAGTGGGTCACATATCAAGATAACACATATGGTGGGTCACACATCAAGATAACACAGATGGTGGGTCACACATCAAGATAACACAGATGGTGGGTCACACATCAAGACAACACAGACAGTGGGGCCACACATCAAGACAACACAGATGGTGGGTCACACATCATGACAACACAGACAGTGGGTCAGACATCAAGACAACAGAGACGGTGGGTCATACATAAAGACAACACAGATGGTGGGTCACACATCAAGACAACACAGACAGTGGGGTCACACATAAAGACAACACAGATGGTGGGTCACACATCAAGACAACACAGATAGCGAAGTCACACACCAACACAACACAGATGGTGGGTCACACATCAAGACAACACAGACAGTGGGTCACACATCAAGACAACACAGACAGTGGGTCACACATCAAGATAACACAGACGGTGGGTCACACAACAAGACAACACAGACGGTGGGTCACACATCAATACGACACAGACGGTGGGTCACACATCAAGACAACACAGACGGTGGGTCACACATCAAGACAACACAGATGGTGGGTCACACATCAAGACAATACAGACAGTGGGGTCACACATCAAGACAACACAAACAGTGGGTCACACATCAAGACAACACAGACAGTGGGGTCACACATCAAGACGACACAAACAGTGGGGTCACACATCAAGACAACACAGATCGTGGGTCACACATCAAGACAACACAGACAGTGGGGTCACACATAAAGATAACACAAACAGTGGCTCACACATCAAGACAACACAGACGGTGGGTCACACATCAATACAAAAAAGACAGTGGGTCACACATCAAGATAACGCAGATGGTGGATCACACATCAAGATAACACAGATGGTGGATCACACATCAATATAACACAGATGTTGGGTCACACATCAAGATAACACAGATGGTGGGTCACACATCAAGATAACACAGACAGTGGGTCACACATCAAGATAACACAGATGGTGGGTCACACATCAAGATAACTCAGATGGTGGGTCACATATCAAGATACCACAGATGGTGGGTCACACATCAAGATAAAACAGATGGAGGGTCACACATCAAGACAACACAGACAGTGGGGTCACACATCAAGACAACACAGATGGTGGGTCACACATCATGACAACACAGACAGTGGGTCATACATCAAGATAACACAGACGGTGGGTCACACATCAAGACAACACAGACGGTGTGTCATACATCAAGACAACACAGACAGTGAGTCACACATCAAGATAACACAGATGGTGGGTCACACATTAAGACAACACAGACAGTGGGTCTCACATCAAGACAACACAGATGGTGGGTCACACATGAAGACAACACAAATGTTGGGTCAAACATCAAGATAAGAAAGATGGTGGGTCACACATCAAGACAACACAGACAGTGGGTCACACATCAAGATAACAGAGACGGTGGATCATGCATCAAGACAACACAGATGGTGGGTCACACATCAAGACAACACAGGCAGTGGGGTCACACATCAAGACAACACAGTCGGTGGGAGTCACACATCAGACAACACATATGGTGGATCATACATGAAGACATTACAGACAGCGGGTCACACACCAACACAACACAGATGGTGGGTCACACATCAAGACAACACAGACAGTGGGTCATACATCAAGACAACACATACAGCGGGTCACACACCAACACAACACATATGGTGGGTCACACATCATGACAACACAGACAGAGGGTCACACACCAACACAACACAGATGGTCGGTCACACATCAAGACAACACAGACAGCGGATCACACATCAAGACAACACAGATGGGGAGTCACACATCAAGACAACACAGATGGTGGGCCACACATCAAGACAACACAGATGGTGGGTCACACATCAAGACAACACAGACAGTGGGTCACACATCAAGACAACTTAGATGTTAGGTCACACATCAAGCCAACACAGATGGTGAGTCACACATCAATACAACACAGATGGTGGGTCACACATCAAGACAACACAGACAGTGGGTCACACATCAAGACAACACAGACTGTGGGTCACACATGAAGACACCACGGACGGTAGGTCACACACCAAGACGACACAAACAGTGGATCACACATCAAGAGAACACAGACGGTGGGTCATACATCAAGACAACACAGACGGTGGGTCACACATTAAGACGACATTTACAGTGGGTAACACATCAAGACAACACAAACAGTGGGTCACATATCATGACAACACAGACGGTGGGTCACACACCAAGACAACACAAACAGTGGGTCACACATCACGACAACACAGACGGTGGGTCACACATCAAGACGACACAGATGGTGGGTCGCACATCAAGACAACACAGACAGTGGGGTCACACATGAAGACGACATAGACAGTGGGTCACACATCAAGACGACACAAACGGTGGGTCACACATCAAGACAACACAGAAGGTGGGTCACACATCAAGACACCACAGACAGTTGGTCACACATCAAGACAACACAGACAGTGGGTCACACATCAAGACAACACAGACAGTGGGGACACACATCAAGATAACACAAACAGTGGGTCACACATCAAGACAACACAGACGGTGGGTCACACATCAATACAATAAAGACAGTGGGTCACACATCACGATAACGCAGATGGTGGATCACACATCAAGATAACACAGATAGTGGGTCACACATCAAGATAACACAGATGTTGGGTCACACATCAAGATAACACAGATGGTGGGTCACACATCAAGATAACACAGACAGTGGGTCACATATCAATATAACACATATGGTGGGTCACACATCAAGATAACACAGATGGTGGGTCACACATCAAGATAACACAGATGGTGGGTCACACATCAAGATAACACAGATGGTGGGTCACACATCAAGACAACACAGACAGTGGGGCCACACATCAAGACAACACAGATGGTGGGTCACACATCATGACAACACAGACAGTGGGTCAGACATCAAGACAACAGAGACGGTGGGTCATACATAAAGACAACACAGATGGTGGGTCACACATCAAGACAACACAGACAGTGGGGTCACACATAAAGACAACACAGATGGTGGGTCACACATCAAGACAACACAGATAGTGAAGTCACACACCAACACAACACAGATGGTGGGTCACACATCAAGACAACACAGACAGTGGGTCACACATCAAGACAACACAGACAGTGGGTCACACATCAAGATAACACAGACGGTGGGTCACACAACAAGACAACACAGACGGTGGGTCACACATCAATACGACACAGACGGTGGGTCACACATCAAGACAACACAGACGGTGGGTCACACATCAAGACAACACAGATGGTGGGTCACACATCAAGACAATACAGACAGTGGGGTCACACATCAAGACAACACAAACAGTGGGTCACACATCAAGACAACACAGACAGTGGGGTCACACATCAAGACGACACAAACAGTGGGGTCATACATCAAGACAACACAGATCGTGGGTCACACATCAAGACAACACAGACAGTGGGGTCACACATAAAGATAACACAAACAGTGGCTCACACATCAAGACAACACAGACGGTGGGTCACACATCAATACAAAAAAGACAGTGGGTCACACATCAAGATAACGCAGATGGTGGATCACACATCAAGATAACACAGATGGTGGATCACACATCAAGATAACACAGATGTTGGGTCACACATCAAGATAACACAGATGGTGGGTCACACATCAAGATAACACAGACAGTGGGTCACACATCAAGATAACACAGATGGTGGGTCACACATCAAGATAACTCAGATGGTAGGTCACATATCAAGATACCACAGATGGTGGGTCACACATCAAGATAAAACAGATGGAGGGTCACACATCAAGACAACACAGACAGTGGGGTCACACATCAAGACAACACAGATGGTGGGTCACACATCATGACAACACAGACAGTGAGTCACACATCAAGATAACACAGATGGTGGGTCACACATTAAGACAACACAGACAGTGGGTCTCACATCAAGACAACACAGATGGTGGGTCACACATGAAGACAACACAAATGTTGGGTCAAACATCAAGATAAGAAAGATGGTGGGTCACACATCAAGACAACACAGACAGTGGGTCACACATCAAGATAACAGAGACGGTGGATCATGCATCAAGACAACACAGATGGTGGGTCACACATCAAGACAACACAGGCAGTGGGGTCACACATCAAGACAACACAGTCGGTGGGAGTCACACATCAGACAACACATATGGTGGATCATACATGAAGACATTACAGACAGCGGGTCACACACCAACACAACACAGATGGTGGGTCACACATCAAGACAACACAGACAGTGGGTCATACATCAAGACAACACATACAGCGGGTCACACACCAACACAACACATATGGTGGGTCACACATCATGACAACACAGACAGAGGGTCACACACCAACACAACACAGATGGTCGGTCACACATCAAGACAACACAGACAGCGGATCACACATCAAGACAACACAGATGGGGAGTCACACATCAAGACAACACAGATGGTGGGTCACACATCAAGACAAAACAGACAGCGGGTCACACATCAAGACAACACAGATGGTGGGCCACACATCAAGACAACACAGATGGTGGGTCACACATCAAGACAACACAGACAGTGGGTCACACATCAAGACAACTTAGATGTTAGGTCACACATCAAGCCAACACAGATGGTGAGTCACACATCAATACAACACAGATGGTGGGTCACACATCAAGACAACACAGACAGTGGGTCACACATCAAGACAACACAGACGGTGGGTCACACATGAAGACACCACGGACGGTAGGTCACACACCAAGACGACACAAACAGTGGATCACACATCAAGAGAACACAGACGGTGGGTCATACATCAAGACAACACAGACGGTGGGTCACACATTAAGACGACACTTACAGTGGGTCACACATCAAGACAACACAAACAGTGGGTCACACATCATGACAACACAGACGGTGGGTCACACACCAAGACAACACAAACAGTGGGTCACACATCACGACAACACAGACGGTGGGTCACACATCAAGACGACACAGATGGTGGGTCGCACATCAAGACAACACAGACAGTGGGGTCACACATGAAGTCGACATAGACAGTGGGTCACACATCAAGACGACACAAACGGTGGGTCACACATCAAGACAACACAGACGGTGGGTCACACATCAAGACACCACAGACGGTGGATCACACATAAAGACGACACAAACAGTAGGTCACACATCAAGACAACACAGACGGTGGGTCACACATCAAGACAACACAGACGGTGGGTCACACATCAAGACGACACAGACAATTGGTCACACATCAAGACAACACAGACAGTGGGTCACACATCATGACAACACAGACGGTGGTTCACACATCAAGACGACACAGATGGTGGGTCACACATCAAGACAACACAGACAGTAGGGTCACACATGAAGACGACACAGACAGTGGGTCACACATCAAGACGACACAAACAGTGGGTCACACATCAAGACAACACAGACGTTGGGTAACACATCAAGACAACACAGACGTTGGGTCACACATCAAGACATCACAGACGGTGGGTGACACATCAAGACGACACAAACAGTAGGTCACACATCAAGACAACACTGACGGTGGGTCACACATCAAGACAACACAGACGGTGGGTCACACATCAAGACGACACAGACAGTTGGTCACACATCAAGACAACACAGACAGTGGGTCACACATCAAGACAACACAGACAGTGGGTCTCACATCAAGACAACACAGATGGTGGGTCACACATGAAGACAACACAGATGTTGGGTCAAACATCAAGATAAGAAAGATGGTGGGTCACACATCAAGACAACACAGACAGTGGGTCACACAACAAGATAACAGAGACGGTGGGTCATACATCAAGACAACACAGATGGTGGGTCACACATCAAGACAACACAGGCAGTGGGGTCACACATCAAGACAACACAGTCGGTGGGAGTCACACATCAGACAACACATATGGTGAATCATACATGAAGACATTACAGACAGCGGGTCACACAAACACAGATGGTGGGTCACACATCAAGACAACACAGACAGTGGGTCATACACCAACACAACACATATGGTGGGTCACACATCATGACAACACAGACAGAGGGTCACACACCAACACAACACAGATGGTCGGTCACACATCAAGACAACACAGACAGCGGATCACACATCAAGACAACACAGATGGTGAGTTACACATCAAGACAACACAGATGGTGGGTCACACATCAAGACAAAACAGACAGCGGGTCACACATCAAGACAACACAGATGGTGGGCCACACATCAAGACAACACAGATGGTGGGTCACACATCAAGACAACACAGACAGTGGGTCACACATCAAGACAACTTAGATGTTAGGTCACACATCAAGCCAACACAGATGGTGAGTCACACATCAATACAACACAGACGGTGGGTCACACATTAAGACGACACTTACAGTGGGTCACACATCAAGACAACACAAACAGTGGGTCACACATCATGACAACACAGACGGTGGGTCACACACCAAGACAACACAAACAGTGGGTCACACATCACGACAACACAGACGGTGGGTCACACATCAAGACGACACAGATGGTGGGTCGCACATCAAGACAACACAGACAGTGGGGTCACACATGAAGACGACATAGACAGTGGGTCACACATCAAGACGACACAAACGGTGGGTCACACATCAAGACAACACAGAAGGTGGGTCACACATCAAGACACCACAGACAGTTGGTCACACATCAAGACAACACAGACAGTGGGTCACACATCAAGACAACGCAGACAGTGGGGACACTCATCAAGATAACACAAACAGTGGGTCACACATCAAGACAACACAGACGGTGGGTCACACATCAATACAATAAAGACAGTGGGTCACACATCACGATAACGCAGATGGTGGATCACACATCAAGATAACACAGATAGTGGGTCACACATCAAGATAACACAGATGTTGGGTCACACATCAAGATAACACAGATGGTGGGTCACACATCAAGATAACACAGACAGTGGGTCACATATCAAGATAACACATATGGTGGGTCACACATCAAGATAACACAGATGGTGGGTCACACATCAAGATAACACAGATGGTGGGTCACACATCAAGACAACACAGACAGTGGGGCCACACATCAAGACAACACAGATGGTGGGTCACACATCATGACAACACAGACAGTGGGTCAGACATCAAGACAACAGAGACGGTGGGTCATACATAAAGACAACACAGATGGTGGGTCACACATCAAGACAACACAGACAGTGGGGTCACACATAAAGACAACACAGATGGTGGGTCACACATCAAGACAACACAGATAGTGAAGTCACACACCAACACAACACAGATGGTGGGTCACACATCAAGACAACACAGACAGTGGGTCACACATCAAGACAACACAGACAGTGGGTCACACATCAAGATAACACAGACGGTGGGTCACACAACAAGACAACACAGACGGTGGGTCACACATCAATACGACACAGACGGTGGGTCACACATCAAGACAACACAGACGGTGGGTCACACATCAAGACAACACAGATGGTGGGTCACACATCAAGACAATACAGACAGTGGGGTCACACATCAAGACAACACAAACAGTGGGTCACACATCAAGACAACACAGATAGTGGGGTCACACATCAAGACGACACAAACAGTGGGGTCACACATCAAGACAACACAGATCGTGGGTCCCACATCAAGACAACACAGACAGTGGGGTCACACATAAAGATAACACAAACAGTGGCTCACACATCAAGACAACACAGACGGTGGGTCACACATCAATACAAAAAAGACAGTGGGTCACACATCAAGATAACGCAGATGGTGGATCACACATCAAGATAACACAGATGGTGGATCACACATCAAGATAACACAGATGTTGGGTCACACATCAAGATAACACAGATGGTGGGTCACACATCAAGATAACACAGACAGTGGGTCACACATCAAGATAACACAGATGGTGGGTCACACATCAAGATAACTCAGATGGTGGGTCACATATCAAGATACCACAGATGGTGGGTCACACATCAAGATAAAACAGATGGAGGGTCACACATCAAGACAACACAGACAGTGGGGTCACACATCAAGACAACACAGATGGTGGGTCACACATCATGACAACACAGACAGTGGGTCATACATCAAGATAACACAGACGGTGGGTCACACATCAAGACAACACAGACGGTGTGTCACACATCAAGACAACACAGACAGTGAGTCACACATCAAGATAACACAGATGGTGGGTCACACATTAAGACAACACAGACAGTGGGTCTCACATCAAGACAACACAGATGGTGGGTCACACATGAAGACAACACAAATGTTGGGTCAAACATCAAGATAAGAAAGATGGTGGGTCACACATCAAGACAACACAGACAGTGGGTCACACATCAAGATAACAGAGACGGTGGATCATGCATCAAGACAACACAGATGGTGGGTCACACATCAAGACAACACAGGCAGTGGGGTCACACATCAAGACAACACAGTCGGTGGGAGTCACACATCAGACAACACATATGGTGGATCATACATGAAGACATTACAGACAGCGGGTCACACACCAACACAACACAGATGGTGGGTCACACATCAAGACAACACAGACAGTGGGTCATACATCAAGACAACACATAAAGCGGGTCACACACCAACACAACACATATGGTGGGTCACACATCATGACAACACAGACAGAGGGTCACACACCAACACAACACAGATGGTCGGTCACACATCAAGACAACACAGACAGCGGATCACACATCAAGACAACACAGATGGGGAGTCACACATCAAGACAACACAGATGGTGGGCCACACATCAAGACAACACAGATGGTGGGTCACACATCAAGACAACACAGACAGTGGGTCACACATCAAGACAACTTAGATGTTAGGTCACACATCAAGCCAACACAGATGGTGAGTCACACATCAATACAACACAGATGGTGGGTCACACATCAAGACAACACAGACAGTGGGTCACACATCAAGACAACACAGACGGTGGGTCACACATGAAGACACCACGGACGGTAGGTCACACACCAAGACGACACAAACAGTGGATCACACATCAAGAGAACACAGACGGTGGGTCATACATCAAGACAACACAGACGGTGGGTCACACATTAAGACGACATTTACAGTGGGTCACACATCAAGACAACACAAACAGTGGGTCACACATCATGACAACACAGACGGTGGGTCACACACCAAGACAACACAAACAGTGGGTCACACATCACGACAACACAGACGGTGGGTCACACATCAAGACGACACAGATGGTGGGTCGCACATCAAGACAACACAGACAGTGGGGTCACACATGAAGACGACATAGACAGTGGGTCACACATCAAGACGACACAAACGGTGGGTCACACATCAAGACAACACAGAAGGTGGGTCACACATCAAGACACCACAGACAGTTGGTCACACATCAAGACAACACAGACAGTGGGTCACACATCAAGACAACACAGACAGTGGGGACACACATCAAGATAACACAAACAGTGGGTCACACATCAAGACAACACAGACGGTGGGTCACACATCAATACAATAAAGACAGTGGGTCACACATCACGATAACGCAGATGGTGGATCACACATCAAGATAACACAGATAGTGGGTCACACATCAAGATAACACAGATGTTGGGTCACACATCAAGATAACACAGACAGAGGGTCACACACCAACACAACACAGATGGTCGGTCACACATCAAGACAACACAGACAGCGGATCACACATCAAGACAACACAGATGGGGAGTCACACATCAAGACAACACAGATGGTGGGCCACACATCAAGACAACACAGATGGTGGGTCACACATCAAGACAACACAGACAGTGGGTCACACATCAAGACAACTTAGATGTTAGGTCACACATCAAGCCAACACAGATGGTGAGTCACACATCAATACAACACAGATGGTGGGTCACACATCAAGACAACACAGACAGTGGGTCACACATCAAGACAACACAGACGGTGGGTCACACATGAAGACACCACGGACGGTAGGTCACACACCAAGACGACACAAACAGTGGATCACACATCAAGAGAACACAGACGGTGGGTCATACATCAAGACAACACAGACGGTGGGTCACACATTAAGACGACATTTACAGTGGGTCACACATCAAGATAACACAAACAGTGGGTCACACATCATGACAACACAGACGGTGGGTCACACACCAAGACAACACAAACAGTGGGTCACACATCACGACAACACAGACGGTGGGTCACACATCAAGACGACACAGATGGTTGGTCGCACATCAAGACAACACAGACAGTGGGGTCACACATGAAGACGACATAGACAGTGGGTCACACATCAAGACGACACAAACGGTGGGTCACACATCAAGACAACACAGAAGGTGGGTCACACATCAAGACACCACAGACAGTTGGTCACACATCAACACAACACAGACAGTGGGTCACACATCAAGACAACACAGACAGTGGGGACACACATCAAGATAACACAAACAGTGGGTCACACATCAAGACAACACAGACGGTGGGTCACACATCAATACAATAAAGACAGTGGGTCACACATCACGATAACGCAGATGGTGGATCACACATCAAGATAACACAGATAGTGGGTCACACATCAAGATAACACAGATGTTGGGTCACACATCAAGATAACACAGATGGTGGGTCACACATCAAGATAACACAGACAGTGGGTCACATATCAAGATAACACATATGGTGGGTCACACATCAAGATAACACAGATGGTGGGTCACACATCAAGATAACACAGATGGTGGGTCACACATCAAGATAACACAGATGGTGGGTCACACATCAAGACAACACAGACAGTGGGGCCACACATCAAGACAACACAGATGGTGGGTCACACATCATGACAACACAGACAGTGGGTCAGACATCAAGACAACAGAGACGGTGGGTCATACATAAAGACAACACAGATGGTGGGTCACACATCAAGACAACACAGACAGTGGGGTCACACATAAAGACAACACAGATGGTGGGTCACACATCAAGACAACACAGATAGTGAAGTCACACACCAACACAACACAGATGGTGGGTCACACATCAAGACAACACAGACAGTGGGTCACACATCAAGACAACACAGACAGTGGGTCACACATCAAGATAACACAGACGGTGGGTCACACAACAAGACAACACAGACGGTGGGTCACACATCAATACGACACAGACGGTGGGTCACACATCAAGACAACACAGACGGTGGGTCACACATCAAGACAACACAGATGGTGGGTCACACATCAAGACAATACAGACAGTGGGGTCACACATCAAGACAACACAAACAGTGGGTCACACATCAAGACAACACAGACAGTGGGGTCACACATCAAGACGACACAAACAGTGGGGTCACACATCAAGACAACACAGATCGTGGGTCACACATCAAGACAACACAGACAGTGGGGTCACACATAAAGATAACACAAACAGTGGCTCACACATCAAGACAACACAGACGGTGGGTCACACATCAATACAAAAAAGACAGTGGGTCACACATCAAGATAACGCAGATGGTGGATCACACATCAAGATAACACAGATGGTGGATCACACATCAAGATAACACAGATGTTGGGTCACACATCAAGATAACACAGATGGTGGGTCACACATCAAGATAACACAGACAGTGGGTCACACATCAAGATAACACAGATGGTGGGTCACACATCAAGATAACTCAGATGGTAGGTCACATATCAAGATACCACAGATGGTGGGTCACACATCAAGATAAAACAGATGGAGGGTCACACATCAAGACAACACAGACAGTGGGGTCACACATCAAGACAACACAGATGGTGGGTCACACATCATGACAACATAGTCAGTGGGTCATACATCAAGATAACACAGACGGTGGGTCACACATCAAGACAACACAGACGGTGTGTCACACATCAAGACAACACAGACAGTGAGTCACACATCAAGATAACACAGATGGTGGGTCACACATTAGGACAACACAGACAGTGGGTCTCACATCAAGACAACACAGATGGTGGGTCACACATGAAGACAACACAAATGTTGGGTCAAACATCAAGATAAGAAAGATGGTGGGTCACACATCAAGACAACACAGACAGTGGGTCACACATCAAGATAACAGAGACGGTGGATCATGCATCAAGACAACACAGATGGTGGGTCACACATCAAGACAACACAGGCAGTGGGGTCACACATCAAGACAACACAGTCGGTGGGAGTCACACATCAGACAACACATATGGTGGATCATACATGAAGACATTACAGACAGCGGGTCACACACCAACACAACACAGATGGTGGGTCACACATCAAGACAACACAGACAGTGGGTCATACATCAAGACAACACATACAGCGGGTCACACACCAACACAACACATATGGTGGGTCACACATCATGACAACACAGACAGAGGGTCACACACCAACACAACACAGATGGTCGGTCACACATCAAGACAACACAGACAGCGGATCACACATCAAGACAACACAGATGGGGAGTCACACATCAAGACAACACAGATGGTGGGTCACACATCAAGACAAAACAGACAGCGGGTCACACATCAAGACAACACAGATGGTGGGCCACACATCAAGACAACACAGATGGTGGGTCACACATCAAGACAACACAGACAGTGGGTCACACATCAAGACAACTTAGATGTTAGGTCACACATCAAGCCAACACAGATGCTGAGTCACACATCAATACAACACAGATGGTGGGTCACACATCAAGACAACACAGACAGTGGGTCACACATCAAGACAACACAGACGGTGGGTCACACATGAAGACACCACGGACGGTAGGTCACACACCAAGACGACACAAACAGTGGATCACACATCAAGAGAACACAGACGGTGGGTCATACATCAAGACAACACAGACGGTGGGTCACACATTAAGACGACACTTACAGTGGGTCACACATCAAGACAACACAAACAGTGGGTCACACATCATGACAACACAGACGGTGGGTCACACACCAAGACAACACAAACAGTGGGTCACACATCACGACAACACAGACGGTGGGTCACACATCAAGACGACACAGATGGTGGGTCGCACATCAAGACAACACAGACAGTGGGGTCACACATGAAGTCGACATAGACAGTGGGTCACACATCAAGACGACACAAACGGTGGGTCACACATCAAGACAACACAGACGGTGGGTCACACATCAAGACACCACAGACGGTGGATCACACATAAAGACGACACAAACAGTAGGTCACACATCAAGACAACACAGACGGTGGGTCACACATCAAGACAACACAGACGGTGGGTCACACATCAAGACGACACAGACAGTTGGTCACACATCAAGACAACACAGACAGTGGGTCACACATCATGACAACACAGACGGTGGGTCACACATCAAGACGACACAGATGGTGGGTCACACATCAAGACAACACAGACAGTAGGGTCACACATGAAGACGACACAGACAGTGGGTCACACATCAAGACGACACAAACAGTGGGTCACACATCAAGACAACACAGACGTTGGGTAACACATCAAGACAACACAGACGTTGGGTCACACATCAAGACATCACAGACGGTGGGTCACACATCAAGACGACACAAACAGTAGGTCACACATCAAGACAACACTGACGGTGGGTCACACATCAAGACAACACAGACGGTGGGTCACACATCAAGACGACACAGACAGTTGGTCACACATCAAGACAACACAGACAGTGGGTCACACATCAAGACAACACAGACAGTGGGGACACACATCAAGATAACTTAAACAGTGGGTCACACATCAAGACAACACAGACGGTGGGTCACACATCAATACAATAAAGACAGTGGGTCACACATCACGATAACGCAGATGGTGGATCACACATCAAGATAACACAGATGGTGGGTCACACATCAAGATAACACAGATGTTGGGTCACACATCAAGATAACACAGATGGTGGGTCACACATTAAGACAACACAGACAGTGGGTCTCACATCAAGACAACACAGATGGTGGGTCACACATGAAAAAAAAAAATGTTGCGTCAAACATCAAGATAAGAAAGATGGTGGGTCACACATCAAGACAACACAGACAGTGGGTCACACATCAAGATAACAGAGACGGTGGATCATACATCAAGACAACACAGATTGTGGGTCACACATCAAGACAACACAGGCAGTGGGGTCACACATCAAGACAACACAGTCGGTGGGAGTCACACATCAGACAACACATATGGTGGATCATACATGAAGACATTACAGACAGCGGGTCACACACCAACACAACACAGATGGTGGGTCACACATCAAGACAACACAGACAGTGGGTCATACATCAAGACAACACATACAGCGGGTCACACACCAACACAACACATATGGTGGGTCACACATCATGACAACACAGACAGAGTGTCACACACCAACACAACACAGATGGTCGGTCACACATCAAGACAACACAGATGGTGGGTCACACATCAAGACAAAACAGACAGCGGGTCACACATCAAGACAACACAGATGGTGGGCCACACATCAAGACAACACAGATGGTGGGTCACACATCAAGACAACACAGACAGTGGGTCACACATCAAGACAACTTAGATGTTAGGTCACACATCAAGCCAACACAGATGGTGAGTCACACATCAATACAACACAGATGGTGGGTCACACATCAAGACAACACAGACAGTGGGTCACACATCAAGACAACACAGACGGTGGGTCACACATGAAGACACCACGGACGGTAGGTCACACACCAAGACGACACAAACAGTGGATCACACATCAAGAGAACACAGACGGTGGGTCATACATCAAGACAACACAGACGGTGGGTCACACATTAAGACGACACTTACAGTGGATCACACATCAAGACAACACAAACAGTGGGTCACACATCATGACAACACAGACGGTGGGTCACACACCAAGACAACACAAACAGTGGGTCACACATCACGACAACACAGACGGTGGGTCACACATCAAGACGACACAGATGGTGGGTCGCACATCAAGACAACACAGACAGTGGGGTCACACATGAAGTCGACATAGACAGTGGGTCACACATCAAGACGACACAAACGGTGGGTCACATTTCAAGACAACACAGACGGTGGGTCACACATCAAGACACCACAGACGGTGGATCACACATAAAGACGACACAAACAGTAGGTCACACATCAAGACAACACAGACGGTGGGTCGCACATCAAGACAACACAGACGGTGGGTCACACATCAAGACGACACAGACAGTTGGTCACACATCAAGACAACACAGACAGTGGGTCACACATCATGACAACACAGACGGTGGGTCACACATCAAGACGACACAGATGGTGGGTCACACATCAAGACAACACAGACAGTAGGGTCACACATGAAGACGACACAGACAGTGGGTCACACATCAAGACGACACAAACAGTGGGTCACACATCAAGACAACACAGACGTTGGGTCACACATCAAGACAACACAGACGTTGGGTCACACATCAAGACATCACAGACGGTGGGTCACACATCAAGACGACACAAACAGTAGGTCACACATCAAGACAACACTGACGGTGGGTCACACATCAAGACAACACAGACGGTGGGTCACACATCAAGACGACACAGACAGTTGGTCACACATCAAGACAACACAGACAGTGGGTCACACATCAAGACAACACAGACAGTGGGGACACACATCAAGATAACATAAACAGTGGGTCACACATCAAGACAACACAGACGGTGGGTCACACATCAATACAATAAAGACAGTGGGTCACACATCACGATAACGCAGATGGTGGATCACACATCAAGATAACACAGATGGTGGGTCACACATCAAGATAACACAGATGTTGGGTCACACATCAAGATAACACAGATGGTGGGTCACACATCAAGATAACACAGACAGTGGGTCACACATCAAGATAACACATATGGTGGGTCACACATCAAGATAACACAGATGGTGGGTCACACATCAAGATAACACAGATGGTGGGTCACACATCAAGATAACACAGATGGTGGGTCACACATCAAGACAACACAGACAGTGGGGTCACACATCAAGACAACAGAGACGGTGGGTCATACATAAAGACAACACAGATGGTGGGTCACACATCAAGACAACACAGACAGTGGGGTCACACATAAAGACAACACAGATGGTGGGTCACACATCAAGACAACACAGACAGTGGAGTCACACACCAACACAACACAGATGGTGGGTCACACATCAAGACAACACAGACAGTGGGGTCACACATAAAGACAACACAGATGGTGGGTCACACATCAAGACAACACAGACAGTGGAGTCACACACCAACACAACACAGATGGTGGGTCACACATCAAGACAACACAGACAGTGGGTCACACATCAAGACAACACAGACAGTGGGTCACACATCAAAATAACACAGACGGTGGGTCACACAACAAGACAACACAGACGGTGGGTCACACATCAATACGACACAGACGGTGGGTCACACATCAAGACAACACAGACGATGGGTCACACATCAAGACAACACAGATGGTGGGTCACAAATCAAGACAACACAGACAGTGGGGTCACACATCAAGACAACACAAACAGTGGGTCACACATCAAGACAACACAGACAGTGGGGTCACAAATCAAGACGACACAAACAGTGGGGTCACACATCAAGACAACACAGATCGTGGGTCACACATCAAGACAACACAGACGGTGGGTCACACATCAATACAAAAAAGACAGTGGGTCACACATCAAGATAACGCAGATGGTGGATCACACATCAAGATAACACAGATGGTGGATCACACATCAAGATAACACAGATGTTGGGTCACACATCAAGATAACACAGATGGTGGGTCACACATCAAGATAACACAGACAGTGGGTCACACATCAAGATAACACAGATGGTGGGTCACACATCAAGATAACACAGATGGTGGGTCACATATCAAGATACCACAGATGGTGGGTCACACATCAAGATAAAACAGATGGAGGGTCACACATCAAGACAACACAGACAGTGGGGTCACACATCAAGACAACACAGATGGTGGGTCACACATCATGACAACACAGACAGTGGGTCACACATCAAGATAACACAGACGGTGGGTCACACATCAAGACAACACAGACGGTGTGTCACACATCAAGACAACACAGACAGTGGGTCACACATCAAGATAACACAGATGGTGGGTCACACATTAAGACAACACAGACAGTGGGTCTCACATCAAGACAACACAGATGGTGGGTCACACATGAAGACAACACAGATGTTGGGTCAAACATCAAGATAAGAAAGATTGTGGGTCACACATCAAGACAACACAGACAGTGGGTCACACATCAAGATAACAGAGACGGTGGGTCATACATCAAGACAACACAGATGGTGGGTCACACATCAAGACAACACAGGCAGTGGGGTCACACATCAAGACAACACAGTCGGTGGGAGTCACACATCAGACAACACATATGGTGAATCATACATGAAGACATTACAGACAGCGGGTCACACAAACACAGATGGTGGGTCACACATCAAGACAACACAGACAGTGGGTCATACATCAAGACAACACAAACAGCGGGTCACACACCAACACAACACATATGGTGGGTCACACATCATGACAACACAGACAGAGGGTCACACACCAACACAACACAGATGGTCGGTCACACATCAAGACAACACAGACAGCGGATCACACATCAAGACAACACAAATGGTGAGTTACACATCAAGACAACACAGATGGTGGGTCACACATCAAGACAAAACAGACAGCGGGTCACACATCAAGACAACACAGATGGTGGGCCACACATCAAGACAACACAGATGGTGGGTCACACATCAAGACAACATAGACAGTGGGTCACACATCAAGACAACTTAGATGTTAGGTCACACATCAAGCCAAAACAGATGGTGAGTCACACATCAATACAACACAGACGGTGGGTCACACATTAAGACGACACTTACAGTGGGTCACACATCAAGACAACACAAACAGTGGGTCACACATCATGACAACACAGACGGTGGGTCACACACCAAGACAACACAAACAGTGGGTCACACATCACGACAACACAGACGGTGGGTCACACATCAAGACGACACAGATGGTGGGTCGCACATCAAGACAACACAGACAGTGGGGTCACACATGAAGACGACATAGACAGTGGGTCACACATCAAGACGACACAAACGGTGGGTCACACATCAAGACAACACAGACGGTGGATCACACATCAAGACACCACAGACAGTTGGTCACACATCAAGACAACACAGACAGTGGGTCACACATCAAGACAACACAGACAGTGGGGACACACATCAAGATAACACAAACAGTGGGTCACACATCAAGACAACACAGACGGTGGGTCACACATCAATACAATAAAGACAGTGGGTCACACATCACGATAACGCAGATGGTGGATCACACATCAAGATAACACAGATAGTGGGTCACACATCAAGATAACACAGATGTTGGGTCACACATCAAGATAACACAGATGGTGGGTCACACATCAAGATAACACAGACAGTGGGTCACATATCAAGATAACACATATGGTGGGTCACACATCAAGATAACACAGATGGTGGGTCACACATCAAGATAACACAGATGTTGGGTCACACATCAAGATAACACAGATGGTGGGTCACACATCAAGACAACACAGACAGTGGGGCCACACATCAAGACAACACAGATGGTGGGTCACACATCATGACAACACAGACAGTGGGTCAGACATCAAGACAACAGAGACGGTGGGTCATACATAAAGACAACACAGATGGTGGTTCACACATCAAGACAACACAGACAGTGGGGTCACACATAAAGACAACACAGATGGTGGGTCACACATAAAGACATCACAGATAGTGAAGTCACACACCAACACAACACAGATGGTGGGTCACACATCAAGACAACACAGACAGTGGGTCACACATCAAGACAACACAGACAGTGGGTCACACATCAAGATAACACAGACGGTGGGTCACACAACAAGACAACACAGACGGTGGGTCACACATCAATACGACACAGACGGTGGGTCACACATCAAGACAACACAGACGGTGGGTCACACATCAAGACAACACAGATGGTGGGTCACACATCAAGACAATACAGACAGTGGGGTCACACATCAAGACAACACAAACAGTGGGTCACACATCAAGACAACACAGACAGTGGGGTCACACATCAAGACGACACAAACAGTGGGGTAACACATCAAGACAACACAGATCGTGGGTCACACATCAAGACAACACAGACAGTGGGGTCACACATAAAGATAACACAAACAGTGGCTCACACATCAAGACAACACAGACGGTGGGTCACACATCAATACAAAAAAGACAGTGGGTCACACATCAAGATAACGCAGATGGTGGATCACACATCAAGATAACACAGATGGTGGATCACACATCAAGATAACACAGATGTTGGGTCACACATCAAGATAACACAGATGGTGGGTCACACATCAAGATAACACAGACAGTGGGTCACACATCAAGATAACACAGATGGTGGGTCAGACATCAAGATAACTCAGATGGTGGGTCACATATCAAGATACCACAGATGGTGGGTCACACATCAAGATAAAACAGATGGAGGGTCACACATCAAGACAGCACAGACAGTGGGGTCACACATCAAGACAACACAGATGGTGGGTCACACATCATGACAACACAGACAGTGGGTCATACATCAAGATAACACAGACGGTGGGTCACACATCAAGACAACACAGACGGTGTGTCACACATCAAGACAACACAGACAGTGAGTCACACATCAAGATAACACAGATGGTGGGTCACACATTAAGACAACACAGACAGTGGGTCTCACATCAAGACAACAGAGATGGTGGGTCACACATGAAGACAACACAAATGTTGGGTCAAACATCAAGATAAGAAAGATGGTGGGTCACACATCAAGACAACACAGACAGTGGGTCACACATCAAGATAACAGAGACGGTGGATCATACATCAAGACAACACAGATGGTGGGTCACACATCAAGACAACACAGGCAGTGGGGTCACACATCAAGACAACACAGTCGGTGGGAGTCACACATCAGACAACACATATGGTGGATCATACATGAAGACATTACAGACAGCGGGTCACACACCAACACAACACAGATGGTGGGTCACACATCAAGACAACACAGACAGTGGGTCATACATCAAGACAACACATACAGCGGGTCACACACCAACACAACACATATGGTGGGTCACACATCATGACAACACAGACAGAGGGTCACACACCAACACAACACAGATGGTCGGTCACACATCAAGACAACACAGACAGCGGATAACACATCAAGACAACACAGATGGGGAGTCACACATTAAGACAACACAGATGGTGGGTCACACATCAAGACAAAACAGACAGCGGGTCACACATCAAGACAACACAGATGGTGGGCCACACATCAAGACAACACAGATGGTGGGTCACACATCAAGACAACACGGACAGTGGGTCACACATCAAGATAACACAGACAGTGGGTCACACATCAAGATAACACAGATGGTGGGTCAGACATCAAGATAACTCAGATGGTGGGTCACATATCAAGATACCACAGATGGTGGGTCACACATCAAGATAAAACTGATGGAGGGTCACACATCAAGACAGCACAGACAGTGGGGTCACACATCAAGACAACACAGATGGTGGGTCACACATCATGACAACACAGACAGTGGGTCATACATCAAGATAACACAGACGGTGGGTCACACATCAAGACAACACAGACGGTGTGTCACACATCAAGACAACACAGACAGTGAGTCACACATCAAGATAACACAGATGGTGGGTCACACATTAAGACAACACAGACAGTGGGTCTCACATCAAGACAACAGAGATGGTGGGTCACACATGAAGACAACACAAATGTTGGGTCAAACATCAAGATAAGAAAGATGGTGGGTCACACATCAAGACAACACAGACAGTGGGTCACACATCAAGATAACAGAGACGGTGGATCATACATCAAGACAACACAGATGGTGGGTCACACATCAAGACAACACAGGCAGTGGGGTCACACATCAAGACAACACAGTCGGTGGGAGTCACACATCAGACAACACATATGGTGGATCATACATGAAGACATTACAGACAGCGGGTCACACACCAACACAACACAGATGGTGGGTCACACATCAAGACAACACAGACAGTGGGTCATACATCAAGACAACACATACAGCGGGTCACACACCAACACAACACATATGGTGGGTCACACATCATGACAACACAGACAGAGGGTCACACACCAACACAACACAGATGGTCGGTCACACATCAAGACAACACAGACAGCGGATCACACATCAAGACAACACAGATGGGGAGTCACACATTAAGACAACACAGATGGTGGGTCACACATCAAGACAAAACAGACAGCGGGTCACACATCAAGACAACACAGATGGTGGGCCACACATCAAGACAACACAGATGGTGGGTCACACATCAAGACAACACGGACAGTGGGTCACACATCAAGACAACTTAGATGTTAGGTCACACATCAAGCCAACACAGATGGTGAGTCACACATCAATACAACACAGATGGTGGGTCACACATCAAGACAACACAGACAGTGGGTCACACATCAAGACAACACAGACGGTGGGTCACACATGAAGACACCACGGACGGTAGGTCACACACCAAGACGACACAAACAGTGGATCACACATCAAGAGAACACAGACGGTGGGTCATACATCAAGACAACACAGACGGTGGGTCACACATTAAGACGACACTTACAGTGGGTCACACATCAAGACAACACAAACAGTGGGTCACACATCATGACAACACAGACGGTGGGTCACACACCAAGACAACACAAACAGTGGGTCACACATCACGACAACACAGACGGTGGGTCACACATCAAGACGACACAGATGGTGGGTCGCACATCAAGACAACACAGACAGTGGGGTCACACATGAAGACGACATAGACAGTGGGTCACACATCAAGACGACACAAACGGTGGGTCACACATCAAGACAACACAGACGGTGGGTCACACATCAAGACACCACAGACGGTGGATCACACATAAAGACGACACAAACAGTAGGTCACACATCAAGACAACACAGACGGTGGGTCACACATCAAGACAACACAGACGGTGGGTCACACATCAAGACGACACAGACAGTTGGTCACACATCAAGACAACACAGACAGTGGGTCACACATCATGACAACACAGACGGTGGGTCACACATCAAGACGACACAGATGGTGGGTCACACATCAAGAAAACACAGACAGTGGGGTCACACATGAAGACGACACAGACAGTGGGTCACACATCAAGACGACACAAACAGTGGGTCACACATCAAGACAACACAGACGCTGGGTCACACATCAAGACAACACAGACGTTGGGTCACACATCAAGACATCACAGACGGTGGGTCACACATCAAGACGACACAAACAGTAGGTCACACATCAAGACAACACTGACGGTGGGTCACACATCAAGACAACACAGACGGTGGGTCACACATCAAGACGACACAGACAGTTGGTCACACATCAAGACAACACAGACAGTGGGTCACACATCAATACAAAAAAGACAGTGGGTCACACACCAAGATAACGCAGATGGTGGATCACACATCAAGATAACACAGATGGTGGATCACACATCAAGATAACACAGATGTTGGGTCACACATCAAGATAACACAGATGGTGGGTCACACATCAAGATAACACAGACAGTGGGTCACACATCAAGATAACACAGATGGTGGGTCACACATCAAGATAACACAGATGGTGGGTCACATATCAAGATACCACGGATGGTGGGTCACACATCAAGATAAAACAGATGGAGGGTCACACATCAAGACAACACAGACAGTGGGGTCACACATCAAGACAACACAGATGGTGGGTCACACATCATGACAACACAGACAGTGGGTCACACATCAAGATAACACAGACGGTGGGTCACACATCAAGACAACACAGACGGTGTGTCACACATCAAGACAACACAGACAGTGGGTCACACATCAAGATAACACAGATGGTGGGTCACACATTAAGACAACACAGACAGTGGGTCTCACATCAAGACAACACAGATGGTGGGTCACACATGAAGACACCACAAATGTTAGGTCAAACATCAAGATAAGAAAGATGGTGGGTCACACATCAAGACAACACAGACAGTGGGTCACACATCAAGATAACAGAGACGGTGGGTCATACATCAAGACAACACAGATGGTGGGTCACACATCAAGACAACACAGACAGTGGGGTCACACATCAAGACAACACAGTCGGTGGGAGTCACACATCAGACAACACATATGGTGGATCATACATGAAGACATTACAGACAGCGGGTCACACACCAACACAACACAGATGGTGGGTCACACATCAAGACAACACAGACAGTGGGTCATACATCAAGACAACACAAACAGCGGGTCACACACCAACACAACACATATGGTGGGTCAGACATCATGACAACACAGACAGAGGGTCACACACCAATACAACACAGATGGTCGGTCACACATCAAGACAACACAGACAGCGGATCACACATCAAGACAACACAGATGGGGATTCACACATCAAGACAACACAGATGGTGGGTTACACATCAAGACAAAACAGACAGCGGGTCACACATCAAGACAATACAGATGGTGGGCCACACATCAAGACAACACAGATGGTGGGTCACACATCAAGACAACACAGACAGTGGGTCACACATCAAGACAACTTAGATGTTAGGTCACACATCAAGCCAACACAGATTGTGAGTCACACATCAATACAACACAGATGGTGGGTCACACATCAAGACAACACAGACAGTGGGTCACACATCAAGACAACACAGACGGTGGGTCACACATGAAGACACCACGGACGGTAGGTCACACACCAAGACGACACAAACAGTGGATCACACATCAAGAGAACACAGACGGTGGGTCATACATCAAGACAACACAGACGGTGGGTCACACATTAAGACGACACTTACAGTGGGTCACACATCAAGACAACACAAACAGTGGGTCACACATCATGACAACACAGACGGTGGGTCACACACCAAGACAACACAAACAGTGGGTCACACATCACGACAACACAGACGGTAGGTCACACATCAAGACGACACAGATGGTGGGTCGCACATCAAGACAACACAGACAGTGGGGTCACACATGAAGACGACATAGACAGTGGGTCACACATCAAGACGACACAAACGGTGGGTCACACATCAAGACAACACAGACGGTGGGTCACACATCAAGACACCACAGACGGTGGGTCACACATAAAGACGACACAAACAGTAGGTCACACATCAAGACAACACAGACGGTGGGTCACACATCAAGACAACACAGACGGTGGGTCACACATCAAGACGACACAGACAGTTGGTCACACATCAAGACAACACAGACAGTGGGTCACACATCATGACAACACAAACGGTGGGTCACACATCAAGACGACACAGATGGTGGGTCACACATCAAGACAACACAGACAGTAGGGTCACACATGAAGACGACACAGACAGTGGGTCACACATCAAGACGACACAAACAGTGGGTCACACATCAAGACAACACAGACGTTGGGTCACACATCAAGACAACACAGACGTTGGGTCACACATCAAGACATCACAGACGGTGGGTCACACATCAAGACGACACAAACAGTAGGTCACACATCAAGACAACACTGACGGTGGGTCACACATCAAGACAACACAGACGGTGGGTCACACATCAAGACGACACAGACAGTTGGTCACACATCAAGACAACACAGACGGTGGGTCACACATCAAGACAACACAGACAGTGGGTCACACATCAAGACAACAGAGACGGTGGGTCATACATAAAGACAACACAGATGGTGGGTCACACATCAAGACAACACAGACAGTGGGGTCACACATAAAGACAACACAGATGGTGGGTCACACATCAAGACAACACAGACAGTGGAGTCACACACCAACACAACACAGATGGTGGGTCACACATCAAGACAACACAGACAGTGGGTCACACATCAAGACAACACAGACAGTGGGTCACACATCAAGATAACACAGACGGTGGGTCACACAACAAGACAACACAGACGGTGGGTCACACATCAATACGACACAGACGGTGGGTCACACATCAAGACAACACAGACGGTGGGTCACACATCAAGACAACACAGATGGTGGGTCACACATCAAGACAACACAGACAGTGGGGTCACACATCAAGACAACACAAACAGTGGGTCACACATCAAGACAACACAGACAGTGGGGTCACACATCAAGACGACACAAACAGTGGGGTCACACATCAAGACAACACAGATCGTGGGTCACACATCAAGACAACACAGACAGTGGGGTCACACATAAAGATAACACAAACAGTGGGTCACACATCAAGACAACACAGACGGTGGGTCACACATCAAGACAACACAGACAGTGGGTCACACATCAAGATAACGCAGATGGTGGGTCACACATCAAGATAACACAGATGGTGGGTCACACATCAAGATAACACAGATGGTGGGTCACACATCAAGACAACACAGACAGTGGGTCACACATCAAGATAACAGAGACAGTGGATCATACATCAAGACAACACATATGGTGGATCATACATGAAGACATTACAGACAGCGGGTCACACACCAACACAACACAGATGGTGGGTCACACATCAAGACAACACAGACAGTGGGTCATACATCAAGACAACACAAACAGCGGGTCACACACCAACACAACACATATGGTGGGTCACACATCATGACAACACAGACAGAGGGTCACACACCAACACAACACAGATGGTCGGTCACACATCAAGACAACACAGACAGCGGATCACACATCAAGACAACACAGATGGGGAGTCACACATCAAGACAACACAGATGGTGGGTCACACATCAAGACAAAACAGACAGCGGGTCACACATCAAGACAACACAGATGGTGGGCCACACATCAAGACAACACAGATGGTGGGTCACACATCAAGACAACACAGACAGTGGGTCACACATCAAGACAACTTAGATGTTAGGTCACACATCAAGCCAACACAGATGGTGAGTCACACATCAATACAACACAGATGGTGGGTCACACATCAAGACAACACAGACAGTGGGTCACACATTAAGACAACACAGACGGTGGGTCACACATGAAGACACCACGGACGGTAGGTCACACACCAAGACGACACAAACAGTGGATCACACATCAAGAGAACACAGACGGTGGGTCATACATCAAGACAACACAGACGGTGGGTCACACATTAAGACGACACTTACAGTGGGTCACACATCAAGACAACACAAACAGTGGGTCACACATCATGACAACACAGACGGTGGGTCACACACCAAGACAACACAAACAGTGGGTCACACATCACGACAACACAGACGGTGGGTCACACATCAAGACGACACAGATGGTGGGTCGCACATCAAGACAACACAGACAGTGGGGTCACACATGAAGACGACATAGACAGTGGGTCACACATCAAGACGACACAAACGGTGGGTCACACATCAAGACAACACAGACGGTGGGTCACACATCAAGACACCACAGACGGTGGATCACACATAAAGACGACACAAACAGTAGGTCACACATCAAGACAACAGACAGTGGGGTCACACATGAAGACGACACAGACAGTGGGTCACACATCAAGACGACACAAACAGTGGGTCACACATCAAGACAACACAGACGTTGGGTCACACATCAAGACAACACAAACGTTGGGTCACACATCAAGACATCACAGACGGTGGGACACACATCAAGACGACACAAACAGTAGGTCACACATCAAGACAACACTGACGGTGGGTCACACATCAAGACAACACAGACGGTGGGTCACACATCAAGACGACACAGACAGTTGGTCACACATCAAGACAACACAGACAGTGGGTCACACATCAATACAAAAAAGACAGTGGGTCACACATCAAGATAACGCAGATGGTGGATCACACATCAAGATAACACAGATGGTGGATCACACATCAAGATAACACAGATGTTGGGTCACACATCAAGATAACACAGATTGTGGGTCACACATCAAGATAACACAGACAGTGGGTCACACATCAAGATAACACAGATGGTGGGTCACACATCAAGATAACACAGATGGTGGGTCACATATCAAGATACCACAGATGGTGGGTCACACATCAAGATAAAACAGATGGAGGGTCACACATCAAGACAACACAGACAGTGGGGTCACACATCAAGACAACAGAGATGGTGGGTCACACATCATGACAACACAGACAGTGGGTCACACATCAAGATAACACAGACGGTGGGTCACACATCAAGACAACACAGACGGTGTGTCACACATCAAGACAACACAGACAGTGGGTCACACATCAAGATAACACAGATGGTGGGTCACACATTAAGACAACACAGACAGTGGGTCTCACATCAAGACAACACAGATGGTGGGTCACACATGAAGACAACACAAATGTTAGGTCAAACATCAAGATAAGAAAGATGGTGGGTCACACATCAAGACAACACAGACAGTGGGTCACACATCAAGATAACAGAGACGGTGAGTCATACATCAAGACAACACAGATGGTGGGTCACACATCAAGACAACACAGGCAGTGGGGTCACACATCAAGACAACACAGTCGGTGGGAGTCACACATCAGACAACACATATGGTGGATCATACATGAAGACATTACAGACAGCGGGTCACACACCAACACAACACAGATGGTGGGTCACACATCAAGACAACACAGACAGTGGGTCATACATCAAGACAACATAAACAGCGGGTCACACACCAACACAACACATATGGTGGGTCACACATCATGACAACACAGACAGAGGGTCGCACACCAACACAACACAGATGGTCGGTCACACATCAAGACAACACAGACAGCGGATCACACATCAAGACAACACAGATGGGGAGTCACACATCAAGACAACACAGATGGTGGGTTACACATCAAGACAAAACAGACAGCGGGTCACACATCAAGACAATACAGATGGTGGGCCACACATCAAGACAACACAGATGGTGGGTCACACATCAAGACAACACAGACAGTGGGTCACACATCAAGACAACTTAGATGTTAGGTCACACATCAAGCCAACACAGATGGTGAGTCACACATCAATACAACACAGATTGTGGGTCACACATCAAGACAACACAGACAGTGGGTCACACATCAAGACAACACAGACGGTGGGTCACACATGAAGACACCACGGACGGTATGTCACACACCAAGACGACACAAACAGTGGATCACACATCAAGAGAACACAGACGGTTGGTCATACATCAAGACAACACAGACGGTGGGTCACACATTAAGACGACACTTACAGTGGGTCACACATCAAGACAACACAAACAGTGGGTCACACATCATGACAACACAGACGGTGGGTCACACACCAAGACAACACAAACAGTGGGTCACACATCACGACAACACAGACGGTGGGTCACACATCAAGACGACACAGATGGTGGGTCGCACATCAAGACAACACAGACAGTGGGGTCACACATGAAGACGACATAGACAGTGGGTCACACATCAAGACGACACAAACGGTGGGTCACACATCAAGACAACACAGACGGTGGGTCACACATCAAGACACCACAGACGGTGGGTCACACATAAAGACGACACAAACAGTAGGTCACACATCAAGACAACACAGACGGTGGGTCACACATCAAGACAACACAGACGGTGGGTCACACATCAAGACGACACAGACAGTTGGTCACACATCAAGACAACACAGACAGTGGGTCACACATCATGACAACACAGACGGTGGGTCACACATCAAGACGACACAGATGGTGGGTCACACATCAAGACAACACAGACAGTGGGGTCACACATGAAGACGACACAGACAGTGGGTCACACATCAAGACGACACAAACAGTGGGTCACACATCAAGACAACACAGACGTTGGGTCACACATCAAGACAACACAGACGTTGGGTCACACATCAAGACATCACAGACGGTGGGTCACACATCAAGACGACACAAACAGTAGGTCACACATCAAGACAACACTGACGGTGGGTCACACATCAAGACAACACAGACGGTGGGTCACACATCAAGACGACACAGACAGTTGGTCACACATCAAGACAACACAGACAGTGGGTCACACATCAAGACAACACAGACAGTGGGGACACACATCAAGATAACATAAACAGTGGGTCACACATCAAGACAACACAGACGGTGGGTCACACATCAATACAATAAAGACAGTGGGTCACACATCACGATAACGCAGATGGTGGATCACACATCAAGATAACACAGATGGTGGGTCACACATCAAGATAACACAGATGTTGGGTCACACATCAAGATAACACAGATGGTGGGTCACACATCAAGATAACACAGACAGTGGGTCACACACATCAAGATAACACATATGGTGGGTCACACATCAAGATAACACAGATGGTGGGTCACACATCAAGATAACACAGATGGTGGGTCACACATCAAGATAACACAGATGGTGGGTCACACATCAAGACAACACAGACAGTGGGGTCACACATCAAGACAACACAGATGGTGGGTCACACATCATGACAACACAGACAGTGGGTCACACATCAAGACAACAGAGACGGTGGGTCATACATAAAGACAACACAGATAGTGGGTCACACATCAAGACAACACAGACAGTGGGGTCACACATCAATACAACACAGATGGTGGGTCACACATCAAGACAACACAGACAGTGGGTCACACATTAAGACAACACAGACGGTGGGTCACACATGAAGACACCACGGACGGTAGGTCACACACCAAGACGACACAAACAGTGGATCACACATCAAGAGAACACAGACGGTGGGTCATACATCAAGACAACACAGACGGTGGGTCACACATTAAGACGACACTTACAGTGGGTCACACATCAAGACAACACAAACAGTGGGTCACACATCATGACAACACAGACGGTGGGTCACACACCAAGACAACACAAACAGTGGGTCACACATCACGACAACACAGACGGTGGGTCACACATCAAGACGACACAGATGGTGGGTCGCACATCAAGACAACACAGACAGTGGGGTCACACATGAAGACGACATAGACAGTGGGTCACACATCAAGACGACACAAACGGTGGGTCACACATCAAGACAACACAGACGGTGGGTCACACATCAAGACACCACAGACGGTGGATCACACATAAAGACGACACAAACAGTAGGTCACACATCAAGACAACACAGACGGTGGGTCACACATCAAGACAACACAGACGGTGGGTCACACATCAAGACGACACAGACAGTTGGTCACACATCAAGACAACACAGACAGTGGGTCACACATCATGACAACACAGACGGTGGGTCACACATCAAGACGACACAGATGGTGGGTCACACATCAAGAAAACACAGACAGTGGGGTCACACATGAAGACGACACAGACAGTGGGTCACACATCAAGACGACACAAACAGTGGGTCACACATCAAGACAACACAGACGCTGGGTCACACATCAAGACAACACAGACGTTGGGTCACACATCAAGACATCACAGACGGTGGGTCACACATCAAGACGACACAAACAGTAGGTCACACATCAAGACAACACTGACGGTGGGTCACACATCAAGACAACACAGACGGTGGGTCACACATCAAGACGACACAGACAGTTGGTCACACATCAAGACAACACAGACAGTGGGTCACACATCAATACAAAAAAGACAGTGGGTCACACACCAAGATAACGCAGATGGTGGATCACACATCAAGATAACACAGATGGTGGATCACACATCAAGATAACACAGATGTTGGGTCACACATCAAGATAACACAGATGGTGGGTCACACATCAAGATAACACAGACAGTGGGTCACACATCAAGATAACACAGATGGTGGGTCACACATCAAGATAACACAGATGGTGGGTCACATATCAAGATACCACGGATGGTGGGTCACACATCAAGATAAAACAGATGGAGGGTCACACATCAAGACAACACAGACAGTGGGGTCACACATCAAGACAACACAGATGGTGGGTCACACATCATGACAACACAGACAGTGGGTCACACATCAAGATAACACAGACGGTGGGTCACACATCAAGACAACACAGACGGTGTGTCACACATCAAGACAACACAGACAGTGGGTCACACATCAAGATAACACAGATGGTGGGTCACACATTAAGACAACACAGACAGTGGGTCTCACATCAAGACAACACAGATGGTGGGTCACACATGAAGACACCACAAATGTTAGGTCAAACATCAAGATAAGAAAGATGGTGGGTCACACATCAAGACAACACAGACAGTGGGTCACACATCAAGATAACAGAGACGGTGGGTCATACATCAAGACAACACAGATGGTGGGTCACACATCAAGACAACACAGACAGTGGGGTCACACATCAAGACAACACAGTCGGTGGGAGTCACACATCAGACAACACATATGGTGGATCATACATGAAGACATTACAGACAGCGGGTCACACACCAACACAACACAGATGGTGGGTCACACATCAAGACAACACAGACAGTGGGTCATACATCAAGACAACACAAACAGCGGGTCACACACCAACACAACACATATGGTGGGTCAGACATCATGACAACACAGACAGAGGGTCACACACCAATACAACACAGATGGTCGGTCACACATCAAGACAACACAGACAGCGGATCACACATCAAGACAACACAGATGGGGATTCACACATCAAGACAACACAGATGGTGGGTTACACATCAAGACAAAACAGACAGCGGGTCACACATCAAGACAATACAGATGGTGGGCCACACATCAAGACAACACAGATGGTGGGTCACACATCAAGACAACACAGACAGTGGGTCACACATCAAGACAACTTAGATGTTAGGTCACACATCAAGCCAACACAGATTGTGAGTCACACATCAATACAACACAGATGGTGGGTCACACATCAAGACAACACAGACAGTGGGTCACACATCAAGACAACACAGACGGTGGGTCACACATGAAGACACCACGGACGGTAGGTCACACACCAAGACGACACAAACAGTGGATCACACATCAAGAGAACACAGACGGTGGGTCATACATCAAGACAACACAGACGGTGGGTCACACATTAAGACGACACTTACAGTGGGTCACACATCAAGACAACACAAACAGTGGGTCACACATCATGACAACACAGACGGTGGGTCACACACCAAGACAACACAAACAGTGGGTCACACATCACGACAACACAGACGGTAGGTCACACATCAAGACGACACAGATGGTGGGTCGCACATCAAGACAACACAGACAGTGGGGTCACACATGAAGACGACATAGACAGTGGGTCACACATCAAGACGACACAAACGGTGGGTCACACATCAAGACAACACAGACGGTGGGTCACACATCAAGACACCACAGACGGTGGGTCACACATAAAGACGACACAAACAGTAGGTCACACATCAAGACAACACAGACGGTGGGTCACACATCAAGACAACACAGACGGTGGGTCACACATCAAGACGACACAGACAGTTGGTCACACATCAAGACAACACAGACAGTGGGTCACACATCATGACAACACAAACGGTGGGTCACACATCAAGACGACACAGATGGTGGGTCACACATCAAGACAACACAGACAGTAGGGTCACACATGAAGACGACACAGACAGTGGGTCACACATCAAGACGACACAAACAGTGGGTCACACATCAAGACAACACAGACGTTGGGTCACACATCAAGACAACACAGACGTTGGGTCACACATCAAGACATCACAGACGGTGGGTCACACATCAAGACGACACAAACAGTAGGTCACACATCAAGACAACACTGACGGTGGGTCACACATCAAGACAACACAGACGGTGGGTCACACATCAAGACGACACAGACAGTTGGTCACACATCAAGACAACACAGACGGTGGGTCACACATCAAGACAACACAGACAGTGGGTCACACATCAAGACAACAGAGACGGTGGGTCATACATAAAGACAACACAGATGGTGGGTCACACATCAAGACAACACAGACAGTGGGGTCACACATAAAGACAACACAGATGGTGGGTCACACATCAAGACAACACAGACAGTGGAGTCACACACCAACACAACACAGATGGTGGGTCACACATCAAGACAACACAGACAGTGGGTCACACATCAAGACAACACAGACAGTGGGTCACACATCAAGATAACACAGACGGTGGGTCACACAACAAGACAACACAGACGGTGGGTCACACATCAATACGACACAGACGGTGGGTCACACATCAAGACAACACAGACGGTGGGTCACACATCAAGACAACACAGATGGTGGGTCACACATCAAGACAACACAGACAGTGGGGTCACACATCAAGACAACACAAACAGTGGGTCACACATCAAGACAACACAGACAGTGGGGTCACACATCAAGACGACACAAACAGTGGGGTCACACATCAAGACAACACAGATCGTGGGTCACACATCAAGACAACACAGACAGTGGGGTCACACATAAAGATAACACAAACAGTGGGTCACACATCAAGACAACACAGACGGTGGGTCACACATCAAGACAACACAGACAGTGGGTCACACATCAAGATAACGCAGATGGTGGGTCACACATCAAGATAACACAGATGGTGGGTCACACATCAAGATAACACAGATGGTGGGTCACACATCAAGACAACACAGACAGTGGGTCACACATCAAGATAACAGAGACAGTGGATCATACATCAAGACAACACATATGGTGGATCATACATGAAGACATTACAGACAGCGGGTCACACACCAACACAACACAGATGGTGGGTCACACATCAAGACAACACAGACAGTGGGTCATACATCAAGACAACACAAACAGCGGGTCACACACCAACACAACACATATGGTGGGTCACACATCATGACAACACAGACAGAGGGTCACACACCAACACAACACAGATGGTCGGTCACACATCAAGACAACACAGACAGCGGATCACACATCAAGACAACACAGATGGGGAGTCACACATCAAGACAACACAGATGGTGGGTCACACATCAAGACAAAACAGACAGCGGGTCACACATCAAGACAACACAGATGGTGGGCCACACATCAAGACAACACAGATGGTGGGTCACACATCAAGACAACACAGACAGTGGGTCACACATCAAGACAACTTAGATGTTAGGTCACACATCAAGCCAACACAGATGGTGAGTCACACATCAATACAACACAGATGGTGGGTCACACATCAAGACAACACAGACAGTGGGTCACACATTAAGACAACACAGACGGTGGGTCACACATGAAGACACCACGGACGGTAGGTCACACACCAAGACGACACAAACAGTGGATCACACATCAAGAGAACACAGACGGTGGGTCATACATCAAGACAACACAGACGGTGGGTCACACATTAAGACGACACTTACAGTGGGTCACACATCAAGACAACACAAACAGTGGGTCACACATCATGACAACACAGACGGTGGGTCACACACCAAGACAACACAAACAGTGGGTCACACATCACGACAACACAGACGGTGGGTCACACATCAAGACGACACAGATGGTGGGTCGCACATCAAGACAACACAGACAGTGGGGTCACACATGAAGACGACATAGACAGTGGGTCACACATCAAGACGACACAAACGGTGGGTCACACATCAAGACAACACAGACGGTGGGTCACACATCAAGACACCACAGACGGTGGATCACACATAAAGACGACACAAACAGTAGGTCACACATCAAGACAACAGACAGTGGGGTCACACATGAAGACGACACAGACAGTGGGTCACACATCAAGACGACACAAACAGTGGGTCACACATCAAGACAACACAGACGTTGGGTCACACATCAAGACAACACAAACGTTGGGTCACACATCAAGACATCACAGACGGTGGGACACACATCAAGACGACACAAACAGTAGGTCACACATCAAGACAACACTGACGGTGGGTCACACATCAAGACAACACAGACGGTGGGTCACACATCAAGACGACACAGACAGTTGGTCACACATCAAGACAACACAGACAGTGGGTCACACATCAATACAAAAAAGACAGTGGGTCACACATCAAGATAACGCAGATGGTGGATCACACATCAAGATAACACAGATGGTGGATCACACATCAAGATAACACAGATGTTGGGTCACACATCAAGATAACACAGATTGTGGGTCACACATCAAGATAACACAGACAGTGGGTCACACATCAAGATAACACAGATGGTGGGTCACACATCAAGATAACACAGATGGTGGGTCACATATCAAGATACCACAGATGGTGGGTCACACATCAAGATAAAACAGATGGAGGGTCACACATCAAGACAACACAGACAGTGGGGTCACACATCAAGACAACAGAGATGGTGGGTCACACATCATGACAACACAGACAGTGGGTCACACATCAAGATAACACAGACGGTGGGTCACACATCAAGACAACACAGACGGTGTGTCACACATCAAGACAACACAGACAGTGGGTCACACATCAAGATAACACAGATGGTGGGTCACACATTAAGACAACACAGACAGTGGGTCTCACATCAAGACAACACAGATGGTGGGTCACACATGAAGACAACACAAATGTTAGGTCAAACATCAAGATAAGAAAGATGGTGGGTCACACATCAAGACAACACAGACAGTGGGTCACACATCAAGATAACAGAGACGGTGAGTCATACATCAAGACAACACAGATGGTGGGTCACACATCAAGACAACACAGGCAGTGGGGTCACACATCAAGACAACACAGTCGGTGGGAGTCACACATCAGACAACACATATGGTGGATCATACATGAAGACATTACAGACAGCGGGTCACACACCAACACAACACAGATGGTGGGTCACACATCAAGACAACACAGACAGTGGGTCATACATCAAGACAACATAAACAGCGGGTCACACACCAACACAACACATATGGTGGGTCACACATCATGACAACACAGACAGAGGGTCGCACACCAACACAACACAGATGGTCGGTCACACATCAAGACAACACAGACAGCGGATCACACATCAAGACAACACAGATGGGGAGTCACACATCAAGACAACACAGATGGTGGGTTACACATCAAGACAAAACAGACAGCGGGTCACACATCAAGACAATACAGATGGTGGGCCACACATCAAGACAACACAGATGGTGGGTCACACATCAAGACAACACAGACAGTGGGTCACACATCAAGACAACTTAGATGTTAGGTCACACATCAAGCCAACACAGATGGTGAGTCACACATCAATACAACACAGATTGTGGGTCACACATCAAGACAACACAGACAGTGGGTCACACATCAAGACAACACAGACGGTGGGTCACACATGAAGACACCACGGACGGTATGTCACACACCAAGACGACACAAACAGTGGATCACACATCAAGAGAACACAGACGGTTGGTCATACATCAAGACAACACAGACGGTGGGTCACACATTAAGACGACACTTACAGTGGGTCACACATCAAGACAACACAAACAGTGGGTCACACATCATGACAACACAGACGGTGGGTCACACACCAAGACAACACAAACAGTGGGTCACACATCACGACAACACAGACGGTGGGTCACACATCAAGACGACACAGATGGTGGGTCGCACATCAAGACAACACAGACAGTGGGGTCACACATGAAGACGACATAGACAGTGGGTCACACATCAAGACGACACAAACGGTGGGTCACACATCAAGACAACACAGACGGTGGGTCACACATCAAGACACCACAGACGGTGGGTCACACATAAAGACGACACAAACAGTAGGTCACACATCAAGACAACACAGACGGTGGGTCACACATCAAGACAACACAGACGGTGGGTCACACATCAAGACGACACAGACAGTTGGTCACACATCAAGACAACACAGACAGTGGGTCACACATCATGACAACACAGACGGTGGGTCACACATCAAGACGACACAGATGGTGGGTCACACATCAAGACAACACAGACAGTGGGGTCACACATGAAGACGACACAGACAGTGGGTCACACATCAAGACGACACAAACAGTGGGTCACACATCAAGACAACACAGACGTTGGGTCACACATCAAGACAACACAGACGTTGGGTCACACATCAAGACATCACAGACGGTGGGTCACACATCAAGACGACACAAACAGTAGGTCACACATCAAGACAACACTGACGGTGGGTCACACATCAAGACAACACAGACGGTGGGTCACACATCAAGACGACACAGACAGTTGGTCACACATCAAGACAACACAGACAGTGGGTCACACATCAAGACAACACAGACAGTGGGGACACACATCAAGATAACATAAACAGTGGGTCACACATCAAGACAACACAGACGGTGGGTCACACATCAATACAATAAAGACAGTGGGTCACACATCACGATAACGCAGATGGTGGATCACACATCAAGATAACACAGATGGTGGGTCACACATCAAGATAACACAGATGTTGGGTCACACATCAAGATAACACAGATGGTGGGTCACACATCAAGATAACACAGACAGTGGGTCACACACATCAAGATAACACATATGGTGGGTCACACATCAAGATAACACAGATGGTGGGTCACACATCAAGATAACACAGATGGTGGGTCACACATCAAGATAACACAGATGGTGGGTCACACATCAAGACAACACAGACAGTGGGGTCACACATCAAGACAACACAGATGGTGGGTCACACATCATGACAACACAGACAGTGGGTCACACATCAAGACAACAGAGACGGTGGGTCATACATAAAGACAACACAGATAGTGGGTCACACATCAAGACAACACAGACAGTGGGGTCACACATCAATACAACACAGATGGTGGGTCACACATCAAGACAACACAGACAGTGGGTCACACATTAAGACAACACAGACGGTGGGTCACACATGAAGACACCACGGACGGTAGGTCACACACCAAGACGACACAAACAGTGGATCACACATCAAGAGAACACAGACGGTGGGTCATACATCAAGACAACACAGACGGTGGGTCACACATTAAGACGACACTTACAGTGGGTCACACATCAAGACAACACAAACAGTGGGTCACACATCATGACAACACAGACGGTGGGTCACACACCAAGACAACACAAACAGTGGGTCACACATCACGACAACACAGACGGTGGGTCACACATCAAGACGACACAGATGGTGGGTCGCACATCAAGACAACACAGACAGTGGGGTCACACATGAAGACGACATAGACAGTGGGTCACACATCAAGACGACACAAACGGTGGGTCACACATTAAGACAACACAGACGGTGGGTCACACATCAAGACACCACAGACGGTGGATCACACATAAAGACGACACAAACAGTAGGTCACACATCAAGACAACACAGACAGTGGGGTCACACATGAAGACGACACAGACAGTGGGTCACACATCAAGACGACACAAACAGTGGGTCACACATCAAGACAACACAGACGTTGGGTCACACATCAAGACAACACAAACGTTGGGTCACACATCAAGACATCACAGACGGTGGGTCACACATCAAGACGACACAAACAGTAGGTCACACATCAAGACAACACTGACGGTGGGTCACACATCAAGACAACACAGACGGTGGGTCACACATCAAGACGACACAGACAGTTGGTCACACATCAAGACAACACAGACAGTGGGTCACACATCAATACAAAAAAGACAGTGGGTCACACATCAAGATAACGCAGATGTTGGATCACACATCAAGATAACACAGATGGTGGATCACACATCAAGATAACACAGATGTTGGGTCACACATCAAGATAACACAGATGGTGGGTCACACATCAAGATAACACAGACAGTGGGTCACACATCAAGATAACACAGATGGTGGGTCACACATCAAGATAACACAGATGGTGGGTCACATATCAAGATACCACAGATGGTGGGTCACACATCAAGATAAAACAGATGGAGGGTCACACATCAAGACAACACAGACAGTGGGGTCACACATCAAGACAACAGAGATGGTGGGTCACACATCATGACAACACAGACAGTGGGTCACACATCAAGATAACACAGACGGTGGGTCACACATCAAGACAACACAGACGGTGTGTCACATATCAAGACAACACAGACAGTGGGTCACACATCAAGATAACACAGATGGTGGGTCACACATTAAGACAACACAGACAGTGGGTCTCACATCAAGACAACACAGATGGTGGGTCACACATGAAGACAACACAAATGTTAGGTCAAACATCAAGATAAGAAAGATGGTGGGTCACACATCAAGACAACACAGACAGTGGGTCACACATCAAGATAACAGAGACGGTGGGTCATACATCAAGACAACACAGATGGTGGGTCACACATCAAGACAACACAGGCAGTGGGGTCACACATCAAGACAACACAGTCGGTGGGAGTCACACATCAGACAACACATATGGTGGATCATACATGAAGACATTACAGACAGCGGGTCACACACCAACACAACACAGATGGTGGGTCACACATCAAGACAACACAGACAGTGGGTCATACATCAAGACAACACAAACAGCGGGTCACACACCAACACAACACATATGGTGGGTCACACATCATGACAACACAGACAGAGGGTCACACACCAACACAACACAGATGGTCGGTCACACATCAAGACAACACAGACAGCGGATCACACATTAAGACAACACAGATGGGGAGTCACACATCAAGACAACACAGATGGTGGGTTACACATCAAGACAAAACAGACAGCGGGTCACACATCAAGACAATACAGATGGTGGGCCATACATCAAGACAACACAGATGGTGGGTCACACATCAAGACAACACAGACAGTGGGTCACACAACAAGACAACTTAGATGTTAGGTCACACATCAAGCCAACACAGATGGTGAGTCACACATCAATACAACACAGATGGTGGGTCACACATCAAGACAACACAGATAGTGGGTCACACATCAAGACAACACAGACAGTGGGGTCACACATCAATACAACACAGATGGTGGGTCACACATCAAGACAACACAGACAGTGGGTCACACATTAAGACAACACAGACGGTGGGTCACACATGAAGACACCACGGACGGTAGGTCACACACCAAGACGACACAAACAGTGGATCACACATCAAGAGAACACAGACGGTGGGTCATACATCAAGACAACACAGACGGTGGGTCACACATTAAGACGACACTTACAGTGGGTCACACATCAAGACAACACAAACAGTGGGTCACACATCATGACAACACAGACGGTGGGTCACACACCAAGACAACACAAACAGTGGGTCACACATCACGACAACACAGACGGTGGGTCACACATCAAGACGACACAGATGGTGGGTCGCACATCAAGACAACACAGACAGTGGGGTCACACATGAAGACGACATAGACAGTGGGTCACACATCAAGACGACACAAACGGTGGGTCACACATTAAGACAACACAGACGGTGGGTCACACATCAAGACACCACAGACGGTGGATCACACATAAAGACGACACAAACAGTAGGTCACACATCAAGACAACACAGACAGTGGGGTCACACATGAAGACGACACAGACAGTGGGTCACACATCAAGACGACACAAACAGTGGGTCACACATCAAGACAACACAGACGTTGGGTCACACATCAAGACAACACAAACGTTGGGTCACACATCAAGACATCACAGACGGTGGGTCACACATCAAAAAGACACAAACAGTAGGTCACACATCAAGACAACACTGACGGTGGGTCACACATCAAGACAACACAGACGGTGGGTCACACATCAAGACGACACAGACAGTTGGTCACACATCAAGACAACACAGACAGTGGGTCACACATCAATACAAAAAAGACAGTGGGTCACACATCAAGATAACGCAGATGGTGGATCACACATCAAGATAACACAGATGGTGGATCACACATCAAGATAACACAGATGTTGGGTCACACATCAAGATAACACAGATGGTGGGTCACACATCAAGATAACACAGACAGTGGGTCACACATCAAGATAACACAGATGGTGGGTCACACATCAAGATAACACAGATGGTGGGTCACATATCAAGATACCACAGATTGTGGGTCACACATCAAGATAAAACAGATGGAGGGTCACACATCAAGACAACACAGACAGTGGGGTCACACATCAAGACAACAGAGATGGTGGGTCACACATCATGACAACACAGACAGTGGGTCACACATCAAGATAACACAGACGGTGGGTCACACATCAAGACAACACAGACGGTGTGTCACATATCAAGACAACACAGACAGTGGGTCACACATCAAGATAACACAGATGGTGGGTCACACATTAAGACAACACAGACAGTGGGTCTCACATCAAGACAACACAGATGGTGGGTCACACATGAAGACAACACAAATGTTAGGTCAAACATCAAGATAAGAAAGATGGTGGGTCACACATCAAGACAACACAGACAGTGGGTCACACATCAAGATAACAGAGACGGTGGGTCATACATCAAGACAACACAGATGGTGGGTCACACATCAAGACAACACAGGCAGTGGGGTCACACATCAAGACAACACAGTCGGTGGGAGTCACACATCAGACAACACATATGGTGGATCATACATGAAGACATTACAGACAGCGGGTCACACACCAACACAACACAGATGGTGGGTCACACATCAAGACAACACAGACAGTGGGTCATACATCAAGACAACACAAACAGCGGGTCACACACCAACACAACACATATGGTGGGTCACACATCATGACAACACAGACAGAGGGTCACACACCAACACAACACAGATGGTCGGTCACACATCAAGACAACACAGACAGCGGATCACACATTAAGACAACACAGATGGGGAGTCACACATCAAGACAACACAGATGGTGGGTTACACATCAAGACAAAACAGACAGCGGGTCACACATCAAGACAATACAGATGGTGGGCCATACATCAAGACAACACAGATGGTGGGTCACACATCAAGACAACACAGACAGTGGGTCACACAACAAGACAACTTAGATGTTAGGTCACACATCAAGCCAACACAGATGGTGAGTCACACATCAATACAACACAGATGGTGGGTCACACATCAAGACAACACAGACAGTGGGTCACACATCAAGACAACACAGACGGTGGGTCACACATGAAGACACCACGGACGGTATGTCACACAACAAGACGACACAAACAGTGGATCACACATCAAGAGAACACAGACGGTGGGTCATACATCAAGACAACACAGACGGTGGGTCACACATTAAGACGACACTTACAGTGGGTCACACATCAAGACAACACAAACAGTGGGTCACACATCATGACAACACAGACGGTGGGTCACACACCAAGACAACACAAACAGTGGGTCACACATCACGACAACACAGACGGTGGGTCACACATCAAGACGACACAGATGGTGGGTCGCACATCAAGACAACACAGACAGTGGGGTCACACATGAAGACGACATAGACAGTGGGTCACACATCAAGACGACACAAACGGTGGGTCACACATTAAGACAACACAGACGGTGGGTCACACATCAAGACACCACAGACGGTGGATCACACATAAAGACGACACAAACAGTAGGTCACACATCAAGACAACACAGACAGTGGGGTCACACATGAAGACGACACAGACAGTGGGTCACACATCAAGACGACACAAACAGTGGGTCACACATCAAGACAACACAGACGTTGGGTCACACATCAAGACAACACAAACGTTGGGTCACACATCAAGACATCACAGACGGTGGGTCACACATCAAAAAGACACAAACAGTAGGTCACACATCAAGACAACACTGACGGTGGGTCACACATCAAGACAACACAGACGGTGGGTCACACATCAAGACGACACAGACAGTTGGTCACACATCAAGACAACACAGACAGTGGGTCACACATCAATACAAAAAAGACAGTGGGTCACACATCAAGATAACGCAGATGGTGGATCACACATCAAGATAACACAGATGGTGGATCACACATCAAGATAACACAGATGTTGGGTCACACATCAAGATAACACAGATGGTGGGTCACACATCAAGATAACACAGACAGTGGGTCACACATCAAGATAACACAGATGGTGGGTCACACATCAAGATAACACAGATGGTGGGTCACATATCAAGATACCACAGATGGTGGGTCACACATCAAGATAAAACAGATGGAGGGTCACACATCAAGACAACACAGACAGTGGGGTCACACATCAAGACAACAGAGATGGTGGGTCACACATCATGACAACACAGACAGTGGGTCACACATCAAGATAACACAGACGGTGGGTCACACATCAAGACAACACAGACGGTGTGTCACATATCAAGACAACACAGACAGTGGGTCACACATCAAGATAACACAGATGGTGGGTCACACATTAAGACAACACAGACAGTGGGTCTCACATCAAGACAACACAGATGGTGGGTCACACATGAAGACAACACAAATGTTAGGTCAAACATCAAGATAAGAAAGATGGTGGGTCACACATCAAGACAACACAGACAGTGGGTCACACATCAAGATAACAGAGACGGTGGGTCATACATCAAGACAACACAGATGGTGGGTCACACATCAAGACAACACAGGCAGTGGGGTCACACATCAAGACAACACAGTCGGTGGGAGTCACACATCAGACAACACATATGGTGGATCATACATGAAGACATTACAGACAGCGGGTCACACACCAACACAACACAGATGGTGGGTCACACATCAAGACAACACAGACAGTGGGTCATACATCAAGACAACACAAACAGCGGGTCACACACCAACACAACACATATGGTGGGTCACACATCATGACAACACAGACAGAGGGTCACACACCAACACAACACAGATGGTCGGTCACACATCAAGACAACACAGACAGCGGATCACACATTAAGACAACACAGATGGGGAGTCACACATCAAGACAACACAGATGGTGGGTTACACATCAAGACAAAACAGACAGCGGGTCACACATCAAGACAATACAGATGGTGGGCCATACATCAAGACAACACAGATGGTGGGTCACACATCAAGACAACACAGACAGTGGGTCACACAACAAGACAACTTAGATGTTAGGTCACACATCAAGCCAACACAGATGGTGAGTCACACATCAATACAACACAGATGGTGGGTCACACATCAAGACAACACAGACAGTGGGTCACACATCAAGACAACACAGACGGTGGGTCACACATGAAGACACCACGGACGGTATGTCACACAACAAGACGACACAAACAGTGGATCACACATCAAGAGAACACAGACGGTGGGTCATACATCAAGACAACACAGACGGTGGGTCACACATTAAGACGACACTTACAGTGGGTCACACATCAAGACAACACAAACAGTGGGTCACACATCATGACAACACAGACGGTGGGTCACACACCAAGACAACACAAACAGTGGGTCACACATCACGACAACACAGACGGTGGGTCACACATCAAGACGACACAGATGGTGGGTCGCACATCAAGACAACACAGACAGTGGGGTCACACATGAAGACGACATAGACAGTGGGTCACACATCAAGACGACACAAACGGTGGGTCACACATCAAGACAACACAGACGGTGGGTCACACATCAAGACACCACAGACGGTGGGTCACACATAAAGACGACACAAACAGTAGGTCACACATCAAGACAACACAGACGGTGGGTCACACATCAAGACAACACAGACGGTGGGTCACACATCAAGACGACACAGACAGTTGGTCACACATCAAGACAACACAGACAGTGGGTCATACATCAAGACAACACAAACAGCGGGTCACACACCAACACAACACATATGGTGGGTCACACATCATGACAACACAGACAGAGGGTCACACACCAACACAACACAGATGGTCGGTCACACATCAAGACAACACAGACAGCGGATCACACATTAAGACAACACAGATGGGGAGTCACACATCAAGACAACACAGATGGTGGGTTACACATCAAGACAAAACAGACAGCGGGTCACACATCAAGACAATACAGATGGTGGGCCACACATCAAGACAACACAGATGGTGGGTCACACATCAAGACAACACAGACAGTGGGTCACACAACAAGACAACTTAGATGTTAGGTCACACATCAAGCCAACACAGATGGTGAGTCACACATCAATACAACACAGATGGTGGGTCACACATCAAGACAACACAGACAGTGGGTCACACATCAAGACAACACAGACGGTGGGTCACACATGAAGACACCACGGACGGTATGTCACACAACAAGACGACACAAACAGTGGATCACACATCAAGAGAACACAGACGGTGGGTCATACATCAAGACAACACAGACGGTGGGTCACACATTAAGACGACACTTACAGTGGGTCACACATCAAGACAACACAAACAGTGGGTCACACATCATGACAACACAGACGGTGGGTCACACACCAAGACAACACAAACAGTGGGTCACACATCACGACAACACAGACGGTGGGTCACACATCAAGACGACACAGATGGTGGGTCGCACATCAAGACAACACAGACAGTGGGGTCACACATGAAGACGACATAGACAGTGGGTCACACATCAAGACGACACAAACGGTGGGTCACACATCAAGACAACACAGACGGTGGGTCACACATCAAGACACCACAGACGGTGGGTCACACATAAAGACGACACAAACAGTAGGTCACACATCAAGACAACACAGACGGTGGGTCACACATCAAGACAACACAGACGGTGGGTTACACATCAAGACGACACAGACAGTTGGTCACACATCAAGACAACACAGACAGTGGGTCACACATCTTGACAACACAGACGGTGGGTCACACATCAAGACGACACAGATGGTGGGTCACACATCAAGACAACACAGACAGTGGGGTCACACATGAAGACGACACAGACAGTGGGTCACACATCAAGACGACACAAACAGTGGGTCACACATCAAGACAACACAGACGTTGGGTCACACATCAAGACAACACAGACGTTGGGTCACACATCAAGACATCACAGACGGTGGGTCACACATCAAGACGACACAAACAGTAGGTCACACATCAAGACAACACTGACGGTGGGTCACACATCAAGACAACACAGACGGTGGGTCACACATCAAGACGACACAGACAGTTGGTCACACATCAAGACAACACAGACAGTGGGTCACACATCAAGACAACACAGAGAGTGGGGACACACATCAAGATAACATAAACAGTGGGTCACACATCAAGACAACACAGATGGTGGGTCACACATCAATACAATAAAGACAGTGGGTCACACATCACGATAACGCAGATGGTGGATCACACATCAAGATAACACAGATGGTGGGTCACACATCAAGATAACACAGATGTTGGGTCACACATCAAGATAACACAGATGGTGGGTCACACATCAAGATAACACAGACAGTGGGTCACACATCAAGATAACACATATGGTGGGTCACACATCAAGATAACACAGATGGTGGGGCACACATCAAGATAACACAGATGGTGGGTCACACATCAAGATAACACAGATGGTGGGTCACACATCAAGACAACACAGACAGTGGGGTCACACATCAAGACAACACAGATGGTGGGTCACACATCATGACAACACAGACAGTGGGTCACACATCAAGACAACAGAGACGGTGGATCATACATAAAGACAACACAGATAGTGGGTCACACATCAAGACAACACAGACAGTGGGGTCACACATAAAGACAACACAGATGGTGGGTCACACATCAAGACAACACAGACAGTGGAGTCACACACCAACACAACACAGATGGTGGGTCACACATCAAGACAACACAGACAGTGGGTCACACATCAAGACAACACAGACAGTGGGTCACACATCAAGATAACACAGACGGTGGGTCACACAACAAGACAACACAGACGGTGGGTCACACATCAATACGACACAGACGGTGGGTCACACATCAAGACAACACAGACGGTGGGTCACACATCAAGACAACACAGATGGTGGGTCACACATCAAGACAACACAGACAGTGGGGTCACACATCAAGACAACACAAACAGTGGGTCACACATCAAGACAACACAGACAGTGGGGTCACACATCAAGACGACACAAATAGTGGGGTCACACATCAAGACAACACAGATCGTGGGTCACACATCAAGACAACACAGACAGTGGGGTCACACATAAAGATAACACAAACAGTGGGTCACACATCAAGACAACACAGACGGTGGGTCACACATCAAGACAACACAGACAGTGGGTCACACATCAAGATAACGCAGATGGTGGGTCACACATCAAGATAACACAGATGGTGGGTCACACATCAAGATAACACAGATGGTGGGTCACACATCAAGATAACACAGATGGTGGGTCACACATCAAGATAACACAGACAGTGGGTCACACATCAAGATAACACAGATGGTGGGTCACACATCAAGATAACACAGATGGTGGATCATACATCAAGATAACACAGATGGTGGGTCACACATCAAGATAACACAGATGGTGGGTCACACATCAAGACAACACAGACAATGGGGTCACATATCAAGACAACACAGATGGTGGGTCACACATCATGACAACACAAACAGTAGGTCACACATCAAGATAACACAGACGGTGAATCACACATCAAGACAACACAGACAGTGGGTCACACATCAAGACAACACAGATCGTGGGTCACACATGAAGAAAACACAGATGGTGGGTCACACTTCAAGATAACACAGATGGTGGTGTCACACATCAAGACAACACAGACGGTGGGTCACACATCAAGACAACACAGACAGTGGGTCACACATCAAGATAACACAGATGGTGGGTCACACATCAAGACAACACAGACAGTGGGTCACACATCAAGACAACAAAGATGGTGTGTCACACATGAAGACAACACAGATGGTGGGTCAAACATCAAGATAACACAGACAGTGGGTCACACATCAAGATAACAGAGACGGTGGGTCATACATCAAGACAACACAGATGGTGGGTCACACATCAAGACAACACAGATGGTGGGTCACACATCAAGACAACACAGACAGTGGGGTCACACATCAAGACATCACAAACAGTGGGTCACACATCAAGACAACACAGACAGTGGGCTAACACATCAAGGCGACACAAACAGTGGGGTCACACATCAAGACAACACAGATCGTGGGTCACACATCAAGACAACACAGACAGTGGGGTCACACATAAAGATAACACAAACAGTGGGTCACACATCAAGACAACACAGACGGTGGGTCACACATCAAGACAACACAGACGGTGGGTCACACATCAAGACGACACAGACAGTTGGTCACACATCAAGACAACACAGACAGTGGGTCACACATCATGACAACACAGACGGTGGGTCACACATCAAGACGACACAGATGGTGGGTCACACATCAAGACAACACAGACAGTGGGGTCACACATGAAGACGACACAGACAGTGGGTCACACATCAAGACGACACAAACAGTGGGTCACACATCAAGACAACACAGACGTTGGGTCACACATCAAGACAACACAGACGTTGGGTCACACATCAAGACATCACAGACGGTGGGTCACACATCAAGACGACACAAACAGTAGGTCACACATCAAGACAACACTGACGGTGGGTCACACATCAAGACAACACAGACGGTGGGTCACACATCAAGACGACACAGACAGTTGGTCACACATCAAGACAACACAGACAGTGGGTCACACATCAAGACAACACAGACAGTGGGGACACACATCAAGATAACATAAACAGTGGGTCACACATCAAGACAACACAGACGGTGGGTCACACATCAATACAATAAAGACAGTGGGTCACACATCACGATAACGCAGATGGTGGATCACACATCAAGATAACACAGATGGTGGGTCACACATCAAGATAACACAGATGTTGGGTCACACATCAAGATAACACAGATGGTGGGTCACACATCAAGATAACACAGACAGTGGGTCACACATCAAGATAACACATATGGTGGGTCACACATCAAGATAACACAGATGGTGGGTCACACATCAAGATAACACAGATGGTGGGTCACACATCAAGATAACACAGATGGTGGGTCACACATCAAGACAACACAGACAGTGGGGTCACACATAAAGATAACACAAACAGTGGGTCACACATCAAGACAACACAGACGTTGGGTCACACATCAAGACAACACAAACTGTGGGTCAGACATCAAGATAACGCAGATGGTGGGTCACACATCAAGATAACACAGATAGTGGGTCACACATCAAGATAACACAGATGGTGGGTCACACATCAAGATAACACAGATGGTGGGTCACACATCAAGATAACACAGACAGTGGGTCACACATCAAGATAACACAGATGGTGGGTCACACATCAAGATAACACAGAAGGTGGATCACACATCAAGATAACACAGATGGTGGGTCACACATCAAGATAACACAGATGGTGGGTCACACATCAAGACAACACAGACAGTGGGGTCACATATCAAGACAACACAGATGGTGGGTCACACATCATGACAACACAAACAGTAGGTCACACATCAAGATAACACAGACGGTGAATCACACATCAAGACAACACAGACAGTGGGTCACACATCAAGACAACACAGATCGTGGGACACACATGAAGAAAACACAGATGGTGGGTCACACTTCAAGATAACACAGATGGTGGTGTCACACATCAAGACAACACAGACGGAGGGTCACACATCAAGACAACACAGACAGTGGGTCACACATCAAGATAACACAGATGGTAGGTCACACATCAAGACAACACAGATGGTGGGTCACACATCAACACAACACAGATGGTGGGTCACACATGAAGACAACACAGATGGTGGGTCAAACATCAAGATAACATAGACAGTGGGTCACACATCAAGACAACACAGATGGTGGGTCACACATCAAGACAACACAGACAGTGGGTCACACATCAAGACAACTCAGTCGGTGGGGTCACACATCAGACAACACATATGGTGGGTCACACATTAAGACAACACAGATGGTTAGTCACACATCAAGACAACACATATGGTGGGTCATACATCAAGACGACACAGACGGTAGGTCGCACATCAAGACGACACTTACAGTGGGTCACACATCAAGACAACACAAACAGTGGGTCACACATCATGACAACACAGACGGTGGGTCACACATCAAGACAACACAAACAGTGGGTCACACATCACGACAACACAGACCGTGGGTCACACATCAAGACGACACAGATGGTGGGTCACACATCAAGACAACACAGACAGTGGGGTCCCACATGAAGACGACACAGACAGTGGGTCACACATCAATACGACACAAACAGTGGGTCACACATCAAGACAACACAGACGGAGGGTCACACATCAAGACAACACAGACAGTAGGTCACACATCAAGATAACACAGATGGTGGGTCACACATCAATACGACACAAACAGTGGGTCACACATCACGACAACACAGACCGTGGGTCACACATCAAGACGACACAGATGGTGGGTCACACATCAATACGACACAAACAGTGGGTCACACATTAAGACAACACAGACGGTGGGTCACACATCAAGACACCACAGACGGTGGGTCACACATCAAGACGACACAAAAGGTAGGTCACACATCAAGACAACACAGACGGTGGGTCACACATTAAGACAACACAGACGGTGGGTCACACATCAAGACGACACAGACAGTTGGTCACACATCAAGACAACAAAGACAGTGAGTCAAACATCATGACAACACACACGGTGGGTCACACATCAAGACAAAACAAACAGTGGGTCACACATCACGACAACACAGACGGTGGGTCACACATCAAGACGACACAGATGGTGGGTCACACATCAAGACAACACAAACAGTGGGGTCACACATCAAGAGAACACAGATCGTGGGTCACACATGAAGACAACACAGATGGTGGGACAAACATCAAGATAACACAGACAGTGGGTCACACATCAAGATAACAGAGACGGTGGGTCATACATTAAGACAACACAGATGGTGGGTCACACATCAAGACAACACAGACAGTGGGGTCACACATAAAGACAACACAGATGGTGGGTCAGACATCAAGACAACACAGACAGTGGTGTCACACACCAACACAACACAGATGGTGGGTCACAAATCAAGACAACACAGACAGTGGGTCACACATCAAGACAACACAGACAGTGGGGTCACACATAAAGACAACACAGATGGTGGGTCACACATCAAGACAACACAGACAGTGGAGTCACACACCAACACAACACAGATGGTGGGTCACACATCAAGACAACACAGACAGTGGGTCACACATCAAGACAACACAGACAGTGGGTCACACATCAAGATAACACAGACGGTGGGTCACACAACAAGACAACACAGACGGTGGGTCACACATCAATACGACACAGACGGTGGGTCACACATCAAGACAACACAGACGGTGGGTCACACATCAAGACAACACAGATGGTGGGTCACACATCAAGACAACACAGACAGTGGGGTCACACATCAAGACAACACAAACAGTGGGTCACACATCAAGACAACACAGACAGTGGGGTCACACATCAAGACGACACAAACAGTGGGTCACACATCAAGACAACACAGATCGTGGGTCACACATCAAGACAACACAGACAGTGGGGTCACACATAAAGATAACACAAACAGTGGGTCACACATCAAGACAACACAGACGGTGGGTCACACATCAAGACAACACAGACAGTGGGTCACACATCAAGATAACGCTTATGGTGGGTCACACATCAAGATAACACAGATGGTGGGTCACACATCAAGATAACACAGATGGTGGGTCACACATCAAGATAACACAGATGGTGGGTCACACATCAAGATAACACAGACAGTGGGTCACACATCAAGATAATACAGATGGTGGGTCACACATCAAGATAACACAGATGGTGGATCACACATCAAGATAACACAGATGGTGGGTCACACATCAAGATAACACAGATGGTGGGTCACACATCAAGAGAACACAGACAATGGGGTCACATATCAAGACAACACAGATGGTGGGTCACACATCATGACAACACAAACAGTAGGTCACACATCAAGATAACACAGACGGTGAATCACACATCAAGACAACACAGACAGTGGGTCACACATCAAGACAACACAGATCGTGGGTCACACATGAAGAAAACACAGATGGTGGGTCACACTTCAAGATAACACAGATGGTGGTGTCACACATCAAGACAACACAGACGGTGGGTCACACATCAAGACAACACAGACAGTGGGTCACACATCAAGATAACACAGATGGTGGGTCACACATCAAGACAACACAGACAGTGGGTCACACATCAAGACAACAAAGATGGTGTGTCACACATGAAGACAACACAGATGGTGGGTCAAACATCAAGATAACACAGACAGTGGGTCACACATCAAGATAACAGAGACGGTGGGTCATACATCAAGACAACACAGATGGTGGGTCACACATCAAGACAACACAGATGGTGGGTCACACATCAAGACAAAACAGACAGTGGGGTCACACATCAAGACATCACAAACAGTGGGTCACACATCAAGACAACACAGACAGTGGGGTAACACATCAAGGCGACACAAACAGTGGGGTCACACATCAAGACAACACAGATCGTGGGTCACACATCAAGACAACACAGACAGTAGGGTCACACATAAAGATAACACAAACAGTGGGTCACACATCAAGACAACACAGACGTTGGGTCACACATCAAGACAACACAAACTGTGGGTCAGACATCAAGATAACGCAGATGGTGGGTCACACATCAAGATAACACAGATAGTGGGTCACACATCAAGATAACACAGATGGTGGGTCACACATCAAGATAACACAGATGGTGGGTCACACATCAAGATAACACAGACAGTGGGTCACACATCAAGATAACACAGATGGTGGGTCACACATCAAGATAACACAGATGGTGGATCACACATCAAGATAACACAGATGGTGGGTCACACATCAAGATAACACAGATGGTGGGTCACACATCAAGACAACACAGACAGTGGGGTCACATATCAAGACAACACAGATGGTGGGTCACACATCATGACAACACAAACAGTAGGTCACACATCAAGATAACACAGACGGTGAATCACACATCAAGACAACACAGACAGTGGGTCACACATCAAGACAACACAGATCGTGGGACACACATGAAGAAAACACAGATGGTGGGTCACACTTCAAGATAACACAGATGGTGGTGTCACACATCAAGACAACACAGACGGAGGGTCACACATCAAGACAACACAGACAGTGGGTCACACATCAAGATAACACAGATGGTAGGTCACACATCAAGACAACACAGATGGTGGGTCACACATCAACACAACACAGATGGTGGGTCACACATGAAGACAACACAGATGGTGGGTCAAACATCAAGATAACATAGACAGTGGGTCACACATCAAGACAACACAGATGGTGGGTCACACATCAAGACAACACAGACAGTGGGTCACACATCAAGACAACTCAGTCGGTGGGGTCACACATCAGACAACACATATGGTGGGTCACACATTAAGACAACACAGATGGTTAGTCACACATCAAGACAACACAGATGGTGGGTCATACATCAAGACGACACAGACGGTAGGTCGCACATCAAGACGACACTTACAGTGGGTCACACATCAAGACAACACAAACAGTGGGTCACACATCATGACAACACAGACGGTGGGTCACACATCAAGACAACACAAACAGTGGGTCACACATCACGACAACACAGACCGTGGGTCACACATCAAGACGACACAGATGGTGGGTCACACATCAAGACAACACAGACAGTGGGGTCCCACATGAAGACGACACAGACAGTGGGTCACACATCAATACGACACAAACAGTGGGTCACACATCAAGACAACACAGACGGAGGGTCACACATCAAGACAACACAGACAGTAGGTCACACATCAAGATAACACAGATGGTGGGTCACACATCAATACGACACAAACAGTGGGTCACACATCACGACAACACAGACCGTGGGTCACACATCAAGACGACACAGATGGTGGGTCACACATCAATACGACACAAACAGTGGGTCACACATTAAGACAACACAGACGGTGGGTCACACATCAAGACACCACAGACGGTGGGTCACACATCAAGACGACACAAAAGGTAGGTCACACATCAAGACAACACAGACGGTGGGTCACACATTAAGACAACACAGACGGTGGGTCACACATCAAGACGACACAGACAGTTGGTCACACATCAAGACAACAAAGACAGTGAGTCAAACATCATGACAACACACACGGTGGGTCACACATCAAGACAAAACAAACAGTGGGTCACACATCACGACAACACAGACGGTGGGTCACACATCAAGACGACACAGATGGTGGGTCACACATCAAGACAACACAAACAGTGGGGTCACACATCAAGAGAACACAGATCGTGGGTCACACATGAAGACAACACAGATGGTGGGACAAACATCAAGATAACACAGACAGTGGGTCACACATCAAGATAACAGAGACGGTGGGTCATACATTAAGACAACACAGATGGTGGGTCACACATCAAGACAACACAGACAGTGGGGTCACACATAAAGACAACACAGATGGTGGGTCAGACATCAAGACAACACAGACAGTGGTGTCACACACCAACACAACACAGATGGTGGGTCACAAATCAAGACAACACAGACAGTGGGTCACACATCAAGACAACACAGACAGTGGGTCAAACATCAAGATAACACAGACAGTGGGTCACACAACAAGACAACACAGACGGTGGGTCACACATCAATACGACACAGACGGTGGGTCACACATCAAGACAACACAGACGGTGGGTCAAAAATCAAGACAACACAGATGGTTGGTCACACATCAAGACAACACAGACAGTGGGGTCACACATCAAGACAACATAAACAGTGGGTCACACATCAAGACAACACAGACAGTGGGGTCACACAATGAAGACGACACAGACAGTGGGTTACACATCAAGACGACACAAACAGTGGGTCACACATCAAGACAACACAGACGTTGGGTCACACATCAAGACATCACAGACGGTGGGTCACTCATCAAGACGACACAAACAGTAGGTCACACATCAAGACAACACTGACGGTGGGTCACACATCAAGACAACACAGACGGTGGGTCACACATCAAGACGACACAGACAGTTGGTCAAACATCAAGACAACACAGACAGTGGGTCACACATCATGACAACACAGACGGTGGGTCACACATCAAGACAACACAAACAGTTGGTCACACATCACGACAACACAGACGGTGGGTCACACATCAAGATAACACAGATGTTGGGTCACACATCAAGAAAACACAGATGGTGGGTCACACATCAAGATAACACAGACAGTGGGTCACACATCAAGATAACACAGATGGTGGGTGACACATCAAGATAACACAGATGGTGGGTCACATATCAACAGCCGGTCACACACCAACACAACACAGATGGTGGGTCACACATCAAGACAACACAGACAGTGGAGTCACACATCAAGACAACACAGATGGTGGGTCACACATCATATTAACACAGACAGTGGGTCACACATCAAGATTACACAGACGCTGGGTCACACATCAAGACAACACAGACGGTGGGTCACACATCAAGACAACACAGACAGTGGGTCACACATCAAGATAACAAAGATGGTGGTGTCACACACCAAGACAACACAGATGGTGTGTCACACATCACGACAACACAGACGGTGGGTCTAACATCAAGATAACACAGATGGTGGGTCACACATCAAGATAACACAGATGGTGGGTCACACATCAAGATAACACAGACAGTGGGTCACACATCAAGATAATACAGATGGTGGGTCACACATCAAGATAACACAGATGGTGGATCACACATCAAGATAACACAGATGGTGGGTCACACATCAAGATAACACAGATGGTGGGTCACACATCAAGAGAACACAGACAATGGGGTCACATATCAAGACAACACAGATGGTGGGTCACACATCATGACAACACAAACAGTAGGTCACACATCAAGATAACACAGACGGTGAATCACACATCAAGACAACACAGACAGTGGGTCACACATCAAGACAACACAGATCGTGGGTCACACATGAAGAAAACACAGATGGTGGGTCACACTTCAAGATAACACAGATGGTGGTGTCACACATCAAGACAACACAGACGGTGGGTCACACATCAAGACAACACAGACAGTGGGTCACACATCAAGATAACACAGATGGTGGGTCACACATCAAGACAACACAGACAGTGGGTCACACATCAAGACAACAAAGATGGTGTGTCACACATGAAGACAACACAGATGGTGGGTCAAACATCAAGATAACACAGACAGTGGGTCACACATCAAGATAACAGAGACGGTGGGTCATACATCAAGACAACACAGATGGTGGGTCACACATCAAGACAACACAGATGGTGGGTCACACATCAAGACAAAACAGACAGTGGGGTCACACATCAAGACATCACAAACAGTGGGTCACACATCAAGACAACACAGACAGTGGGGTAACACATCAAGGCGACACAAACAGTGGGGTCACACATCAAGACAACACAGATCGTGGGTCACACATCAAGACAACACAGACAGTAGGGTCACACATAAAGATAACACAAACAGTGGGTCACACATCAAGACAACACAGACGTTGGGTCACACATCAAGACAACACAAACTGTGGGTCAGACATCAAGATAACGCAGATGGTGGGTCACACATCAAGATAACACAGATAGTGGGTCACACATCAAGATAACACAGATGGTGGGTCACACATCAAGATAACACAGATGGTGGGTCACACATCAAGATAACACAGACAGTGGGTCACACATCAAGATAACACAGATGGTGGGTCACACATCAAGATAACACAGATGGTGGATCACACATCAAGATAACACAGATGGTGGGTCACACATCAAGATAACACAGATGGTGGGTCACACATCAAGACAACACAGACAGTGGGGTCACATATCAAGACAACACAGATGGTGGGTCACACATCATGACAACACAAACAGTAGGTCACACATCAAGATAACACAGACGGTGAATCACACATCAAGACAACACAGACAGTGGGTCACACATCAAGACAACACAGATCGTGGGACACACATGAAGAAAACACAGATGGTGGGTCACACTTCAAGATAACACAGATGGTGGTGTCACACATCAAGACAACACAGACGGAGGGTCACACATCAAGACAACACAGACAGTGGGTCACACATCAAGATAACACAGATGGTAGGTCACACATCAAGACAACACAGATGGTGGGTCACACATCAACACAACACAGATGGTGGGTCACACATGAAGACAACACAGATGGTGGGTCAAACATCAAGATAACATAGACAGTGGGTCACACATCAAGACAACACAGATGGTGGGTCACACATCAAGACAACACAGACAGTGGGTCACACATCAAGACAACTCAGTCGGTGGGGTCACACATCAGACAACACATATGGTGGGTCACACATTAAGACAACACAGATGGTTAGTCAAACATCAAGACAACACAGATGGTGGGTCATACATCAAGACGACACAGACGGTAGGTCGCACATCAAGACGACACTTACAGTGGGTCACACATCAAGACAACACAAACAGTGGGTCACACATCATGACAACACAGACGGTGGGTCACACATCAAGACAACACAAACAGTGGGTCACACATCACGACAACACAGACCGTGGGTCACACATCAAGACGACACAGATGGTGGGTCACACATCAAGACAACACAGACAGTGGGGTCCCACATGAAGACGACACAGACAGTGGGTCACACATCAATACGACACAAACAGTGGGTCACACATCAAGACAACACAGACGGAGGGTCACACATCAAGACAACACAGACAGTAGGTCACACATCAAGATAACACAGATGGTGGGTCACACATCAATACGACACAAACAGTGGGTCACACATCACGACAACACAGACCGTGGGTCACACATCAAGACGACACAGATGGTGGGTCACACATCAATACGACACAAACAGTGGGTCACACATTAAGACAACACAGACGGTGGGTCACACATCAAGACACCACAGACGGTGGGTCACACATCAAGACGACACAAAAGGTAGGTCACACATCAAGACAACACAGACGGTGGGTCACACATTAAGACAACACAGACGGTGGGTCACACATCAAGACGACACAGACAGTTGGTCACACATCAAGACAACAAAGACAGTGAGTCAAACATCATGACAACACACACGGTGGGTCACACATCAAGACAAAACAAACAGTGGGTCACACATCACGACAACACAGACGGTGGGTCACACATCAAGACGACACAGATGGTGGGTCACACATCAAGACAACACAAACAGTGGGGTCACACATCAAGAGAACACAGATCGTGGGTCACACATGAAGACAACACAGATGGTGGGACAAACATCAAGATAACACAGACAGTGGGTCACACATCAAGATAACAGAGACGGTGGGTCATACATTAAGACAACACAGATGGTGGGTCACACATCAAGACAACACAGACAGTGGGGTCACACATAAAGACAACACAGATGGTGGGTCAGACATCAAGACAACACAGACAGTGGTGTCACACACCAACACAACACAGATGGTGGGTCACAAATCAAGACAACACAGACAGTGGGTCACACATCAAGACAACACAGACAGTGGGTCAAACATCAAGATAACACAGACAGTGGGTCACACAACAAGACAACACAGACGGTGGGTCACACATCAATACGACACAGACGGTGGGTCACACATCAAGACAACACAGACGGTGGGTCAAAAATCAAGACAACACAGATGGTTGGTCACACATCAAGACAACACAGACAGTGGGGTCACACATCAAGACAACATAAACAGTGGGTCACACATCAAGACAACACAGACAGTGGGGTCACACAATGAAGACGACACAGACAGTGGGTTACACATCAAGACGACACAAACAGTGGGTCACACATCAAGACAACACAGACGTTGGGTCACACATCAAGACATCACAGACGGTGGGTCACTCATCAAGACGACACAAACAGTAGGTCACACATCAAGACAACACTGACGGTGGGTCACACATCAAGACAACACAGACGGTGGGTCACACATCAAGACGACACAGACAGTTGGTCAAACATCAAGACAACACAGACAGTGGGTCACACATCATGACAACACAGACGGTGGGTCACACATCAAGACAACACAAACAGTTGGTCACACATCACGACAACACAGACGGTGGGTCACACATCAAGATAACACAGATGTTGGGTCACACATCAAGAAAACACAGATGGTGGGTCACACATCAAGATAACACAGACAGTGGGTCACACATCAAGATAACACAGATGGTGGGTGACACATCAAGATAACACAGATGGTGGGTCACATATCAACAGCCGGTCACACACCAACACAACACAGATGGTGGGTCACACATCAAGACAACACAGACAGTGGAGTCACACATCAAGACAACACAGATGGTGGGTCACACATCATATTAACACAGACAGTGGGTCACACATCAAGATTACACAGACGCTGGGTCACACATCAAGACAACACAGACGGTGGGTCACACATCAAGACAACACAGACAGTGGGTCACACATCAAGATAACAAAGATGGTGGTGTCACACACCAAGACAACACAGATGGTGTGTCACACATCACGACAACACAGACGGTGGGTCTAACATCAAGATAACACAGATGGTGGGTCACACATTAAGACAACACAGACAGTGGGTCACACATCAAGACAACACAGATGGTGGGTCACACATGAAGACAACACAGATGGTGGGTCAAACATCAAGATAACAAAGATGGTGGATCACACATCAAGACAACACAGACAGTGGGTCACACATCAAGATAACAGAGACGGTGGGTCATACATCAAGACAACACAGATGGTGGGTCACACATCAAGACAACACAGGCAGTGGGGTCACACATCAAGACAACACAGTCGGTGGGGTCACACATCAGACAACACATATGGTGGATCATACATGAAGACAACACAGACAGCGGGTCACACACCAACACAACACAGATGGTGGGTCACACATCAAGACAACACAGACAGTGGGTCATACATCAAGACAACACAAACAGCGGGTCACACACCAACACAACACATATGGTGGGTCACACATCATGACAACACAGACAGAGGGTCACACCAATACAACACAGATGGTCGGTCACACATCAAGATAACACAGACAGCGGATCACACATCAAGACAACACAGATGGTGAGTCACACATCAAGACAACACAGATGGTGGGTCACACATCAAGACAAAACAGACAGCGGGTCACACATCAAGACAACACAGATGGTGGGCCACACATCAAGACAACACAGACAGTGGGTCAAACATAAAGACAACACAGACGGTGGGTCACACATGAAGACACTACGGACGGTAGGTCACACACCAAGACGACACAAACAGTGGATCACACATCAAGACAACACAGACGGTGGGTCATACATCAAGACAACACAGACGGTGGGTCACACATTAAGACGACACTTACAGTGGGTCACACATCAAGACAACACAAACAGTGGGTCACACATCATGACAACACAGTCGGTGGGTCACACATCAAGACGACACAGACAGTTGGTCACACATCAAAACAACACAGACAGTGGGTCACACATCATGACAACACAGACGGTGGGTCACACATCAAGACGACACAGATGGTGGGTCACACATCAAGACAACACAGACAGTGGGGTCACACATGAAGACGACACAGACAGTGGGTTACACATCAAGACGACACAAACAGTGGGTCACACATCAAGACAACACAGACAGTGGGGTCACACATCAAGACGACACAAACTGTGGGGTCACACATCAAGACAACACAGATAGTGGGTCACACATCAAGACAACACAGACAGTGGGGTCACACATCAAGATAACGCAGATGGTGGATCACACATCAAGATAACACAGATGGTGGGTCACACATCAATACAAAAAAGACAGTGGGTCACACATCAAGATAACGCAGATTGTGGATCACACATCAAGATAACACAGATGGTGGGTCACACATCAAGATAACACAGATGTTGGGTCACACATCAAGATAACACAGATGGTGGGTCACACATCAAGATAACACAGACAGTGGGTCCCACATAAAGATAACACAGATGGTGGGTCACACATCAAGATAACACAGATGGTGGGTCACACATCAAGACAACACAGACAGTGGGGTCACACATCAAGACAACACAGATGGTCGGTCACACATCATGACAACACAAACAGTAGGTCACACATCAAGATAACACAGACGGTGAATCACACATCAAGACAACACAGACAGTGGGTCACACATCAAGACAACACAGATCGTGGGTCACACATGAAGACAACACAGATTGTGGGTCACACATCAAGATAACACAGATGGTGGTGTCACACATCAAGACAACACAGACGGTGGGTCACACATCAAGACGACACAGACAGTTGGTCACACATCAAGACAACACAGACAGTGGGTCACACATCATGACAACACAGACGGTGGGTCACACATCAAGACGACACAGATGGTGGGTCACACATCAAGACAACACAGACAGTGGGGTCACACACGAAGACGACACAGACGGTGGGTCACACATAAAGACGACACAGACAGTAGGTCACACATCAAGACAACACTGACGGTGGGTCACACATCAAGACAACACAGACGGTGGGTCACACATCAAGACGACACAGACAGTTGGTCACACATCAAGACAACACAGACAGTGGGTCACACATCATGACAACACAGATGGTGGGTCACACATCAAGACAACACAAACAGTTGGTCACACATCACGACAACACAGACGGTGGGTCACACATCAAGACAACACAGATTGTGGGTCACACATCAAGACAACACAAACAGTGGGTCACACATCAAGACAACACAGACAGTGGGGTCACACATCAAGAAAACACAGACGGTTAGTCACACATCAAGACAACACAGATGGTGGGTCACACATCAAGACAACACAGACAGTGGGGTCACACATCAAGACGACACAAACTGTGGGGTCACACATCAAGACAACACAGACGGTGGGTCACACATCAATACAAAAAAGACAGTGGGTCACACATCAAGATAACGCAGATGGTGGATCACACATCAAGATAACACAGATGGTGGGTCACACATCAAGATAACACAGATGGTGGGTCACACATCAAGATAACACAGACAGTGGGTCACACATCAAGATAACACAGATGGTGGGTCACACATCAAGATAACACAGATGGTGGATCACATATCAAGATACCACAGATGGTGGGTCACACATCAAGATAACACAGATGGTGGGTCACACATCAAGACAACACAGACAGTGGAGTCACACATCAAGACAACACAGATGGTGGGTCACACATCATATTAACACAGACAGTGGGTCACACATCAAGATTACACAGACGCTGGGTCACACATCAAGACAACACAGACGGTGGGTCACACATCAAGACAACACAGACAGTGGGTCACACATCAAGATAACAAAGATGGTGGTGTCACACACCAAGACAACACAGATGGTGTTTCACACATCACGACAACACAGACGGTGGGTCTAACATCAAGATAACACAGATGGTGCGTCACACATTAAGACAACACAGACAGTGGGTCACACATCAAGACAACACAGATGGTGGATCATACATGAAGACAACACAGACAGCGGGTCACACACCAACACAACACAGATGGTGGGTCACACATCAAGACAACACAGACAGTGGGTCATACATCAAGACAACACAAACAGCGGGTCACACACCAACACAACACATATGGTGGGACACACATCATGACAACACAGACAGAGGTTCACACCAACACAACACAGATGGTCGGTCACACATCAAGATAACACAGACAGCGGATCACACATCAAGACAACACAGATGGCGAGTCACACATCAAGACAACACAGATGGTGGGTCATACATCAAGACAAAACAGACAGCGGGTCACACATCAAGACAACACAGATGGTGGGCCACACATCAAGACAACACAGACAGTGGGTCAAACATAAAGACAACACAGACGGTGGGTCACACATGAAGACACTACGGACGGTAGGTCACACACCAAGACGACACAAACAGTGGATCACACATCAAGACAACACAGACGGTGGGTCATACATCAAGACAACACAGACGGTGGGTCACACATTAAGACGACACTTACAGTGGGTCACACATCAAGAGAACACAAACAGTGGGTCACACATCATGACAACACAGTCGGTGGGTCACACTCCAATACAACACAAACAGTGGGTCACACATCACGACAACACAGACGGTGGGTCATACATCAAGACAACACAGATGGTGGGTCACACATCAAGACAACACAGGCAGTGGGGTCACACATCAAGACAACACAGTCGGTGGGGTCACACATCAGACAACACATATGGTGGATCATACATGAAGACAACACAGACAGAGGGTCACATACCAACACAACACAGATGGTCGGTCACACATCAAGACAACACAGACAGCGGATCACACATCAAGACAACACAGATGGTGAGTCACACATCAAGACAACACAGATGGTGGGTCACACATCAAGACAAAACAGACAGCGGGTCACACATCAAGACAACACAGATGGTGGGCAACACATCAAGACAACTCAGATGGTGAGTCACACATCAAGACAACACAGACAGTGGGTCACACATCAAGACAACTTAGATTTTAGGTCACACATCAAGCCAACACAGATGGTGAGTCACACATCAGTACAACACAGATGGTGGGTCACACATCAAGACAACACAGACAGTGGGTCACACAAAAAGACAACACAGACGGTGGGTCTCACATGAAGACACCAAGGACGGTGGGTCACACATCAAGACGACACAAACAGTGGACCACACATCAAGACAACACAGACGGTGGGTCATACATCAAGACAACAAAGACGGTGGGTCACACATTAAGACGACACTTACAGTGGGTCACACATCAAGACAACACAAACAGTGGGTCACACATCATGACAACACAGACGGTGGGTCACACACCAAGACAACACAAACAGTGGGTCACACATCACGACAACACAGACGGTGGGTCACACATCAAGACAACACAGATGGTGGGTCACACATCAAGACAACACAGACAGTGGGTCACACATCAAGACAACACAGACAGTGGGGTCACACATCAAGACGACACAAACTGTGGGGTCACACATCAAGACAACACAGATAGTGGGTCACCATCAAGACAACACAGACAGTGGGGTCACACATCAAGATAACACAAACAGTGGGTCACACATCAAGACAACACAGACGGTGGGTCACACATCAATACAAAAAAGACAGTGGGTCACACATCAAGATAACGCAGATGGTGGATCACACATCAAGATAACACAGATGGTGGGTCACTCATCAAGATAACACAGATGTTGGGTCACACATCAAGATAACACAGATGGTGGGTCACTCATCAAGATAACACAGACAGTAGGTCACACATCAAGATAACACAGATGGTGGGTCACACATCAAGATAACACAGATGGTGGGTCACATATCAAGATACCACAGATGGTGGGTCACACATCAAGATAACACAGATGGTGGGTCACACATCAAGACAACACAGACAGTGGGGTCACACATCAAGACAACACAGATGGTGGGTCACACATCATATCAACACAGACAGTGGGTCACACATCAAGATAACACAGACGGTGGGTCACACATCAAGACAACACAGACAGTGGGTCACACATCAAGACACCACAGACGGTGAGTCACACATCAAGACGACACAAACAGTAGGTCACACATCAAGACAACACAGACGGTGGGTCACACATCAAGACAACACAGACGGTGGGTCACACATCAAGACGACACAGACAGTTGGTCACACATCAAGACAACACAGACAGTGGGTCACACATCATGACAACACAGACGGTGGGTCACACATCAAGACGACACAGATGGTGGGTCACACATCAAGACAACACAGACAGTGGGGTCACACATGAAGACGACAGGACAGTGGGTCACAAATCAAAACGACACAACAGTGGGTCACACATCAAGACAACACAGATGGTGGGTCACACATCAAGACAACAGTGGATCACACATCAAGACAACACAGACGGTGGGTCATACATCAAGACGACACAGACGGTGGGTCAAACATTAAGACGACACTTACAGTGGGTCACACATCAAGACAACACAAACAGTGGGTCACACATCATGACAACACAGACGGTGGGTCACACACCAAGACAACACAAACAGTGGGTCACACATCACGACAACACAGACGGTGGGTCACACATCAAGACGACACAGATGGTGGGTCACACATCAAGACAACACAGACAGTGGGTCACACATCAAGACGACACAAACAGTGTGTCACACATCAAGACAACACAGACGGTGGGTCACACATCAAGACACCACAGACGGTGGGTCACACATCAAGACGACACAAACAGTAGGTCACAAATCAAGACAACACAGACGGTGGGTCACACATCAAGACAACACAGACGGTGGGTCACACATCAAGACAACACAAACAGTTGGTCACACATCATGACAACACAGACGGTGGGTCACACATCAAGACGACACAGACAGTGGGTCACACATCAAGACGACACAAACAGTGGGTCACACATCAAGACGACACAGACGGTGGGTCACACATCAAGACAACACAGACGGTGGTGTCACACATCAAGACAACACAGATGTTGGGTCACACATCAAGACAACACAGCCAGTTGGTCTCACAACAAGACAACAGCATCTATGTTTAGGCATAGACGTAACCTGGCTAATGTTGTTAAAGGCTATATGTGTGCCACTGTTTCTTTCTCTTATAGCTCGGATATTTTTTCCACAAAGCAGACAGAGCAGCAACTAGAACTATATGCGTGTGTATGTGCGTATGGGTGTGTATGTACGTGTGTATTTGCTTGTGTATATGCGTATGTATGTGGGTGTATATGCATGCGATGTAAGTGTACGTACTGGTGAGTATGTAGTGAACATGGGACAGGCAGCCACACATATTATAAAATATACCTTGGATTTAGTTAGTTAGTTAGTTAGTTAGTTAGTTAGTTAGTTAGTCGACAGATCATCCTCATTGCACATCGAACCATTCAGTCCATAAGTGCTCGGATCCCCTCATCAGCAAATCCCGCAGCGTGTAGCAGCTAATGACACCAGTTCAGTGTTGATTTATCAATCTTCTTTGGCTTCCTGCGTAGTGTTCTTGTTTGGCCACGCCTCCTTTAATTTGCTGTTCTCGCAGTCTGACCATGGTGTAGATTCGCAGTCATCACGTGGTTCCCGCAAAAGTCTTACTTCTCGTAGAGCATTCAGATTGTTAGCCTGGTCCATGGCGCGTCCGCCCTCCACAGTGGCCTTACCTGCGGAATGGTCATCCAGCTCATTTCCTTGTACTCCCGCATGCCCTGGCACGAAGATGAAACTAATCTTTGTCCGCTCCAGAGGCAGCAACCATTCTCTTCGGATCGACCCCTCCTCTATCCTCTTGATCATGTTCATTGAGTCGCTAAGGAAACATGCCCTAGTGAATGTCTGTGTCTCGAGCCATTTTATTGCTTTACTTACTGCCATAACTTCCATAGTCAGGCTACTTGTGGTCTAAACAAAAAAGCACCAGAGTGCTTCACAATTCTCCCTCCAGTCCGCGCCGTAAAGGCCCATGAGCTTCTCACATGTCGGACGACCGACCCATCTGTGTAAATGACAACATCACCGTCTACCGAATTCTCGAAAATCAACGCTTGTACTTCCGCCTCCACAGCAGCCGGATTTTGAACCTTGGACAGACAGCCATACAAACCATAAAACATTCTTTGGACAGACAGCCATACACACCATAAATCATACTTTGGACAATCACACAAACTATAAAACAAACTTTGGATAGACAGCCACACAAACCATAAAACATACCTTAGACATACAACCACACAAACCATAACAAATAGATTCTACGAAGAGCCACACAAAACATTCACATAGAAATAAGCATGGTCACATGAATGCTATGGACATAAACAATTCATATTACCATGTTGTCGTTTTATTGATAACTATCAGCTGTTTCATGAACTGTCTGAATTAGAATGGTTATTGTATAGAGACTAGATCAAATGTCGGACCTACCTGGTGCTGACACTGATGTTCCAGTCTGGCAGGAGACTGTGTGTAGCAGACCTAATGAAACAAGACATCAAACACTTAGACACATACACCAAGATGTGGAATGATGGGTGGTAGCATGTTCTTTACACGTTTGTGAATAAACTAGACACAGAATTACAGTCTGATGTGTTTGTGTGTTTGTTATTTGACCTCATCTTAATCTGTCTCGCTTTCCGCAAATATTTCCGGTGTCACAACATGTTCCAGTTTCAATCTTCTCATCAAGTGGCACAAAATTTAGGACTGATGTTTCTGATGTTGTCTTTGCGACTCAGCTTTTCTTGAAACGTCCTGATTGCTCATTTTGGCTGTCCAATTAATTTTCAGCATTCTTCTATAACAAAATATCAACAAGGCTTTCGTTGATTTTTCGACTGTTTACTTACAGGATTCGCATTCGTATGTTAAAAATTTTTCTATGTAATATGCAAGAACTCTTTTTCTAACTTGCAAGCTCAGTGACTTATTGCACAAAACGTTCTTCATTTGATAGAATACATGTTTTGCTTGTCTTATTCTGTTTTTATTTGACCTATGCTGGTTGAATATACAATTCTGAGAATATGGTGCTATCTCAATGATTAGACACGAGTTGAGTTGAGTTGAGCTAAGAACCAACATCACTGCTCTCAGGACATTCCATCGCTCAACAGCCAGCAAAGTATCACACTACTAATCGTTCCTACAGCTATCTGAGTGAACATTCTTCTAGTCTTCCCTCTCAGTGTTGAGATTCTACCAGAACCCCTGCTACTACGAGTTAGATATGAATTATGCCCGTATTCCATAGTTGTGGGTTCATGTGGATGATATACCTGGCTAGTGAAGACACCATTGTTAGGGGTGTCTAGTTGGTCATGCGTCGCAGTACACATGGTCCTGCAGAGTGGCGCTGTCGTCATTTGGAGGTGACAGGTTCGAATCCGTAACTATAGTTTTCAATTTTCATATTGTCTATTTCGTCCTCTAGTCTCTAATTATTTCCCCTACTTCTATGGGCGTCAAACAATACGTATTTATTTAATAAATGTCGTCCCTGGGGTGAGGGGAATCAACACCCACATTCTTTTAACCCCATATCATTATCTTGAGGATCTCCTAGCTTTCTGTCCACACCCCGTCAGTCCCTGGATCTCTCTCTCTCTCTCTCTCTCTCTCTCTCTCTCTCTCTCTCTCTCTCTCTCTCTCTCTCTCTCTCTTACCACTGGACCATGCCCCTATCATTCTGTTCCAAAACATACCACACAACTCTAGCTTTAAACAAAATGACAAATTCATTTAATAAAGAAAAGTGTCAGGTAGGTGCAAAGTGTGTGTGTAGAATGTCTGTCGTATAATCTAGTGTGTTTGCAGAATCAGACCGAACAGCTCAGGAGCAAAGTCTGCTTCATCATAGTACTGGCCACACAACAGCACCATATATCAAGTACAAGAAGGCCTCACCAAATGATGCGTCTCTCTGGCCAAATGTCCACTTCCTCCAATAGCTCTTGGATAGTCTGGATGCCTGGTCACCAATAATGGATATAGTCCAATACTGACCATGAATCTTACACACACAGTGTAACTAATATGTCACTAACAGTTCTGGAATCTGATAACACTTGTTCAGTAACATAATGTTTACTGTCACTTTGAAAGTAAATGTTAGTAGTTTATTTCTCATAGGAATTCCCCAATTGTAACACACAATGTTAATTGGTAATGTCTCACAAAAATTCCCAATTTGGGAAAACACAATGTTCAATTTCCAGTTCTCTATATAACAACTATTGTTCCTGTTACTGGTGGTATTGTAAGTGTCTTCACTTTACTATGATGAGAACTACCACTGAGGAATCACTCTTATAGTCTCATCGTTTCCCGCTCAGTAGGGGCCAGGTTCTTGCAGACCCTCTGGGTTATAGGCCCAGTGCAAAAGCCGTTGAGTAAAAAACCGCCTTCACTGATCGAGCCATGACTTTTCTTCTAGCTTGTTGTAAAATATAATGGAACCTGTTGAAGAGAGAACACACCTGGTGAGAGCAATCCGACTCCAACCTTTATTAGGTGAGTGTAGGCCGACGGTCGCACTCAGATATATAACAGAGAACTAAACTCTGTCATAATGCAGAGGAGCTCATCACATCGGTCTGAGTCATGGTAAGAAAGGAAAGACTAAAGGAAAAGTGCAGAAACCCAGTAGATACCCTACTGGAAGATCCTACCACTTGACATTTCCTTTATCCCCCCAACCATCCTCAATCTCCCTAAATATCATCCCACTACATTGTTCTTAACTCATTGAGTTAATTGATATCTCACACTAGCTAGTTCAAGCAACGCGATAGCCTATTGCTGCCGACGCTCTTATAATACGTTCTCCTAACGCACATTACTACTCTAGTCTCTTAAGAATAATCTAACTTGAGTCTAACTAATTAAATACCATATATTTATTCCGGTTTGAAATTGAGACTACGAAATCACACAATGGATACATGTCCGCCGATGTAAATCAACACAAGACACTGCAGTCTCTCTCTATAATCAAACCAGGAACACTAAACACACGTCCTTGTAGTGTCACAACATTTGGTCGACTCTGGCCAAAGTTGTTTATCTAGACTGTTTTAATATTGTGTCTGAATGACGTCACAAATCTGTCCAGACACTAGGCGTCAATAAACTATATTTTTCACTCCGTTTCCGACTCGATGGAAACAACCGGCTGGCTGTTCCGCTTTCATCTGGGGAATTCTCCCGGTACTTCAAAAAGTCTTGCCAGTCTGTAATCTGGAGAATAATTTCCCCACAACAAAAGATCTTGCCGACTTCCATCCAGACAGTCTGTCTACCACATCAAAGGATGGCTACCGCCTGTAGACGGATGGCGCGACAGTCTTTCATCGATCGACATCTCCAAGAATTTTCGTGACAGTTCTCTAGTACGTCCTCTAGTCTCTTATTCTATCCTTTACTTCTATGGGCGCCAGACATTGCGTGTGTATTTATGTTGTCTAGGCAGAGCATTTCAGCAACCTCTTACAAGCAACCTCCTTCTTCGATGATGAAACCATCAAATGCCTTCCTCAACTTCTCATTAATGATACACTTAATGACCTGAAATCCATAGTGGAAGTAAACAAAGCCACCCAGCAACTTTCCAGCGGTAAGACGCCTGGTCCTGACTCCATCCCAGCAGAGATATACAGGACAGATGGGCCGGTCCTAATAGAGCAGCTTCACCAAGTCTTTACAAACATATGGGAGAACGAGACTATGCCACAAGATTTCAAGGACGCGTCTGTCACGGGATACTGTGAGTTAATGATTCCCTGATAAACTAGTAAGATTAATTACAAGGTATGAGGAGGGTTAACAATCTAGCTTTCTGTCTGGAACGAACGAACGAACGAACAGACTTTATTTTCAAAGGGTAACAAATTGGGCACGCAGGCCCGTCTTACATTCGGCCCTTCCAATCATTCATCTTTCTTTCATCAACAGTGCATAGGAAAAAAACATTGTCACATGAATTTTGTAAACATAAACAATGCATATTACTATGTTATGAGACACATCCACCACCCACCCACACATCCCCCATTCACTCCAACTTCCCCACCCAACCACACACACATACAATACATTCCCCCACCCATCCACCACATCCCTACACCTACACATCTCCCCACCCACACCCCAAGCACACATACATTCAATAACCCACACATCCCCCACCTACACACATCTCCCCACCCACTCACATATCCTCTACCCGTCCCATTTCCCACCAACAATCACTCACCCAATATCCTCCTCCACCCACACACCTCCAACCACCCAACCAAACACACATTCCTCAGCCACACACATGTCTCCCCGTCAACTCACATATTCCGCACCTACCCACACACAAATTCCGCACTCACCCACATAATCTCCCATCTCCCCCAGCCCACTCACAGATCCCGAGCCCGCACCTACAAACATCCCCCACCATCTCCTAACCTGCACACACTCACCCACCCACATATCCTCTACCCACCCATCCCCCAACCAAACATCCCTTAACCACACACCCGTACTCATATACAATCACCCACCCACACATCCTCTACCCAACCACACATCATCCACCCAACCACACATCCTCCATCCACCCATTCCCCCAGCCACACATCCCTTAACCACACACCCCTACCCATATGCACACACATCCCCACCCACGCACAATCTCCCCACCCATACAAACATCCCTCACACACATCCCCACCCACCAACACATTCCCCATTCACAAACACACACCTCCCATCCACGCACACACAACCCATACATTCATCCCCTCACACATCCCTAGACACACGTACTTATCCCTCAACCACTAACACCCACACATCCCTTACCCACTCATCAACACATACATCTCCTATCTACCCACCCACACTCACACATCCCAACCACCCATCTAAGCACACATCCCCCACCCTCACATACATCCTTCACCCACCCACAAACCCAACCACACCTTCACCCACCCACACAAACATCATTTAACCACACCCAGCTCCCCTCCCACACAATACCACACCCACACACATCCCAACGACACATCCCTCACCCACACACACACATCTATCCACACATCTCCTACCCATCCACACATCCCCCAACTACAATCACCCTCACTACCCACACATACATCCTTCATTCAGCCACACACACCCCCACCCAGCCAGACATATCCCCCACCCACACACACATCTCCAAATCCATCACCCACACCCATCACGCACCCCTCCCCTAACCCACACACCCCCCACACACATTCACCCACACATCTCTCACCCACACACACTCTCCACCCATCCACCCAAACATCCCACACCCAAACACATCCCTCACCCACACACACATCCCCAAACCCACAACCACCCCCACCTGCACACATCTCCCACCACCACATATCCCCACACCCACATCTCCCCACCCACACATATACCCCCACCCATCCCATAACCCACCATCAATCATCCACCAACATATCCTCCTCCACCCACTCACCCACAACCACCTACACAAACATACATCCCCACCCACAAACACATCTCCCCATACACCCATACATCTCGCACGCACCCACACACAATCCCCCACCCACACACACACAATCCCCCACCCACCCACACAAACCCACCCCTCCCACCCACACATCCTGAGCCCACCCACACACACCACGAATCCACCCACACACACATCCCCCGATCCCCCAACCGACTATTATGATCAAACTCCCACACTCTACACACACATACAGTAACGATTGTCGTGAGCATTGTCGCAAAATTGTAAAGAAAATGGAGAAAAATTGTACATATACATTTTGTAACTTAAAAATTAGTGATGCAATTCAACTCTCTCTCCCTCCCCCTCTCTCTCTCTCTCTCTCTCTCTCTCTCTCTCTCTCTCTCTCTCTCTCTCTCTCTCTCTCTCTCTCTCTCTCTCAGGTTAAAGGATGTTTGGTTGGGGGATGGGTGGGTAGAGGATGTGTGGGTGGGTAGAGGATATGTGGGTGGGTGAGTGTGTGCAGGTTAGGAGATGGTGGGGGATGTTTGTAGGTGCGGGCTCGGGATCTGTGAGTGGGCTGGGGGAGATGGGAGATTATGTGGGTGAGTGCGGAATTTGTGTGTGGGTAGGTGCGGAATATGTGAGTTGACGGGGAGACATGTGTGTGACTGAGGAATGTGTGTTTGGTTGGGTGGTTGGAGGTGTGTGGGTGGAGGAGGATATTGGGTGAGTGATTGTTGGTGGGAAATGGGACGGGTAGAGGATATGTGAGTGGGTGGGGAGATTTGTGTAGGTGGGGGATGTGTGGGTTATTGAATGTATGTGTGCTTGGGGTGTGGGTGGATGGGATGTGTGGTGGGTGAGAGGTGTGTGTGGGTGGGGAGATGTGTAGGTGTAGGGATGTGGTGGATGGGTGGGGGAATGTATTGTATGTGTGTGTGATTTGGTGGGGAAGTTGGAGTGAATGGGGGATGTGTGGGTGGGTGGTGGATGTGTCTCATAACATAGTAATATGCATTGTTTATGTTTACAAAATTCATGTGACAATGTTTTTTTTCCTATGCACTGTTGATGAAAGAAAGATGAATGATTGGAACGGCCGAATGTAAGACGGGCCTGTGTGCCTAATTTGTTACCCTTTGAAAATAAAATCTGTTCGTTCGTTCGTTCGTTCTCTCTCTCTCTCTCTCTCTCTCTCTCTCTCTCTCTCTCTCTCTCTCTCTCTCTCTCTCTCTCTCTCTCTCTCACTAACGCTCTCACTCACATTACAGTAATGTTATATTATACATGATAAAATCAAGTGTCATATATACAAAATGATAATGTGAAAGATGAAAATACACAAAAAATATGGAATGGCATGTTACAGGACATGCGAGCACTGAATTCTCTCTCTCTCTCTCTCTCTCTCTCTCTCTCTCTCTCTCTCTCTCTCTCTCTCTTTCTCTCTCTCTCTCTCTCTCTCTCTCTCTCTCTCTCTTACACAGGCACACACACATTCCCCACACACACACACATATCCCTCACATACACACCCATACATACATCCTCACATCTAGACAAATACTTGATGCCTGACATGATCACTGAAGCTAATAAGAACAAACTCCCACACTTTACACACAATTGAGACACTGACGATTGTCGTGAGAATTCTCGCAATTGCAAGAAGTGGAGAAAAAATGGTACATATACATTATGTAGCGTAAAAATTAGTGATGCAATTCAACTCTTTCTCTCTCTCTCTCTCTCTCTCTCTCTCTCTCTCTCTCTCTCTCTCTCTCTCTCTCTCTCTCTCTCTCTCTCTCTTGCGCTCTCTTTACATACACACACTCTCACACTCATTCACACTCTCTCTCTTACTTACACTCACTAACTCTCTCACTTGCTTTACAGTAATTTACATGAATTCATTTTATGCATGTTAAAATCAAGTGCATCAAAACGATAATATGAAAAAAATGAGAATACACAAAACATATGGATCAGCATGTTAGATGACATGCGTGCGCTCAACTCTCTCTCTCTCTCTCTCTCTCTCTCTCTCTCTCTCTCTCTCTCTCTCTCTCTCTCTCTCTCTCTTCTCTCTCACACACATGTACATACACACACCCACACACATCATACCCACGCAATACACACACCTGCACACATCCATATATTTACTCACACGTACTCACATAACACCCGAATATACACTCCCTCGCATACACTGCATGCATGCACACTTACACATCAAAAGATATACAATACATACACGAGCACACACACACAAAGACTCATCCATACACACATACACACAAGCACATGCATATAAACGCATATAAACACATGAACGCATACTTTAACACACGTACAGACATACACACAGAGTCACACACAGATACACACATGCACACACATATACACCCATACACACATCCAGACATGCACACACATACATTACACTTTCTCATGCACTCTCTCATTCACCCACGCTCTCTCTTTTACCCACTCACTCGCTCTCACACTCACTCATTCGTGCACATACACGCATACCCACAAATTCTCTCTCACTCACTCACGCTCCCTTACTCACTCATTTACTCGATGACTCTAACTCACACTCACTCACTAACTTTCACACTCTATCACACAGACAGGGAGACACACAACACACCCACTCTCTCAGATTCACTCATTCTATAACTAAATCTCTCACACATATGTCCACACACTCACTCACTTTTACACTCACTCAGGCACACGCGCATGCATACTCTCTCACTCTCTCTATCATACTAATTCTTCCACTCACACTCTTTCTCACTCACTCTCTCACCCACTGTCTCGTTCACACACATACAGTGAAGAATGATAGTGGAAAAATGATACTAGTAGGTGACTTATGGAGGCATATAGTCGGTATGAAGTAAGTATTGAAAGAGTTTTCGGTTGAATGTGTAGGGACTCATTGGTGTTTTCAGTTCTGTTGGAAGGCTATTCCACAAGTGAGCACCAGAATATGCGAAACAAGTTTTGTATAAGTCCAATCTAGGCTTAGGAAGCTGTAATAAATTTAAGCGCTTACTGTTCATTGCATTAGATTGAATTAACGGTAGAAGATACTCTGGGGTATTTTCAGATATAATTGTATACACTAATTTGGCTTTGTTAAAAAGGAAGCGCTTTTGAAGTGGTAGAAGTCTTAGATGGCTGTATAATTTATTACTTTCAACGTGCTTTATGCTAGAAACTAGACGTATAGCGCGGTTTTGAAGCGAACACAATCGTTTCATATTAGATTTAGGGCAGCCATCCCAGACTGTGGAACAATAATCGAGAGGTGATTGGATATAGGATGCATAGAATATTTTACGTGTGCTTTCATCCAAAAAGTGTTGAATTTTAGCAAGTTGGATAATGAAGTAAGCCAATATCAGCCTATTAAGAGAGGTGTGAGACAGGGATGTGTAATGTCTCCAGATCTGTTTTCCCTGTACAGTGAAAATATTTTCAGAAATATTGAAAATATGGAAGGAATCAACATTGGGGGACGATGCATCAATAACATTAGATATGCAGATGATACAGTCTTGATTGCAGACAATGAACAGGACCTGCAAAATTTAGTAGATGCGGTTGTTACACACAGTGAACAACAAGGGTTAGAATTAAATTGTAAAAAGACACAGATTATGGTCGTCACTAGGAAGAACGAAATACCACAGTGTAATATACAAGTAAATGGGAATATTCTTCAACAAGTGAATAGGTACAATTACCTCGGAACAGTAATAACATCTGATGGGAGATGCCTTGAAGAGATTAGAACAAGAATCGCCATGGCAAAAGTAGCCTTTAGCAAGATGAAAAACATACTGACCAATAAAAAGATGTCAATTGAAACGAGAAAAAGAGTGTTGAGATGCTACATAGAACCTGTACTTTTATATGGATGTGAAGCTTGGACAATGAGCAGCCAGGCTGAAAAACATCTGATGGCTGTAGAAATGTGGTTTCTGAGGAAAATGCAAAGAATACCATGGACAGCCAGAAAGACCAATGAACAAGTCCTTCAAGAAACAAATGAAGATCGTAAACTGATCAGAGACATTAGACGTAGACAGTCACAATTTTTTGGGCATGTTATGAGAAGAAATGATTTGGAGAACTTGGTGACAACTGGTAAGATCGAGGGGAACAGACCAAGGGGAAGACCTAGAAACAAGTATCTGGATGGCTTGGCCTTGTGGCATGGTCGAGACAGAAACACGGAACCGATCCACGACTCTGTTGATCGAGTGAGATGGCAGAACATAACCGCCCACGCTTACCGGCATGGCACATGATGGATGGATGGATGGATGGTAAACTTTTTGTGCTATTCTCTTGGTAAGGGCGTGAACATGAGGGCTCCAGTTTAAATGTCTGTCAATTAAAAGACCTAATGTTTTATGTTCATTTACATTAATTATAGGTAACGTGTCCACGTGGAGCTCGAGCGGTATCCCAGTTATGGCTAGGGTCTGTAGTTTTTGTCTGGTCGTTATTAGCATGGATTTGGTTTTGTCGATGTTAATTAACATGCGATTTTCATTGCTCTATCTACTAAGGTTGTCAAGATCGTTTTGTAAAGAGCTCTCTAAGTCACAAAGGCTCTCTTGACTTGTGTAAATAGTGCAGTCATCCGCAAATAAATCACACGAAGTATTGAGATATAAAGGAAGATCGTTAATATACACTGCAAAAAGCAGCGGACCTAGTATTGAGCCCTGAGGCACCCCAAATTAAGTTGTGTGGGTCTTGATAGACAGTTATTGAAGGACACTACTTGTTGTCTGTCTGATAAAAATGACGTAATTAGGTCCACCATATTGGTGCCATTCTTCATGTGTTTTAATTTTCTAATTAAAATATCATGATCTACCATATCAAAGGCCTTTTTTAAAGTCTACAAATACTGCTCCATAAATGTTGCCATGAACGAGGACAACGTGCCGGTCAGTGACCGAAAGATATATAATTCAGGGACAGGTGTTCGCAGAGGTCATTGCCTGACGATCTTATCGGACGGACACGGGAAACGGGGAGATCGCGTTGTGGAAAACCGAACGGAGACGGCAATCAAAGGATTCGGACGCTTAGAAGTACTAACGTAGGGAAACCCAGGGAAACAGCGGAGGGACGGGAAGGAACGAGCAATTAACAATACGTGAATTCACAGACGTTTGATGTGGGGACTTACGGCAAATTTGATTGTAGATCAAACAAACAACGAAGGATTGGACACTGAGTATAAATGAGTGAAAAACGGGTTTTGAAGTAGTGTGTGTTCCAAAACTGGGCCGAGATATTTATGTATCCTGAAATAGTAAAGAAATCATCCCTTGCAATGGGATAGAAGGGCTTATGTGCTGATAGATTTCAATGCTGGGAGTTACATAAATTCTATATATAAGGTAAAACTAACCTTAGAGTAATAGTTAGCATAGGGAAATATGTGTTTCTGCTTAAGGTTTACCATTGCTTTCTATTAGTTAATAGTTTAGACTTTAGTGAATTCTGCTGTTTTATGTCAGAGTATTCTTTCGGAAGCTTTTCATTACGGCTGGAGAAAGACACTCACATAAACAGTAATATGAAGCAGACTTAAATCACCTGTTTTAATATTTATTACCCAGATTCCAATACACCGCCTGACATATCAAAGAAGATAGAACAGTACGTCTCTTGTACAGAGAAAGCAGTGTTGATAATAAAGGAAAGAACTTTCACTTTAATCAGGCACTTCACGGGGGCAGAGAAAGTTTAGAAAATACTGGAAATAACGATCATTATAAAAAGGCAGGATGACCCAGAACTGAAAATAATGACACTGTAAATTAATATAAAGACACAAATGAATCATTCATGAAGAGTTGCCAGGCGTACAAAAGGTGTTCATAAAAGAACGGAATACCGTGTGTAGAACTTTTGCAGGACCAATAGACAGTGCTAGACATTAGCTATGTGTTTTCCATGGTAGATTTATTAAGTAACGATTAATCAAGGAAAACCCGGTCTAAGCATAAGACTTACAGTGATCACATTACTTTACGGTGATACAGTGGTGAACAGTTTTTTTCAATAACGGATTTACCTCCAGACTCAAGCTGAACGGAGCATCCAGGGTGAGAACGTTCTAATTATATGTGTGACGTCTTGTTGCATGGCCGTTTATGAAGACTGGAGAAAGCTTACGGAACATACGATTACCCGAGTCATATCTTGCATTCACATTAGCAGACACTACCAACTACATATACACTTTCAATACATACAATTGACATAGTTTTCAACAATAAACATGTTATTAATTGTTGGAGGAAACTGTTGTCAGGGTATGTTATGAAGGAGAGAGAGAGAGAGAGAGAGAGAGAGAGAGAGAGAGAGAGAGAGAGAGAGAGAGATAGTGTATGGAAGACAGAAGGGAGGAGTGTAGACAAAAGTCTGTCAATAATCCCAAAGTATAATAAGTTAAAGGTGTGCTTGTTGATTCCACTTTCCTCCCGGGACGACAAGTGACAGCATCAATAGTCCACATTTACAAACGTAAAGGAAACCTCCAATCCTGTGACAACCACCGAGGCATCTCCTTGCTTTCAATTGCAGGGAAGATACTCGCCAGAATTCTTCTCAATCGCCTCACAGCCCATCTCGATCAAGGTCTTCTTCCTGAGAGTCAATGTGGCTTCAGAAAAGAACGTGGAACTGTTGACATGATTTTCGCTGTAAGGCAGCTGCAAGAGAACCGTCAGGAACAGAACTTTGAAATGTTCCCCACTTTCATTGACCTTACCAAGGCTCTTAATACAGTCAGCAATGAAGGACTGTGGAAGATCATGGTAAAATATGGTTGTCCACGAAAGTTTGTCTAAATAGTGCGGCTATTTCATGATGGCATGCAGGCAAGAGTACAGGAAAATGGTGAACTGTCTGAAGCGAGGATGTGTCCTGGCACCAACACTGTTCAGCCTCATGTTTTCAGCTATGTTGACGAATGCCTTCGAAAACAACGACATTGGAATAGACATCAACTACTGCATGAATGGAAGTTGTTCAATCTCAGAAGCCTGAAAGCTGAAACCAAATCTACCAGCGACACCGTCAGAGAGCTCCTGTTTGCTGATGATTGCGCTCTATACGCCAACTCAGAGGCAAACATGCAACATAATGTTTCAGCTTTCTCATATGCCTGTGCCAACTTTGGGCTCAATATAAACTTGGAGAAGAACGAGCCAGCTCCAGTGATTAATCACACCGTGCCGAATATCAAAGTGAATGATCATAGACTAAGTGTTGTGGACAAATTTACCTATCTTGGCAGCACTGTGTCACAAGCTGTCACAATTGATGACGAAGTGAATGCAAGAATCTCCAAGGCCAGCGCGGCCTTTGGCAGACTGTACAAGAATGTATGGCAACTAGGACTGCAAGACCTGTAAAGAAGAGACTAGACAGAAAAACTACTGCAGGGGATCATCTTCCTGGAACGTAAAGCATTCGTTGTCCACATTGTCAAAGAACATTTCGAGCCAAACTAGGCCTTATCAGCCATCTTAGAACTCACAGCTCCATATTTTCAACTACACTGGATGAAATCAATGGTCATCGTCATTCTTGATGGACAAACAACATTTATGTTGTCTAGAGCGTCTTCTAGTCTCTAGTCTCTAATTCTTTTTTCTACTTTATTGAGCGCAAAACTATACGTGTGTGTCTGTTTATGTTGCCTAGTATGTCCTCTAATCTCTAATTATTACTTCTATGAACGTCAATCTTTATGTGTGTATGTATATTGTCTAAAGCGTCTTCTAGTCTCTAATTCTTTTCTCTACTTCTACAAACAATATAAAATAACACAAAGAAATGCAGCTTTACAAAACATAATTACGACACACACAGGGCGTTGCGGCGACTAACCTTCATCAGCAAACAAATACATGCACGAAACACAACATATAGTCAACGCAACACTCAGAATAACAAGCTATGTATTGCCTATATATATGTATATACCATGGGATTCTGAGATATGTACGAACATTTTTTTTTCAAATTTTCATTGCTGTCATTTCTTCATCTTTTTATTTTATCACCCAGTCATTACGCCTTAATATAGTCAACGGATGGTCTTCTCCGTGACTATATGTTGTGTTTTGTGTATGTATTTGTGTGCTGGTGAAGGCTAGTCGCCGCAACGCCCTGTGTGTGTCGTAATTCTGTTCTGTAAAGCTGCATTACTTTGTGTTATTTTATATTGTTTACATTTCCACAGCGACACCGCAGTTCCAGCAAATTTTATGCATATTCTCTACTTCTATTGGCGCCAAACAATACCTATTTATTTATGTTGTCTAGTGCGCCCGCTAGTCTCTAATTCTTCCCCCTAGTTCTGTGAGCGCCAAACAATCAGTGCGTATTTATTTTTTATTTATGAACTCTCTGAGTGTTAGCGCTCGGCAAGATGTGCTGTTTTCTTTCGTTCACTCGCTTGGAACTTGAAAGTCGTCCACGCACGGGCTGTTACTAGGGAGTGCTCTGGCAAATCTGCAAATCTAACCATTAGAGAACTCCTGTTTGCGGACGGCGACCAAGCACTAATAGCAAAATCAGAAGCTAAATTACAAGACCACATGAATAGTCTAAACGAAATGTGCAGGGAACATAATATGAAAATTAGCACAAGTAAAACAGAGGTACTTACTTTAACCATAGAAGAAAAAGCAACAACGATTCACCTTAACGAACATCCCTTGAAACAAGTAAAGAGTTTCAAGTACCTGGGAAGTATAATATCATCAAATGGCAAATCAGAAGACGAGATCGAAAATAGATGCAATAAGGCAAACCAATTCATTGGACAAATGGCACCAATACTAAAGAATACACATGTATCAATAACTACTAAGAAAGCACTTTACAACACAATCTTCCTGCCAACTCTATGCTACCAATGCCAAACCTGGACAATGACAGAAAAAGAGAAAAGAAAAATCACAACATCAGAAATGAGATTCCTGAGAAGAATACTCAACGTATTAAGAAGAGATAAGATCAGAAATGAAGAAATCAAGACTAAAGTGGGTGTTATAGCTGCACTAGATTTTATTAGAAAGCAGCAAGTCAAATGGTTTGGCCATGCAAGTAGGTTACCAACTAACAGTATACCACAACAAGCAATGATGTACAGACCAGATGGAAACAGAGGAAGAGGCCGACCACGTAAACGATGGACGGAGGGAATAACCGAGTCCATGAGAATATCGATACATGAAGCCCATAAGCGGGCACTCTCCCGCTGTTTATACTTCACCTCGACACCGCAAGGTACAAGAGGAACATGATGAGATGAGATGAGAGTACTGGCTTGTTGTTCCGCCGGATTATATTTCCCTATTACCAGTGTCCCTCGTCATCATGCGAATTAATCCGACTTCTGCTGTACTTGTAATTTACGTCTCCAAGTCATGGACGAGAAGTCATCATGTTGGTCGAGCTGACAGGTGTAAGTTTTCACTTGAAGCCCCTTCGTTTGTAGTTTTCACTGCGACTTGTGTTGGTTGTATTGATATATTTATGATAAAGAGTTGAGTTGGTTATATTGATATATTCCTTACAAGGATTTGAGTTGGGTTGAGCTAAGAACTGACATCACTGCACTCAGGAAATTTCCATACGTGCTCCGTCCCCTCGTTCAACAGCCAGCGAAGAGTCATACTATTAAACATTCCCACTCTATCTGATTCAAAGTTCTCACTGTCTTCTCTCTCAGTTTTAAGATTCTACCAGAACCCCTTGCAAGGAATGGTTTATTAGTGTAAAGTCCTCATAAGGACTGGCGATGGTTATATTTAGTCGCTACAGGGACTAGTGCTGGTCATAGTTAGTCCCTATAAGGACATTGACAAAGGCACTACAACTTACAAGATAAATGGTCAGCTATAAATAACACCTAAGCACATGATACTGAGATGTAGAGACGCCACTCGAATCCCTCAAAATGGCGGAAACTGGTAAGACGCTCAGGTGTGAACAACAAATTCATTTAAATGTAATCCAGCTGTACGCTTAAATATAGCTGTTGGATTAATGTCCGGAAGCGTAGCAACATGTTGGATGGCACTGAATGGCACACATAGAAAGGTTAAGTGGTGCTCCTGTTTCACTGAGAACAAAAAGTACAGCTTACCTTTCATAAATACCTGTGTCAGATGATGTGTCTACATACTTGGTGTGTAGGTCGTCAGTTCTTCTTCTTCTTCTTCTTCTTCTTCTTCTTCTTCTTCTTCTTCTTCTTCTTCTTCTTCTTCTTCTTCTTCTTCTTCTTCTTCTTCTTCTTCTTCTTCTTCATCTTCTTCTTCTTCGTCTTCTATTTCTTCTTCTTCTTCTTCTTCTTCTTCTTCTTCTTCTTCTTCTTCTTCTTCTTCTTCTTCTTCTTCTTCTTCTTCTTCTTCTTCTTCTTCTTCTTCTTCTTTGTCAAAGATCTACATAGGAGCTTAGAGAGTTAAGACGGAGCTATACAGAGAACACCAGACAGGAGAGACACGGACACTATATTTAGCTTGACAAACGGACACATTCGTGTCAACTAAGAGGTCGTTGAGTGCTTATGAGCGAGGGTTTCCCAAGAGTATAGGAAACTCGCCTCTCGACGAGTAACTGGAGAATACCAGTTACTTTAGTTAACTGACCAAGCGTGCTGGGACTCTACGCACGCAAACTCGCCAGCGCACGGAGGACTGAATGTCCGTGGTTGAACGCGCAACTAGAAGCGTGGCTCAGACTGGGACAAGGACGGATAGAGAGCAGACGTGTTCGCTAGGAACTTATATAGTTTATTGACAATAGTGTTAGCTAGGCTTTAGATTCCAATTAGTAAATAGTATCATTATTTTCACCGCTTCATTGCATCTGTGAAACATACCATGTTGTTGATTATCCATGAAGTATTCCACTCGCAGAGCCTGTTTGTAATCAGCTCTAAATAAAAATGTATCCTTTTGCACATCACACGAGTTATTGATTCGTGTCGTGCAAAAGTAGGGAGTCCTGAATTACCTGTCGCAAGTAAGTTGCTGACAGGCAGGACCCATTTGGTGTCAGAAGCTTTCTGAACCAACGTCTATAGACTCTAAAATTATTTTGTGGTGTTAAAATTACCCAAACGTGAATTATTTAATACATAATATTTGAAATAGATTGTTTTCGTGAATGAACACCAAATACTTTAAAAAGTACCATTTGTGGAGCTTGAACCACAATTAAGAGAAAATAATTTGGAAATTGTGTAATTCTGTGAAAAATGATAGCAAATGTGTATGAATTTGGTTAAATGAATATATGTACAAATATGTTGCAAAGTTATCAAGCACACCATCGTGTACATTTCATTTTGTGTGATACAGCCATCAATGTCAACATTCATCATATTTAAGAGTATATTAGCTACTAAACGGAATCAATAGAGCGTAGTTATACCAAGCAAGAAAGAAAGTGAAGACAAGACGACAGTGACACTCATATGACGAATCATCTTACAAATCATGACGATCATTGATATTATCATAACATTCATTCACTAACATCATTTTTCATTATCCAAATCACATTTGTTATTGATCAGCCGCATGAAAGATGAACATGTATTTGTAGCATAGACATGTTTTCTAAAGTATTGATGCTCTACTAAACAGAATCGTCATTTCTCCAATCAAGTGTACGGAAGTCAGCGGTGGAACATCCCAAGTCCAAGTGTTTCCAATCTATTAGAGACAACTTGTAGCGGGTTGTCATTTTGGGCAATTTGAGGACAGGTCGAGACATAAGTCAACCGGGCAGAAGTCAAAGGACATAGGGTCAAACGACGGAAGCCAGGACATAAGTCATAAGACAACGGTTCCGGATCAATACAATTCCCAAGAATATAATAGAGGTCTATATCCAACGATAATGATGTGATGCACTACTCAATTAGCCGAGTGAATCAATATAACAGTGTGAAAAGGCAGAGAAGAGAATTTGTTCTATCCCCAGAAGAGATACTTAAACTTATGAGATCTTTGACAAAATTGGACAGCCAATTTTTCGGTGACCAATACGTGTTACATACAGGAGTTAAACGGTTGTAACACTACACGCAGAGGAGAGGAGCGTGTCAAAGCTCTACATAGGAGCTTAGAGAGTTAAGACGGAGCTATACAGAGAACACCAGACAGGAGAGACACGGGCACTATATTTAGCTTGACAACCGGACACATTCGTGTCAACTAAGAGGTCGTTGAGTGCTTATGAGCGAGGGTTTCCCAAGAGTATAGGAAACTCGCCTCTCGACGAGTAACTGGAGAATACCAGTTACTTTAGTTAACTGACCAAGCGTGCTGGGACTCTACGCACGCAAACTCGCCAGCGCACGGAGGACTGAATGTCCGTGGTTGAACGCGCAACTAGAAGCGTGGCTCAGACTGGGACAAGGACGGATAGAGAGCAGACGTGTTCGCTAAGAACCTTATATAGTTTATCGACAATAGTGTTAGCTAGGCTTTAGATTCCAATTAGTAAATAGTATCATTATTTTCACCGCTTCATTGCATCTGTGAAACATACCATGTTGTTGATTATCCATGAAGTATTCCACTCGCAGAGCCTGTTTGTAATCAGCTCTAAATAAAAATGTATCCTTTTGCAAATCACACGAGTTATTGATTCGTGTCGTGCAAAAGTAGGGAGTCCTGAATTACCTGTTACAAGTAAGTTGCTGACATTCTTCTTCTTCTTCTTCTTCTTCTTCTTCTTCTTCTTCTTCTTCTTCTTCTTCTTCTTCTTCTTCTTCTTCTTCTTCTTCTTCTTCTTCTTCTTCTTCTCCTTCTTCATCTTCTTCTTCTTCGTCTTCTTCAACTACGGTACCAACAACAACTACTACTACTACTACTACTACTACTACTACTACTACTACTACTACTACTACTACTACTACTACTACTACTACTACTACTACTACTACTACTACTACTTCTACTACTACTACTACTACTACTACTACTACTACTACTACTACTACTACTACTACTACTACTACTACTAATACTACTACTACTACTAATACTACTACTACTACTACTACTACTACTACTACTACTACTACTACTACTACTATTACTACTACTACTACTACTACTACTACTACTACTACTACTACTACTACTACTACTACTACTACTACTACTACTATTACTACTACTACTACTATTATTCGAAGTTTAGCCACATAAATGATCTCACATTTTCTTGATGATGGTGAGCTTGTCTTGAATACAAGTTGAAGACATCTTTGCTAACCATAGTGGTGTACACAATTCCAGTAAGGGCAACATCAGGGAAAGTGAAATATAGGGCAACATCAGGGAAAGTGAAGTATAGGGCAACATCAGGGAAAGTGAAGTATAGGGCAACATCAGGGAAAGTGAAGTAGAAGAAAACATCAGGGAAAGTGAAGTATAGGGCAACATCAGGGAAAGTGAAGTATAGGGCAACATCAGGGAAAGTGAAGTAGAAGGAAACATCAGGGAAAGTGAAGTATAGGGCAACATCAGGGAAAGTGAAGTATAGGGCAACATCAGGGAAAGTGAAGTATAGGGCAACATCAGGGAAAGTGAAGTATAGGGCAACATCAGGGAAAGTGAAGTATAGGGCAACATCAGGGAAAGTGAAGTATAGGGCAACATCAGGGAAAGTGAAGTATAGGGCAACATCAGGGAAAGTGAAGTATAGGGCAACATCAGGGAAAGTGAAGTAGAAGGAAATATCAGGGACAGTGAAGTAGAAGGAAACATCAGGGACAGTGAAGTATAGGGCAACATCAGGGAAAGTGAAGTATAGGGCAACATCAGGGCCAGTGAAGTATAGGGCAACATAATGGAGGGGAAAGTGAAGTATAGGGCAACATCAGGGACAGTGAAGTATAGGGCAACATCAGGGAAAGTGAAGTATAGGGCAACATCAGGGAAAGTGGAGTATAGGGCAACATCAGGGACAGTGAAGTATAGGGCAACATCAGGGAAAGTGAAGTAGAAGGAAACATCAGGGACAGTGAAATACAGGACAACATTACGCGTATTGGGTATAATATGCTAGCCCCATTTTATCATAGATTAATTAATACTCCATTGGTGATATTGCCTTTTAATTCCCAAAATTTTCCTGGTAATCATTTTAGGATGCGTCGACAAAGGAGTCAAGATTAATTTAAAACATTCCTATAGGCCGATTGAATATATTACCATCAGGCTTGTATGTAAGGCTAGGCTAGGCACTACGCCACACCAACACCAGAGTCATGGATAGACAGACGTTAGATGACAGAAGTAAATATGACATATGAGGAACAGACACAACAGAGGATAAATAGAGGAATGATAGCTGAGAAGCCAGCAGACAATTGATTCATAGCAGAACAAACAAGGAGAGAGTTAGTGACAGGAGAATGATAAGCTAGATCAGGAGACATATAGGGACAAAAGAATGAGAGACCAGACCAGGAGACATATACGGACAAAATAATGACAGAGAATATCAACAGACAAACGGGAACCAAATAATGGCAGACAAAAGAATGAGAGACCAGATCAGGAGACATATAGGGACAGAAGATTGACATACCAGATTAATAGGCAAATAGAGACAAAATAATAAAATAACAGGTTAACAGAGAAAAGTGGACAACAGAATGATAGACCAGGAGAAAGATAGGGACAAAAGAATGACAGACCAGACCAGGAAACATATAATGACAAAATAATTATAGACCAGACCAGGAGATATATAAGAACAAAAGAATAACACTACAGATTAACAGATAAATAGAGACAAAGTAATAACATAACAGACTAACAGACAAATAGGGACAAAAGAATGATAGACCAGGAGACAGATAGGAACAAAATCATGACATACCAGGAGACATATAATGACAACATAATTACAGACCAGACCAGGAGACATATAATGACAAATTAATAACAGACCAGACCAGGAGACATATAAGGACAAAAGAATGACACATGAGACCAGGAGACATAAAGGGACAAAATAATCACAGTCCAGACCAGGAGACGAATAGGGAAAACAGAATGACGATGACAGACAAGACAACAGAGTGAAGTGACAGAAGTATGACATACCAGCAGACATACAGAAACAGAAGAGTGACAGATCAGAAGGCAGATAAGGAAAAATAGTGAAAGCTCAGCAGACATATAGATCAGATAATGGCACAAGTGGGAGACTTAACGGGAGACTTTTTTTAAAGGTTAACAGACAGATATGGGCTAAAGAGTATCAGATCAGCAGACAGATAGGGGCCAAAGAGTAACATATCAGCAAACAGATAATGGCACAAGTGTAACAGATCAGCAGACAGATAGGGGTTAAAGAGTAACAGGTCAGCAGACAGATAGAGGTTAAAGAGTAACAGATCAGCAGACAGATAGGAGCACATGTGTAACAGATAAGCAGGCAGATAGGGGCTAAAGAGTAACAGATCAGCAGAAAGATAGGGGCGAAAGAGTAACAGATCAGCAGACAGATATGGGCCAAAGAGTAACAGATCAGCAGACAGATAGGGGCCAAAGAGTAACAGATCAGCAGACAGATAGGGGCACATGTGTAACACATCAGCAGACAGATAGGGGCTAAAGAGTAACAGATCAGCAAACAGATAATGGCACAAGTGTAACAGATCAGCAGACAGATAGGGGCTAAAGAGTAACAGATCAGCAGACAGATATGAGATAAAGAGTAACAGATCAACAGACAGATAGGGGCTAAAGAGTAATACATCAGCAGACAGATAGACGCTAAAGAGTAACAGATCAGCAGACAGAAAAGGACAGGAGAGAGATGGCAGTGGATTGAGAGATGAGAGACAGGACAAGCGGATGAAAGTGGCATGCTGTTTGTCCATCAAGAACGATGATGACCATTCATTTCAACCAGTGGGGTTGAAAGTATGAAGCCGTGAGTTCTAAGATGGCTGATAAGACCTATTTTGGCTCGAAATGTTCTTTGACAATGTGGTCAAAGAATGCTTGACGTTCCAGGAGGAGGATCACCTGCAGTGGTTTTTCTGCCCAGTCTTTTCTTCACAGCTCTTGCAGTCCTGGCTGCTTCACAAGTGACTGCACCCTTGTGTAATGATGTACACCACGAATTTCGGTCTTTGGCAGCAGTCTCCCGGTGTCAGAGTGAATTCCAAAAGCATTCAGTGAGATTTTCAGAGTGTCTTTAAAGCGTTTCCTCTGATCGCCTTGGGAGCGTTTACCACAACGCAGCTCACCGTAAAAAATTCGTTTAGGGAGCCTGTGATCTGGCATACGAGTTACCAGTGACCAGCCCAGCGAATCTGATTCCTCATTAGTAGAGTATGGATGCTGGGCATGGACGCTCTTTCAAGAACTACAGTGTCTGCAATCTTGTCTTACCATTTAATCTTCAGTAGCTTCCTTGGGCAGACTGTGTGGAAGTGGTTTAATTTCCTAGCGTGTCGCTGATAAACAGTCCATGTTTCACAAGCATATAGCAGGTGGATAAAACAACTGCTTTGTAGACTTTCAGCTTTGTTTGCAGGCTTATTTCATTTATGTCTCAAACATTCTTGTACAGTCTACCAAAGGCCTCGCTGGCCTTGGAGATTCTTGCATTCACTTCGTCATCAATTGTGGCAGCTTGTGACACAGTGCTGCCAAGATAGGTGAATTTGCCAACAACACTTAGTCTATGGCCATTCACTTTGATATTCGGCTCGGTGTGATTATTCCCTGGAGTTGGTTAGTACATGACAACAATCTTCTCCAAGTTGATATTGAGCCCAAAGTTGGCACAGGCATATGAGAAAGCTGAAACGTTGTGTTGTATGTCCGCCTCTGAGTTGGCATGCAGAGCGCAATCATCATCAAACAGCAGCTCTCTGACGGTGTCGATGCTAGTTTAGGTTTTAGCTTTCAGCCTTTTGAGATTGAACAACTCTCCGTCCATGCGGTCGTTGATGTCTATTCCATTGTCATTGTTCTCGAAGGCATTCGTAAGCATGGCTGAAAACATGAGGCTGAACAGTGTTGATGCCAGAACACATCCTTGCTTCACTCCATTGGTGACAGGAAAGGGTTCAGACAGTTCACCATTTTCCTGTACTCTTGCTTGCATGCCATCATGAAATAGCCGCACTATTTGGACAAAATTTCGTTGACAGCCATATTTCGTCATAATCTTCCACAGTCCTTCTCTGCTGACTGTATCAAAAGCCTTGGTAAGGTCAATAAAAGTGGAGACATTTCGGAGTTCTGTTCCTGAAATTTCTCTTGCAGTTGCCTTGCAGCGAAAATCATGTCACTAGTTCCTCGTTCTTTTCTGAAACCACATTGACTCTCAGGAAGATGACCTTGATCGAGATAGGCACTGAGGCAATTGAGAAGAATACTGGCGAGTATCTTCCCTGCGATTGAGAGCAAAGAGATGCCTCGTCGGTTGTCACAGGATTGGCTATTCCCTTTACGTTTGTAAAGGTGGACTATTGATGTGTCCTTGAAATCTTGTGGCATGGTCTCATTAACCCATATGTTTGTAAAGACTTGGTGAAGCGGCTCTAATAGGACCGGCCCACCAGCCTTGTATATCTCTGCAGGGATGGAGTCAGGACCAGGCGCCTTACCGCTGGAAAGTTGCTGGATGGCTTTGTTTACTTCAACTATAGTTGGCAGGTCATCAAGTGTATCATTAGTGGGACCTTTAGGAAGGCAGTTGATGGCTTTATCACCGATGAAAGAAGTCGCATTTAAGATGTTGCTAAACTGCTCTGCCCAGCGTTGAAGGATTTCTTTCTTATTAGTGACCAATGTTCCCACATCTGTACTGAGGAGGGGAGCTATGTCTGGTGGTGGAGGACCGTAGACCGCTTTCAGTGAGTCGTAGAAGTTTTTCATGTCATTTCCGTCAGCAAAGCCTTGAATTTCATTAGCGTTGTTGCTCAGCCAGGAGTCCCGCATGTGCCAAAGTTTCCGCTGCACTATTTTCCGAATGTTATTGAAGGCATCTTTTTTATGTTGAATTGGGTCATTCAAATGTGCCTTGAGGAGAAGATGTTTCTCGGCCAGCAATTGGTTGATGTCTTCGGAATTTCCATCAAACCAGTCTTTATGCTTTCGGGGGGTTGGACTCAGGATTTCCATAGCAGTGTTGTAGATTATGTCCTTTAGGGCTCGCCACTCTGTTTTCGCATCCTGTTTAGCTGCAGCATTTGGTTTGAGGAGTTCTTCCAGCATATTTTCAAATGACAGCTGCATTTTTGTGCTGTTTAAGTGAGTGACATTTAGTTTTTATTTTTTTTTAATTTTTATATATTGTCATATTTTATATATTTTTTATTTATTGTCAATGAGGTGCCAGTGTTTCGAGCGCGGGTCACTTACGATGTACTATTTCTCATGGGAAGACGGAAAATTGTGTTGGTGATCAGGAGATCGTGTTCTGCACAGGTCTGAAGGAGGAGGAGTCCATTGTTGTTACAATTTCCGACCTCGTACTTTAGGCGGTGTTCTTGCCTACTCTGGCATTGAAGTCCCCTAGGAGTATAAGTTTGTCTCCTTTCGGAACAGATATTAATACATTGTGCAGGTCCTCATATAACTTGTTTTTGATGTCATCTTCATTGGTCATGATTGGTGCGTAGACACTCACGATGGTTGCATGCTTCTTTCCTTTCAGTTGGGGTAACTTAATGGTAATAAGCCTGTCATTTATAGCCTTCGGAAATTTAGTTAGTTTGTCAACCAGGGCCAACTTAATGGCAAATCTGACACCGGACTGGCGTCTTCCCTCAGAAGAATGTGTAGCCGGCACCTACTTAACAGATTAGGCCTTCTTCTGCAAGCCGTGTCTCGCTCAAGGCTGCAATGTCGATGATGTACCTGCCCAGCTCTTTCCCAATCAGTGCTATTCGTCTCTCTGGGCCCGACGCGCCGTCTCTACCAAGTAGGGTGCGTACATTCCAAGTTCCGATTGTCAAGAGAATATGGTTTGCTCTTTTAGCTTTACCTGTTTTTACTTTATTTGTATGTTGACCGCCGTATAGGGTACCCACCAATTGCGGCTAGCTGGTTAGGTAATGATGGAGCAGACAATGTTTATGGCACCTTTTCTAGCCCCCTCCTCATGCTATGGAGGTGAGCAGTGTGTTCCTATAGAGGGCTGCTCAGTTGCTCAGAGGGCTGCCGAATCCTACTGCTGCCCCGGTCAGCAGAAGACAACCATATGGCCTGAGCCGCCTGTATGCAGGTCTGCGACTACGGTTGAGAGGCAAGACAAGTCAAGACGACTGGAGATGAATACAGGTGCAGTGGATGACCATGGCTCTTTATCTGCCTTGCCGTGCTCATTACGTTCCACAACGCTTTGCAGATAAACGCCGTCTTGTCCGTTGAATCAACAATGATTTATTCCGCGCAGCCTGCCGAGTCCTGTCTTCACATGCTGGGTAGGCATACAATAGTTCACCGATTGGTTTGACACTAAATCGGCTACCCACTCCTGGTTTAGCCAGCTTGTCACAGCTATTGAACCGGGGGGGGGGGGTGGCTATGTTGCATGCTGACAGCTATTAGGAACCACATGCGTGAGCTGGATGTCAGGCTTGGACCAGTGGGGGATGGGTCCTGAAAAGAGCGTGACAGTCATTACCAAAGGTACTACCAATGCCTGACACCCTGTACACTCCAGGATGAAAGTAAAGGCTAGCAGACTACATAAAGTTGATTCTAGAATCACGGACAGGACTAGTGTACGAGAACAGGAGCAGGCTGACAAAGATGAAGACTGACATGCTTCGTGCAGACTGGCAGATATCGATGTAGAGGTCGCGGGTTGTGAGCACTCACTGGATCTTCCACACTCAGGTGTGTTTGGACATGAACAGTCAGACAGATTAGCTAGTGTCGCACCATTAACACGCATGATGAGACAGATGTGGTGAAGGTCATCTGGGGAAGTGAGATTAGCGCAGAAGAACAGATAGACTATCATGGTCTAGAGAGAATGTAGCAGCAAGGAGTGGTCAGGTGAATTTGTCAACAGTCGTCATTCAGAGGTAAAGCAAAACGGACATATAATCAGATTGCAACAGGCATCATTAGTATTTGAAGTCTTCGCTGACTGTTGAAGACGAGGATTGGGTGCTTATTGGAATGTCCCAGTGCAAAGATGTCGGTACTTGACTTAACTCAACGGGAGACTGATAATTGATAAAAAGGACAGAGAAAAAATAACCGACACCGAAACAAGAGGAGAATCACGAAACAAACAAAAACTTACCAAATAATGCCAAGATAAACATATTTCTTACGGCCATTCTCGGCGATAAACAGCAACGTTTCAAACTTTACAATTTTTTTTTTCAATCGTTAATTTGCTTGACTTAATTCTATCAACTTAACAATTTTTGCTAGTATCTTGTTAGCAACAATTACAATCAAATTTACACGAATTTTTCTTCGGATAAAAGTCTAAAATTACTTTCAACAATTACACTTTATTATCTATAAAATAATAAGTAACTTCTAATATTTTGGAATAATTAATGAAGAACGCCTTTTGTCCTGAAGATAAAATGTAGACTATCTAGTATGGTATTTAGAATTTGGCTTCTTTCGCAAGTCGCGCGGGAAATGTTCTTGTTCCCGGCATTCACAAGGGCGCCTGTTCACGTGACAAGCCTGGTCTTTGTGTCCCACTTGTTTAAAGGCCAGGTCGGACGTGACATATAACTGACAGCTGACTTAACCGTGCTCCAAAAATATACTAACTTACGATTACATTCACGACTTGTCCCTATTAATGACATACTGGCCGGGATTCGGAAAGATGGATGAACAACATTTAGTTTTCGTAAAATTAGAAAGATTTGAACGACAACGCCAGCTGGCGGGGCACTTAAAGTTGACTACTACCGGGTTTGTGTAAGGTCTCACCACACATTGTATGTTGAATAATTTTGAAAAATAGAATACATGACATCATAAAAGATGTGCTAAAAATTATATAAATTAGAATAATGAAGACACAGCCATAGATTGTACGATTTATTGCATGGCATATTTCACTGCATCTCGTCAGGTATATACCGCAGAATTCACACAACATAGAGTAAAATAACTAGATAAATTCTCCAAGCTAAAATAAGCACATATTCGCACAGTAATGTCAATTGTCTACTACGGTAATTTTAAACTGACTATTGTGTCTTTTAAGTAACGTGACGACGGTGAGAATCAGCAGTGGTTCGAATCGCGTCGGTAACTTACGTAGTATGTGAGCCGGTCGCTCAGAAAGTAATGGCAAACTACTGAGCGTAATCTTGCCAAGAAATCAACAATCAGCTGAAAGATGCTGATGTTGACAGCGATGCCCTGTAAAGGATATGCAAACATATTTTTTTATATTGTGTCTTTATGTTTGCACAAAACGGGCCTATGTAAATTAATTTTAAAGCCAGTACGACAGTCTTTTGATCCAAAAATACTCAGAGATACATTCGAACTGGTGGAATTATTGGATACTATGGACATAAATAACAAACACATGGCATCAATGGATATAGCCTCCATATTCTATCAACATTCCATTAGCTGAGACAGTGAAAATAGTAAGTGAACTCATTAGAGACAAACAAGTAAAGCAAGGTATCCATCCATCCATCCATCCATCCATCCATCATGTGCCATGCCGGAAAGCGTGGGCGGTCATGACTCGCCATTTCACTCGATCACCAGAGTCGTGGATCAGCTCAGTGTTCCTGAGTGATTGGAAGGGCCGAATGTAAGACAGGCCTGCGTGCCCAATTTGTAACCCTTTTAAAATAAAGTTGAACTGAATTGAATTTAATTTAATTGTCTCGACCATACCATGTGGCCAAGCCATCCAGGTATTTACTTCTGGGTCTTCCCCTTGGTCTGTTCCTTTCGACCTTGCCGGTTGTCACCAAGTTCTCCAATTCATTTCTTCACATAACATGTCCAAAAAATTGTGACTGGTTTTCCTACCAAATATACCAACATCATTAAATCTTTCTATAAGGAGACACGTTGCTGCGTGAGAACAGAATCAGGCAACTCTGACTGGTTCTCAGTGGAAACGGGAGTGAAACAGGGTTGTGGCTTGTCACCGATGCTCTTTGGAATAGCTATCGATTGGGTCATGCGCAAATGCACAAACAACACAAACAGGGGTATAGGGGTTGACAAAAATTCTAGAAGACCTGGACTTTGCTGACGACATAGTGCTTTTGAGTACTATTTTGAGACTAAGCACTATAGTTAGTTAGTTAGTAAAACTAACTAACTAACTATAGTGCTTTTGAGTTCAACACACCCAGATGCCCAAGAGAAAATAAACCATCTCCAAAATGTTTCAGGACAAATTGGTCTCCAAATTAACACCACTAAAACAAAAACTATTGATCTTACCAACAGTTCAGACGACACCAAATTAAGCAACCATGTTCTTGAAAAAGTCAACAGCTTCACATACCTAGGAAGCAAAATGACATCTACAGGGGACTCATCACCAGAAATATTATCTAGAATCTCACTGGCATCTGGTGCCTTCAATAAACTGTTAAACATCTGGAAGTCAAAGTCACTCAGCAAACATACGAAACTTAAAATCTTCAACTCGTGTGTGATTCCAGTGTTAACGGATGGATGTGAAAGTTGGAAATCAACGGTAGCTTTAGATTTAAAAAATTAGACAATTTTGAGAACAAATGTCTAAGGAGAATTCTAAACATCCAGTGGCCAGATTTCAAAACCGATGCACAAATAAGACAAGAGACTAAGCAAGATATTGTATCCAATTTTATAAGAAAACGCCATTGGAACTACATCGGCCATGTACTCAGAATGGAAGAGACAAGACTCCCCTATCAATCCATCATATGGTCACCAGTAGGGGAAAGGAAACGGGGAAGACCAAGAGAGACCCTGCGTAGAACCATCATCAGAGAAGGTTAATTCAACGGCCAAATGAACATCCAGGATCTACAACAGGTAGCAGCGAACCGCCGGACATGGAGAGCCATGACTTCTGCCCTATGCGTCGCCTTATGCTCAAGAGGAAAGACTAACTGACTAACTAACGTGTAATTTCTCTAATCAATTTACGATTTTAATTTTTTTCCTGTAGGACTTGGTGATTTGTTTTTCTGTCTGTCCATGGAATTCTTTGCATTTTCCTCAGAAACCACATTTCTACAGTCATAAGATGTTTTCAGCTTGACTGCTCATTGTCCAAGTTTCACATCGATACAAAAGTACAAGCTCTAAATAGCACCTCAACACTCTTTTTCTCGTTTCAACTGACATCTTTTTATTGGTCTGTATATTTTTCATCTTGCTTAAGGTTACTTTCGCAATGGCGATTCTTGTTCTAATCTCTTCACGGCATCTCCCAGCAGATGTTATCACTGTTCCGAGATAATTGTATCGATTCACTTGTTGAAGAATATTCCCATTTACTTGTATATTACATTGTGGTGCTTCTTTCTTCTTAGTGACGACAATAATCTTTATCTCTATACAATTTAATTCTAATCCCAGTTGTTCAATGTGTGCAACAATCGCATCTACTAATTGTTGCAGATCCTGCCCATTGTCTGTAATAAATACTGTATCATCTGCATATCTAATGTTATTGATGTTTCGTCCTCCAGTGATGATTCCATTTATATCTACTACATTTCTGAAAATATTTTCACTGTATAGGGAAACAAGATCTGGAGACATTACACATCCCTGGTATACCAACATCTATTCTCGAAAGGCTACTATTACTATGTACCGTCAACATAAACTTTAATTTTCTAAAACAAAATAACAAAAAACACAAAACATAAAACACAAACAACCCCCCCCCCCCCCCCCACACACACACAAACACAGATTTCATACCGCTAAAATGACGCAGTGCCCATGGGGAGTCGTCTTGGTCCTATTCTAGCGGACATCTTCATGGCACATTTAGAAGACAAGAGTTCCTCAGACATTAAAATCTTGGTCTTCTACCGTCATTATGTGGACGATATACTAATTATCACCACAGACGAGTTACAAGCAACGTCGTTCCAGGCCATAATGAACATGACGCAAAGAAACATCTCTCTTTCTATGGAAAACGAACACAACGAAGCGTAGCCGTTCCTGTATATCCCAATTAAACGCAGAACAGACGGCGCAATTCAAAAGATCGGTGTACCGCAAAGAAACATGGACTAGCCAATACTTACATTTTAAGAGCTTTGCACCTGTCCAGTACAAACGGGGCTTAGTACGGACCCTGTTTGACCGTTCTAACCGTTCTAGGAAGATATGCACACAGGACACACTGACAGAAGAATTTGAAACTCTGAAGAATGTCTTACACCTGAATTGGTACTCCACAGGATTTATAATTCGCCACTGCCAACACCCCAAACCAAATCCAGACGAAACTACAGTCCCCAAGCCCAAGGTATTTATCTAGCTAACCCTTCGAGGGGATTACATTATGCAACGTCTACAGGACCAGCTCATTACAGCAGTTGGCTTAACTTTCTATGCTGCAACTCCAGTTATTAGGTACAGAACCACACATATTCCCCAGCAATAAAAGAATATGTCCCTCTGTTCGCCAAATCCAATTACTTTTTACCAATTCACATGCAGGTGCGAGTCTACCTATATCGGCAGAACAGAGCGGCAGTTACACAGCGGGGTTGTTGAACACATACTGAACTGGATTGATAAGATACTACACACAGGCGATTGGGTCATGAGAAGGCCGACACACCACAATTACAAACTTCCGGAGCCGTCCATTACACGGCACGTCTTGGAAACCGTTCATGTAATTAATGGAAACATCACATCTCACGTGTTGTTTATTGCATAAAAATAGTTGCTTGTTAAAGTTTGCAGAAGCTATCATGATTGATCTACATAGGCCAGTTTTGTGGAAACGGAAAGACATGATAGTCAGTTTAAATTGATTGTGGTAGACAATTAACCTTAATGTGCAAACATGTGTATATTTCAGCTTGAAGGATATATCTAGTTGTTTTACTCTATGTTGTGTGAATTATGTAATATATACCTGACGAGATGCAGCGCAATATGCCAGGCAATAAAGCGTAGAATCTATTGTTTGTCTTCGTTTTTTAAATTACTACGGGAAAATATTGTTTTGGTTATACAAATTAGTTACAATAGTCACTGTTATGATCTAACGCTCTTTTGGGGGAGCTGGAAAGTACCAATGAAGTATTAATTATAACAGGTGTTGGAAATGTCCACTACGGGCTTCAAGACATGACTGTAAACGTCTCTTTATATTGCTAAATACCTTATGCAACGTGTCTGTTCACATTTATTCCGTTAATAACACCATTATGTTTATAGAGTGAAAAGAATGACTCCAGCAACACCATTATGTTTATAGAGTGAAAAGAATGACTCCAGCAGACGACATCCATTCGCTGCATGTACTTCACAATAGACTGTGGAGCACATGTTTTGATGACGTCATGTACTTCGTTTTCTTGGTTTTTTTTTCATATTTGTTCTACATACAAAGTGTAGTGAGACTTTACAAACACCCTGTACTACTACTACTACTACTACTACTACTACTACTACTACTACTACTACTACTACTACTACTACTACTACTACTACTACTACTACTACTACTACTAAATCTACTACTACTACTACTACTACTACTACTACTACTACTACTACTACTACTACTACTACTACTACTACTACTACTACTACTACTAAATCTACTACTACTACTACTACTACTAAATCTACTACTACTACTACTACTACTACTACTACTACTACTACCACTACTACTACTACTACCACTACTACTACTACTATTGCTACTACTACTACTATTGCTACTACTACTACTATTGCTACTACTACTACTACTGCTACTATTACTACTACTGCTACTATTACTACTACTGCTACTATTACTACTACTACTACTACTACTACTACTTAGTAGTAGCAGTAGTAGTAGTAATAGTAGCAGCAACATAAACATGTCCCCAGAGAACAGTCATCAATCTCTATCAGCCACTGAGCTGTCATTCACCGAGCTGTCATTCACCGAGCTGTCAGTCACCGAGCTGTCAGTCACCGAGCTGTCAGTCACCGAGCTGTCAGTCACTGAGGTGTCAGTCACCGAGCTGTCAGTCACCGAGCTGTCAGTCACCGAGCTGTCAGTCACCGAGCTGTCAGTCACCGAGCTGTCAGTCACCGAGCTGTCAGTCACCGAGCTGTCAGTCACCGAGCTGTCAGTCACCGAGCTGTCAGTCACCGAGGTGTCATTCACCGAGCTGTCAGTCACCGAGGTGTCATTCACCGAGCTGTCAGTCACCGAGCTGTCAGTCACCGAGGTGTCAAACGTGTGTACTTGCTTCACTGACATGCCCAGCCAGCCTCAGACATCACAGACATGTCCTTTGTCCTCTTGTTCTCATCTCGCTCAGCATTGGGTGTATGGTGCACACAATCTCCTTGCTAAGTACT